>OX104121.1:60403460-60865262 GCA_944474755.1 Limnoperna fortunei | reverse complement strand
GATCATGTAATAATGTTTTAATGCATTAAGGTCAGAGAATATATATTTTCTGTACATTTTACATAGAGAACATACATTTCGCATAGACCAAAATGGTTAAAAGTGGCATTTAACCCCAAACAAACATACATTACGCATGAAGCATACACATAATGCACGGATAACACACATTTTGCATAAAGGACACACACTGTGCATTGATCACACACGTTTTGCATGGACAACATACATCATGCATAGAGAACACACATTTTGCATAGAATGTAAAATATGCATAGAGAACATACATTATGCATCAAGAACACATGTTTGTGCATAGAGAACATGTATTTTGCATAGAACATAAAATATGCTTAGAGAACATACATTATGCATGGAGAACCCACTTTTTGCATAGAGAACATGCATTTTGCATAGAGAACATAAAATTTTGCATGGAGAACACACATTTTTCACAGAATGTAAAATATGCATAGAGAACATACATTATGTATGGATAACACACATTTTGCATAGAGAACATACATTTTGTACAGAGGAACACACTTTTTGCATAGAGAACACTTTTTGCATAGAGATCATACATTATGCATGAAGAACATACATTTGCATAGAGGAACACACTTTTGCATGGAGTGCATACATTTTGCAGGCAGGACATACACGTTACATTAAAAAAACACACATTTTGAGACATACAACCCTTTAATTTACACTGCCAGGAAAAATGACATTGACCTTTTTTGTCTTATTTTGTTTGAACTAAATTAAAAAGAAATTTATCAGTAAGTGTTGCAATATTTCAAAGAATGCAAAACAGACCACCACAACTATGAGATATGTCAGAAAATGTGTCACACTGATAAATGACAAACCTTGTACCATAGGATTCAGTATGCAATGTTTCAAGAATGTAAAAAATATGCCACCACATCAATGACAACTGTCGGAAAAGGTGTCGTAGTGATAAATGTCAAAAGCCTGTACCAGGTTCATGAAACAAAAATAACCTAGCCATAATTTACCATTATATAAACAAACCATAAATCTGGGGGAACTACTGAGAAATTGGCAAAAATACTATCTATGAACACATTTCTCTCAATAATATACCATCAAGTCCTTTCTCTGGGTTCACCATGGTTAGGCATACTGGGTAAATATCAAGATTAAAACTCTGTGACAAAGAATAAAATTATTTCTTTACTGTAGAGTTCAACCCCACCTACTTACCATGGCCTCACACATATTATCATACTTAACACATGAAATGGTCGGTGGTTTCAGATCAATGTGGCATGCCTTGCCAATTACAATCCCATAAAAAACTTTTCAGGACATTAGGTTGTCATTTTGTTTGAGTGACCAAAGGATAACATCAGAGACCAAAAGAGCAAAACAGATATAAATTTAATGAAGACATATATCATTTTCTCATAATCAAACACCAAGTTTATTGTCCGAAGAATACACTTTTGAAAAGAAATCGTAAAAGTCATATATCTTTATCTACGATGATCAAACAGAAATGTTGACTTTATTGTAGTGTAAACCTAATGTGATTATTTGATGAAAAAAGATCAAAAGAGCCGATCCTCACAAATGTAACACATTAAATAACAATCAAATTCATTTTTTATATCATCTATATTGGTTGACCTTGACCTTCCTTTTCATCACTGCTCAAATAAGGCATAAAATTCTTTTTTCCTTTTGTAGCAAATAAATTGTCATTAATCATAATATCTAACTGGTTGCTATGTCTGGAATTTGAGACAAAATTATAAACTATTACAAGGTGATGTTTTTGTTTCTCAATGGAACCAAAACAAACAATTCTAAAGGATCAATCCGACACAGACGGAACCAAAACAAACAATTCTAAAGGAACAATCCGGCACAGTTTTGCCCAAGTCCAAAACCATATATGACCAAGTTTGACATACTTAGATAAATTAATAATGATTCTTTACTGTAGTGACATTTTTATATTTGATTTAAGGATAATTCATTAAACGAAGATTCTAGCCCAAACAAGGTGGTATATTTCTATCTAAATATGCAATTTGTATAACAAAATAATAATTCAGATGCTTTGTCTTTAACAGTCAACAAGAACCCTATTGAACACTCACAGTGTAGGGAACAGTCAACAAGGACCCTACTGAACAGTCACAGTGTACGGAACAGTCAACAAGGACTCTATTGAACCCTATTGAACAGTCACAGTGTACGGAACAGTCAACAAGGACCCTATTGAACAACAGTCACAGTGTAGAGAACAGTCAACAAGGACCCTATTGAACAGTCACAGTGTAGGGAACAATCAAAATGACCCTACTGAACAGTCACAGTGTATGGAACAGTCAACAAGGACCCTATTGAACAGTCACAGTGTACAGAACAGTCAACAAGGACCCTATTGAACAGTCACAGTGTAGAGAACAGTCAACAAGGACCCTACTGAACAGTCACAGTGTAGGGAACAGTCAACAAGGACCCTATTGAACAGTCACAGTGTAGGGAACAGTCAACAAGGACCCTATTGAACAGTCACAGTGTATAGAACAGTCAACAAGGACCCTATTGAACAGTCACAGTGTACAGAACAGTCAACAAGGACCCTATTGAACAGTCACAGTGTAGGGAACAGTCAACAAGGACCATACTGAACAGTCAGTGTACAGAACAGTCAACAAGGACCCTATTGAACACTCAGTGTACAGAACAGTCAACAAGGACCTTATTGAACAATCACAGTGTACAGAACAGTCAACAAGGACCCTATTGAACAGTCACAGTGTACAGAACAGTCAACAAGAACCCTATTGAACAGTCACAGTGGAACAGTCAACAAGGACCCTATTGAACAGTCACAGTGTATAGAACAGTCAACAAGGACCCTATTGAACAGTCACAGTGTAGGGAACAGTCAACAAGGACCCTACTGAACAGTCACAGTGTAGGGAACAGTCAACAAGGACCCTATTGAACAGTCACAGTGTACAGAACAGTCAACAAGGACCCTATTGAACAGTCACAGTGTACAGAACAGTCAACAAGGACCCTATTGAACAGTCACAGTGTACAGAACAGTCAACAAGGACCCTATTGAACACTCAGTGTACAGAACAGTCAAAGTGTAGGGAACAGTCAACAAGGACCCTACTGAACAGTCACAGTGTAGGGAACAGTCAACAAGGACCCTATTGAACAGTCACAGTGTACAGAACAGTCAACAAGGACCCTATTGAAAAGTCACAGTGTACGGAACAGTCAACAAGGACCCTATTGAACAGTCACAGTGTAGGGAACAGTCAACAAGGATCCTATTGAACAGTTACAGTGTACGGAACAGTCAACAAGGACCCTATTGAACAGTCACAGTGTAGGGAACAGTCAACAAGGACTGAACAACATACTGTATAAGTTGTTTTTTGTACAGATTTAATTTACACTGTTAAAGTTGCAACGTGAAAATAACAACACACAAAATATAAGGTAAAACGATAAAGTTATTCATTCTGATTATGGACAGGGAAAATTACATTACACAAAAATAAACAGTTTTTTAACAAAAATACTTAATTTTCCCCATGCTTAAAAAACCACTTATACAGTATAATTAGGTCAAGAAAAAATTACCCTTGTTTCAACTAACATGCTTTTGAAAAACAGGGTCGGTAGGTAGGCACAACTTTTTATTTTTAAAGTGTTTGACTGGTTTTTATAGGAGCAACATTCTGACTTTAATAGTGCTGGTCCAAAATTAGCAAAAAAAACCTTTAGGGTAGGTAGGGTTAGTGGAAAGGCAGGTACATGTATTTTTTTTTTACGCCTTATCAAACTTTAAATTATTACATAGATTAAAACTAGAGGCTCCCAGAAGCCTGTTATCACTCACATGGATCCTAAATGACTTCAACTATATTTAAATTTTTGCAATTTACAGTTTCAGTCAAATTGTTATAGCTTTTAAATTACTGTGCAAAAACTAAAAATTTCTTCAAAAATTTTAGTTAAGTACAATAACTCCTATAAGGTGCCATCAGACGATTTCTGAAAATTAAATGGTTTGTAGGCCTTGTCCTTTAGGGTAATTTAGAAATTTACAGTTTTACTCTAGGTGCATTATAGACTAATTTATAATACAAAAATGGATGATTTGTCCAAATTCATAATTAAAGGGCAATAACTCCTATAAAGAGTCATCTTACAATTTTGGATTAAGCAATCATTTGTAGGCCTTGCTTTCCTGTTCATTTGTGCAATTTACAGTTTTAATCTAGCTGCTATAGTTTTCAATTTACAGGACAAAAATGGAAAATTTCATAAAAAATTGTCATTTAAGGCATTAACTCCTATAAGGAGTCATCTGACAATTTCAGACCAATTAAGTGAATTGTAGGGCTTTTATTGCTGATCATTTTTGCTATTAATAGTTTCACTCTAGCTGTTATGGTTTTTAAGAAACAGGACAAAAACGGAAAATTTTATTAAAAATTGCCATTTAAGGGCATTAACTCTTATAAGGAGTCATCTGACAATTTCAGACCAATTAAGTGAATAGTAGGGCTTTTATTGCTGATCATTTGTGCTATTTACAGTTTCACTCTACCTCTTATAGTTTTCAAGTTATATTGTAAATACCAAAAATTTTGTCAAAAATCGTCATTAACGGGCAATAACTCCTACAAGAAGCCAATACACAACTTCACACTAATAGCAACTATTGTAGGCCTTAATGTGCTGATCAATTTCAAGTAATGGTTTTCTCTATAGCTATTATAATTTTTGAGATAATGATCAAAAACGTTGTGTTGACACCCATGTTCTATTTTTAGTAACAGCAGCCATCTTAGTCTGCTGATCAACACTCTGGTTACAAATTTGAAACTAGGAACCCTAAGGATGTTGTGGCCAAGTTTGAAAAAAAATGGCCCAGTGGTTTCAGAGAAGAAGATTTTTGAAAAAGTTTACGATGGACAACAGACGACGGATGACAGACAACAGACGACAGACGACGGACGCCAAGTGATGGCAAAAGCTCACACGGACCTTCAGTCCAGGGGAGCTAAAAACACAAAAGTATGTAAAATTAGATGAGGGACTTCTACAGGCAAACTGTACAAAGTTTGGTTTCAATTAATCCAGCTAGTGCTTTAAGGGAAGACTTTTAATCTTATTTATTTTGATGCAAAAACTAAAATCTGCATAACAATATATTTTTCATATATTATATGAAACATATGCTTTTAGTTCAATTTTTGAACATCTTATACTGAAAACAAAGTTAAATCAAATGCTTTAAGGAACTTCATTGGAGGGTTAGGGCGAGTTTATGTCATATTATATATTTATAAAATTAAAACAAATCTTATCAATATATTCCTAACTAGGACTTGAAAGAGATTTTAAATTAATTTTCTATGAGGTCTACATTTTTTGTGGAAAGATAAAATATGCAAATAGAGGTTGTCATGATTTGTACACAGAGATGTCATACAGTCAAACCTCGTTGTCTCGAACTTGGTTGACTCGATACCTCGGTTATGTCGATATAAGTCCCAGCATTTTTCCCATATCAACAATGAATTTCTACCTCGGATGTGTCGATCTCGGTTGTTTCGATATTTCGCTTAACTCGATGGATTTTTGTAGTCCGTACAATATTAATTAGTGTAATTTTGACCTCGTTGTCTCGAAGTTAAATTTGCTCTCGATATCATATGTCAAAACTAACAATTTCATTTGTAATGTTACTTAATTTGCGTCTGTTTATTTTACACACCTGTCAACCGTAAACCCAATTATTGATTTGCTTTACAGTTTGAATTGGCAATTTGATAAAACGAATTGATAATCCAAGCGCGGGACATGCATTACTTCGGTTAATTGATGATCCGCTTATTATTGTCCGAAATATTTTGTCATGTATAATTAAAAATGATAATTATTGAAAATTTCTTTTGATCTGATCAACAAAACATGGGGAGAAGTTTCGTTTCTTTAAAGACATTCTGTTATTTTTGTTGACTTGTGTGTTGTTTTCAATTACGTAAAATAACAATCAGCATTGTTGAATTAGTTCTATCGAATTGTAAAATGATAAGTGTTTTCGTGAAATATTTTTTCCATGATTTCGCGATCGTAATAATAAACTTTATAAATTTGATTAAAATACTTATCAATTATTGTCTATTTACTGTGGTTTCATTTATTTTCGTTGGTATCAATTTTCGTGGTTGGAGGAAAAAAGTCATTTCGTGGGATTTTTAAATTCGTGGTTCGCGGAATCAAACAAAATATCAAAAATGAAAAATGGGTGAATTGCTTACAAATTTTTGGTATTAATACAGGGTTAGTCTGGACATTTTCCAATACGTCATTTTCAAGATATAATCTCTCTCGGGAGGTGACAATTGTAATGCTGATTACGGGATTTCATATAAATTTATGGAACTTTTATTGGAAAGCAGCGACATTAAAACGAAATGAAACGGCTTAAGAAAGACGATGCAAAACGAAACCTGTTTTTGTTGTTGCGTGGTGCAAAGCCCACACTAAACATAAATTTATGAAAGGAGTTGCGTTTTATGCAGTGTTATGTCGTTTGTAAACACAATTTTATAAGACGGTGCATTGAGTAAAACACCCTGAATAAAATCACGCGATACCATATATCCCGTGATAGTGTATATCTAGCTAGCTATCTTGAAAACGGCGTAATGACTGTTTTGTTTTCAAAGAAACATGAAGTAATAAAGATTAAACAGATTTTGTTTTGTAGCCATAAACATAATCAACATAATTAATAAACATGTCATTTTATTAAAACCAATCTAAGTAAACACACACAGTTCATTGTAAATTCGTCCTACATTCCCTGGGGCAAAGATTAAGTTTGTTTGTTTGACAATAAACCTGATGATATAATTAGTGGTTTTTTAGATGGAAATCAGTATAAAAGGTGTTTAAGATAGATTGCTTTATTGATCTTTTTTCAATTGAGACAGTTACTTTAATATTTGTGTACACATCAACACTTTGCAACGAAAAGGCACAACATGAAGTACGCTTACTACTGACAGGATTACGCAAATAAAAATAAACAACGATGTTTTTTTTATCAATTTTATTTCTATTTACTGTCATAAACACACTAAAGTTGTTCATAATGCAAAATTGTCATATATATTCAAAACATATTAATAAAACGAAACATCTTGAACATCAGTCGTCATTATCCATGTAAACAGTTGTCCCATAGCAGTTTCTTATGTCGGCGTACCGTCATTTTCGATTTCTTGAGATCATTATTCGTTGAATTCTTAATTTCGTGGTTTGTCTCCACCCACGAAAACAACGAAAATTGGTACCCCACGAATAAAAATGAAACCACAGTAATTGAATGGACATATAGCAAAATTAACTTGATATATCGCACGCTACAAATACAAACGATGCCGAAGTTCGAAACTAATATACATGAAATAAATACCCTTAGATTTTTAAACATAACATGATGAAAATGACGTCACACCCTAAACTCGGTTGACTCGAACTTCAGATAAATCGATACATTTTTTATGGTCCCACAAACTTCGACTTATCGAGGTTTGACTGTATTTAATTCCAAAGATGACCATGTTTTAAGCATTTTAAGTTTGGCTACAGATGGCAAATTAAAAAAAAAATTATTTTGTTCTTACTAAATTTTGTAAATTTGTGTATACCATTGGCTGTTCAGATGCAACTTCATTAGGGTGACTGAACTTGAGACTATATTCTGAGCGATTACCAGTTTCCTACCGCAGGTCTGGGGTTCTCTCCTGGTACTCTGGCTTCCTCCCCCAATAAAAACTGGATGCCACGATGTAGCTGAAAAACTGCTCAAAGTGGCGTTAAAACACCATTCAAACAAACAAAAAACAATATATTCTGAGCTCTCTTCAAGGACCTCACTGACAATCACTACAGTCCCAGACAGACTTACATTTTAAGAACTTTATCTTTACCACCACTGGCTACTCTCTGACCATCTGGACTCCAATCAACGGCATAGACCTATATATTAAATGTTAATTTATTTGCTATGATTTTTGTTCTGTTATAATAACATTTCAAACCTCGAAGTCTATAAAGTTAGCCACATATATATATAGGTATAGCAAGTCTGAGCTGGAACAAGGTTTGCTCAATTATAACCTGAACTGACAAGAACTGCTAGTTTTCCTGTCTAAGCTGAAGGGTAGACCAGCTTCCTCTCCCACTAAAACTGGCCACAATGATGTAGCTGAAAAATTGCTGAAAGTGGCATTACAACCACATACCAACAACGTAATGACATAGATGTACACATTTTTATTATAATAAATTAAACTGCTAAAACATTTAAACATAATACAGGTAAAGTAAACTATCGAAACATTCCCAGCTGAGATTTTAGTATTCCCATTTTGTAGCCAATCTAAACTTCAGACTGACTTTGTTGTCATAGTAACTATCATTTAATGGCATTTTGGCCAGATTCTTAAGCATACATGTACTTTGCTTCAGATATAGACAAGTTTAATTAATGGTTAGGAACTCATGAATCAGATCAGAAAAACAGCAGCAGACAAATATAACAATATGTTGATGCCAATTCAGTACTGTTTGATTTAACATGACCCGAAAGTAGTTTTAAAAGTAGCATTCCAGTTTTCCAATTCCCTTTCAACCAATTAGGAATAATCAACAAGGTAAAGAAAAAGAAAATTAAAGTCGATCTAGCGATCACTAATACCCCCGCATTTTGTAAAAATTTCTAACGTTTTTCGTGGACTGTGACCTTGAAATTTGATAGCAATAGGCTTCTTACCAACAAAATATATAACAATATTTTACAGTTTCATTAAAATCGGATGCAAACTTTTTGAGTTATTGTCCGGAAACAACTTTTTTGTAAAAATTTCTAACGTTTTTCGTGGACTGTGACCTTGAAATTTGACGGATTTCCACCAAAATCAATAGGCTTCTTACCAACCTGATATATAACAATATCCCAAAGTTTCATTCAAATCAAATGCAAACTTTTTGAGTTATCGTCCGGAAACAACTTTTTTGTAAAAATTTCTAACGTTTTTCGTGGACTGTGACCTTGAAATTTAACTCATTTCCACCAAAATCAAAAAGCTTTTTACAAACCTGATATATAACAATATCCCAAAGTTTCATTCAAATTGAATGCAAACTTTTTGAGTTATTGTCCGGAAACGACTTTTTTGTAAAAATTTCTAACGTTTTTCGTGGACTATGACCTTGAAATTTGACGTATTTCCCTCAAAATCAATAGGCTTCTTACCAACCTGATATATGACAATATCCCAAAGTTTCATTCAAATCAGATGTAAACTATTTTAGTTATTGTCCGGAAACTTATTTTGTTAAAATTTCCAACGTTTTTCATGGACTGTGACCTTGAAATTTGACGGATTTCCCCCAAAATCAATAGGCTTCTTACCAACCTGATATATAACAATATCCCAAAGTTTCATTCAAATCGGATGTAAACTTTTTGAATTATCATCCGGAAACCAAATGTGGACGGACGAACGGACATGAGGACCACTATATACCCCTGACTCTGTCGAGCGGGGGTATAATTATGTAAAGTAATTATAATAATTAAATTATTTAATAAATTAAATTTGCATAAAAAGAACTGAACTTTCTAAATTAAAAAAAATGAGCTTGGGAAGCTAATTATTTTAAACCAATATGATAAGCTGATAATTTTTGATTGAGAAAAATGAAGTTCATTTAAGTCACTGAACTTTACCAACAAGTATGGATGTTTAGAAATATGTGAATTTATTACCAATACTTTAGATATCTTTCACAATGAACAATTATCAAATGATCCCAGATGTACAGAGTGCAATGACTGTTTCATAATGGCTACTTTTCTCTTGGATTAGACTTAGTACTTATTGTTATTGTTTACATATTTTTTCTATATTACTGCTGTATGTGTGATTCATTTAATCCTTATATAATGAAGATATATTATAAAATCTTGATCATTTTTATGATTGTTTTGCAATCTCAATACACATCTCCCCCCTTCCCCCCGCTTCTTAATTGCAGTTGTCGGGTGTGAAGTAAATTTCCCATCTTATCCAACATTATCCATAATAAGTCATAAGTTAGTGAATTGGGAATCGGCAAACTGGTATTAAACCATTTTAGATCAATCAAAAACAAATAAAACTTATATTGATGTAATAAACAATGTTATCACATATTTGATTTAAATACTGGGAAATCTGTCCTTCAATAAAGACTGGAAGTTGATGTCATTTATTAGCTCTGGAGACATATGTTTAAATATGTGATAAATATTAGCAGATCAGTACATAGTCATTTCTACATTGGCCCTGTATCAGCCCTTGGTGCTGATATGGGAGTCTCTGCACTGGTACCAAGGCCAATATGGAAAAGACAATGTAATAATGTATAACAGCAACACAAATCTCTGTAAAGATCAGGTGTTCAAAAAGGATGATTCTGCTCCACTACTGACACCTGTTTAGATAAGCTTTACATACCTCATCCGCATGGCCTGGTAAATCAAGTAAGATTTTCTTCTTTACAATATCCCACACTTTTAACGTGGAGTCAGAACTACCACTACATAACAATCGGCTATCTGCAGCCCAGGCCACCTGGTACACCCTGTTAACATGTCCTCGTAATGACGCTAAAAACCTAAATAAAGGAAAATAAAGGAGCTACTGTAGGACATCTGGACTGAGGCTTTTTTTCAACACAAATTCAGGATTTTTAGTTTTTTTAATCAATGAATATATGTATAATATGGAAATCAGACTTTATTTGTTAATTTATTTCTGGGATTTCATGACAACATTCCCTCCTTTAACAATCATGCACAGTATCTACTTCATAAAACATACTCAGTATATAGGTTTACAAATTATTTACTCAAAAAGTTAAATAATGCTTTTTGAGGTATCTAATCAATTTGGATAAGTATCAGTTTGCCAATTCCCAATTTGCAGATTCCCAGACTGCCACGTCCAATTTTCCCGGTTTGCCGATTCCTTGATATTTTACCATTTAAGGGGATGCAGGACACCATCTGCAATTTTTGGAAAAAAAATTTCAAGATAGATAGAACATTTTTGGTACATTTAATAATAATTTCTTTCATGATTAACTCCTAATTTCTTCAAAAAAATAATGAAGGTCTTATACCTATATTATTACTTCAATTTATCAATGGTTGAAATAATAAGTTTTCGCATAAATGAGTTTGGTAAATTGGCAAAAATTAGACAAATGAAATTTTTAACAAGGGAGGTAATTTTTAACAAAAAATACCATTTTTAGCACTTTTTTACCAGTTTTTTCCTATGGACAAAAATTTAACTCAGAGTTCCCTATTTTTCTGTCCATCACTACAAAATCAGTTGCTTTACATTATATCAAAAATTCAGAAAATTTCATTGGACAGAATTTTTGTAATCTTTTATTTTAGTGCTTTTTATTCTCTTCTCTGTATAATCTATTAGAAAATTTAAAATTTCAGAGCTCAACCCCGAAAAAATAAGCTCTGAAACCCATATTTTTTATTTTGAATTATGATTACTTGTATAAAAAACCATCTACAAGGTGTATACATGAATGATTGTGGGTTTATGTATGCATCCCTCGTAATATTTATGGGAAAGATGTGACATTGGTTGGTTAAGTTCAGTAACTAAAATGCAATTCTTTTTGAAATTTTCTTTTTGTATGAATTAATTTTTCTCAATCACTAATTATTATCTTTTCACATTAATTCAGAACAAATAACTACCAAAGCTGATAATTTATAATTGTGAAAGATCACTTAAAGTATTTGTGATTAATTTAATCAAGTCAAATTTGTCCCATCTTTAAGACAACTTTCATATCTTTTGTCTATTTCCTTTTGTAAATAATTAGCATATAGAGCTTGGTTTAGCATCTATACATGTTTATTAAATTATATGCTAAATTACTTTGTGATTATATATTTCTGTCAGTTTAAAGGATGACCCTTTCTTTTTTTATGTATTGTAAAAACAGTGTAAACAATAAATATAGAATGTATACTAAAAACAATTAAAATTCCATCTTTGTTGCCATTGCTTTTAGGAGTGAAGAAGCCAGCCAATAATTAGGCAATGTTTATAGAACAATTACTCTATGTGTATACTTAACATTTTTGGTTTTTACTCACTTTTATTAACTAAATAAAAACTTCAAAGAAGCAACACAAATTTGTAAAAAGTTACTGTGTATAGGTCAAATACAATGGAACCAATCAAATTGAATAAAAAAGTGAAAACAAATATAAAATAAAAAATAAACCTTAATTTTCATAATCTCCTTGCATGTCAGCAAAGACTACATGTGGACTGTTTTGACTTATCAGTTCTTGGTTTTACAGAAAACAAAACAATGGTAAGTATAAAATGTTAAAATTAATATTAACTTACATTCAATTGGTAAAAACAAATTACCATATAATAATTATATTAAATTTGTTTATAAAATATCCCTTAAACTTATCAGTTTTATTAAAAATTCAACATAATGTTTTTCGTGAAATCGACAACTATGAAAATAAAAAAAATTTTTTTAGCACAAATTTGTTTTATTTGGCAATTTGGGACTCCGCAAAATGGAATATACAAGTTGGGAGTCTGCAATTTTGGATTGGCATCTGGCATGAATTCCTTGGTGATAATTCAAATGTGCTTCTGTCTTAACAAGGAATTCATTGCCACAAATAAATACACACACAATTTAGACTATTCCTAAATAAGAAATAATTAAGAAAACCCTCCCATGTTGTAATTATTTAAGAACTGTAGAATTATGCAGTGTGTATTCAGACAAAGCATATCATCCCATTAAATGTTTTCCAAAATATTTTTATACAATCAATAAAGAAAGCTCCTTGGAAAAAGTTTGACACATTGACAAAAACTAGGACATTTCAAACTGTATGTGGGATGAGTCAACTTATATCCCTATATGTTAGGACACATTGACCAAAACTAGGACATTTCAAACTGTATGTGGGATGAGTCAACTTATATCCCTATATTTTTGCATAATCATTATTGCATTTAAGAAAGTATCTCTTAAAAACTAGAAAAACTTACGATCACTGATGCCCCCGGTTCAATTTTATTTTTTGTTCAAAAAAATTTATTTGTGGTTTTTGTAAAAATTTTAATTTTTTTTTGTAAACTGGTGAACTTGGTCTCCAATAGAATTCTTCCAGCATCAATAGGCTTTTTAGCTACCTGTTATGTAATAATATTCTAAAGTTTCATTGACACTTTTTGAGTTGTTGCATGGAAACGTCTATTTAGTAAAATTTATAACATTTTTGGCAACTGAGACCTTGAAATTTGATGGTTTACCCCCAAAATTGATAGGCTTCTGATAAACTTAATATGAAACTCTATCTCAAAGTTTCAGTGAGATGGAATGCAAGCTTTTTTAGTTATTGTGGGCTATGTCTTTTTTTGTAAACATTTTTTGGCAATTGTTCCCTTGAAATGTGATGGATTCCTCCAAAAATTGATAGACTTCTTACCCAACTTATATGCAACTATATTATTAATTGATAATTTTGCTGTATTTTAATTTGTCCAAAGGTTACCACGGGCTATTTTGTATTTGGCGGATTGACTTTTGTGGATTGCACGGTTACTAAAAATAGAACAAAAAATTCAAATAATCGTGTGACAACTCGCAATCAGCCAATCATATTTTACATCCGGCTGTCAATCGTCTTCTGGAACACAACAACAATGTACAGTGTTGAGCACAAAAGGTTTGCATCCTTAAATAAGGATGAGATGGACTTTATATTTTTATATTTTTTATGTGACAAATTAAAATGCAGCAAAATGTTCAATTAATAATATAAAAAAGCCTTTCTCTTAGTCAATACAAGTTATATATATCGACCTCGAGTTAAATATCGACCTCGGACTACGTCCTCTGTCGATATACATCTCTCAGTCAATATAAACTTGTATTGACTAAGAGAAAGACTGTATTTGTATAATATCCTGAGTGAGTTTCTTTGTGAATTTGTCCAGAAACATCTTTTTTATTAAAAAAATGTTGTGGACTGTGACCTTAACCTTTGACAGAATTCCCCCAGAATCAATAGGCTTCTTACCCGCCTAATATGTAAAATTATCCCATAGTTTCATAGAAATCAGATGCAAGCCTTGAGTTAATGTCCAAAAAAAACTTTTTTTGTAAAAATTTCTAATGTTTTTTGTCGACTTTGACCTTGACCTTTGACCTTTGTTCCCTACAATCAATAGACTTCTTACCCATCTGATATGTAACAAAATCCCAAAGTTTAATTGAAATTGGATGCAAGCTTTTTGAAATGTCATCTGGAAACCAAATTTGGATGCACAAACATACAAGGGCAGATATGAGGACCACTATATACACCCTCTGTCAAGCGGGGTATAAAAAGTGGATCAGGGACAAACTGACCAAAAACCCCAGCAATCATCCCTTCTTTAACAGTGCCCTAGTGGTTATGGCAGTTAGTAATCTACTATTGACGATGTATCTGTCAACATGGTTACACTGATTCGAGTCTCACTGCAGACTTAACTGACAAGGATTGCACTTTTCCTATTTAAGGTGGAGGGTTTTCTCCAGGTACTCCATCTTGTTTTCAAACAAACTACAATTGTTTTATATATACTGATAACATAGGTTTACAACTGACTTGTTTTAAAAAAATTAATTGTGTGTTTTAATATACTGTATTATAAAGCTTTGCTAATTTGACAGTCCCCAGACTAACACAAGCAATATGAAATGGACATCGTATATGAAATATTATAAACACTTTATCAGATACAATGACCAGAGGTTTTTCTGGAAATGGTTTATATGATACACAAATAAAGAACATTTTTAGTGTATTTGTGATGTTTTTAAATACAGCAGATTGGTAGCTTATATAGGACTAACAGGAGAACAAAAAAATTTGATTTCCATATTGGTTCTGAATGAGAAATGTGGTCATTTAATTATAATGATGGGAAAGACCAACAATCCATCCTGATCATAAAAGTCTTACTTTCCAGTTTTTCCATCCCATAATTTCACAGATTTATCAAATGATGCACTTGCTATCAAACGAGTATCTGGCGAAAATTTAACATCGTTGATTAATTGCTGGTGTCCTGTCATACGACAAACTGGTTTCTTGTCTTCTTCTGGATTCCATAAATACAAGGTAAAGTCATCTGAACCAGACACTAATCTCTCTGGTAATGATGCCTGGAAATATTACATTATAAGGGAGATAACTCTAAATAAAAAATGATAAAAATATGGTCAGGTTTAAAATTCCTGCAAAAATTTTCAAGTAAAACATAATTTTTCAATAGAAATTGTAACTGCATCCCAATACAAATGTATATACATTAAAGATAAAATGATTAGAAATGGACATCGATCTTCAGAAAGGATAACACCCTTAAGAATTTTCCCTGCTCCTTACATAACAAGGCAACCATAAGATCCACTGTCTAATTGGCCATAAACTGTAAACTAATATCTCAAAATTACCAAGTAACCTGCATCAATGGGAGACAACTGAAGCATTTTGGAAAAACTCTGTATATTATAAAAGGAGAAAAAAAACAGGTCTCAAAAGAAGTTAATTTTCGTATTTAAATTTTTTTAGTAATGTAACTATACATTTGATCACAATTATCCAGAATTCTAAAAGCTGCCATAGCTCTCACCTTGACTGTATTGTAGCGCTCTAATGCTTTCTTCTGTAGTTCTTCATCTAAATAAACAAATATCAAGATATATTAATACCAACAATAAAAATACAAATTTATTATGGTCATAGTACTACAATCTAATAAAATTAAATCTTTCACTCCATTTAGAACTGATAAACAATAATTATATAATTAAACCTTATGTCGTGTAATTTTTGCACATTTCGTCTGGGGTACAATTATATTTGTTGACCAACTTATCTGTAAACAGTCCACATGCTGGTAATGTATTTACGCCATATTTTCTTGGTTTGACAGCCTGACACACACGCACGCACGCACATTTTCTCTGCCCACCTGACTTTGCCACACTATAACTCATGTTTGCACTTCTTACAACCCGGCCAATAATAAATTGATTGGGAAATCTGATTAACAAATTGGCAGAAAATACCCATTGAATGATCAGCGTATGGGGAGAACATTTTTATTCCCATTTAGTGTTCTGCAGCAATGGAAAATTAGCCTTATATAGCCTACTGTTATTAGCATCAACAAAGACTTTTAAGTCAGCAGGGTCTCTCTCTGACCACAACACATTGATGTCTAGCCAAGCAAATGAAATTTTGTAATGTCAGTATACATGGCCTGAGGTATTTCACACATTTCAAATTAATGATGTCACATTTATTACAACTACAAATTCATAGTCTTGTACAACTTTTTTAATGATTGTGCTATAATCCCCAACATATTTAGCTCTAATTTTCTTTTAAAATTTATTATTTGTGTATCTTTATAACAAACTATAGCATTGCTGCAAGGGAGGTAATCACAAGAGTTACCTCCCTCAATATTTGAATGTTTTTGTAAATAGAACCAATTTTTAACATTGATTAAAAAAATAATATTGATTTAAAAATTTCTTGTTCCAAGATATTTATACTGATTGGTTGTTACAACGGTTCAGAACAAGAATAAGTTAACAAATAATAAATCAACTGGAATGGATCAACAGATGGACAATTTAGAATGCCACTAGAAAAGCGAAAAGTTTTTGAAAGTAGATATAAAATGTATTAAATGTGCTCGTAAAATTAATATCATACACATAACATGTACAATAATTTGGCAATGAATTGTTATTTGCCTTAAAAGTTTTTTGTCTTATTCAGCCACTGAATGGCTACACCATTAAGGCTGATATAATCAATAGCTTAAACACCTGTCTGCTGACCAATCCTCATTCAGGGTCACCTGTCAGCTGACCAATCCTCATTCAGGGTCACCTAGTTGTATTTAAACTAGAGTAACAACACCTGTGAGCAATGCTCACCATTGATGCCCCCCGCTTCACAATTACTTTGAAAATTCAGGTGTTCTTAATTATGAAATTGAAACTTTATCTAGTTAAACATGAAGACGAAATTGCAGATAATACATGTTACCCTCCCCAATCCCCCAAAGAATGGCATCCCCTATGTCAATGACAAATTCCATGTTTTTCTATGGCAAACCTCCAATAATATTCTGATCAAAATGTTTAATATCCAATGCACAATGGCAATATGTGACCAAGATTCTGTATAAGTTTCAACAAATTCCATTCAGTGGTGTAGGAGGACTTGCAAATAAAAGATGGGTATCCCATTATGTCCATTACAAACTCCATGCTTTTCTATGGGAAACCCCAAATATCATTCCGATCAAAATGTTAAATATCTCCTGCACAATGTCACTATGTAACATGGATTCTGTGTAAGTTTCAACAAATTCCATTCAGTGGTGTAGGAATGAGTTGCACATAAGAGATGGGTATCCCTTATGTCCATGACAAAGTCCTTTTTTTTTTATGGGGAAACCCCAAATATCATTCCAATCGAAATGTTATATATCTAGTGCACAATGGCAATATGTGACAACATTCTGTGTAAGTTTCATCAAATTCCATTTAGTGGTGTAGGAGGAGTCGCACATAAGAAATGGGTATCCCCTTATGTCAATGACAGTCCATGTTGTTCTATGGGAAACCCCAAATATCATTCCGATCAAAATAATAAATATCTCCTGCACAATGGCACTATGTGACAAGGATTCTGTGCAAGTTTCAACAAATTCCTTTCAGTGGTGTAGGAGGAGTTGCACATAAGACATGAAGACCCCCTTAGGTCAATGACAATGTCCATGTTTTTCTATGGGAAACCCCAAATATCGATCTGATCAAAATGTTAAATATCTCCTGCACAATGGCACTATGTGACAAGGATTCTGTGTAAGTTTCATTAAATTCCATTCAGTGGTGTAAGAGAAGTTGCACATAAGAGATGAGGGCCCCTTAGGTCTATGACAATGTCCATGTTTTTCTATGGGAAACCCCAAATATTGATCCGATCAAAATGTTTAATATCTCCTGCACAATGGCACTATGTGACAAGGATTCTGTGAAAGTTTCATTAAATTCCATTCAGTGGTGTAGGAGGAGTTGCACATAAGACATGAGGACCCCCTTAGGTCAATGACCATGTCCATGTTTTTCTATGGGAAACCCCAAATATCGATCCAATCAAAATGTTAAATATCTCCTGCACAATGGCACTATGTGACAAGGATTCTGTGTAAGTTTCATTAAATTCCATTCAGTGGTGTAAGAGGAGTTGCACATAAGAGATGAGGGCCCCCTTAGGTCTATGACAATGTCCATGTTTTTCTATGGGAAACCCCAAATATTGATCCAATCAAAATGTTTAATATCTCCTGCACAATGGCACTATGTGACAAGGATTCTGTGAAAGTTTCATTAAATTCCATTCAGTGGTGTAGGAGGAGTTGCACATAAGAGATAGGGACCCCCTTAGGTCAATGACAAAGTCCATGTTTTTCTATGGGAAACCCCAAATATCGATCCGATCAAAATGTGAAAAATCTCCTGCACAATGGCACTATGAGACAAAGATTCTGTGTAAGTTTCATCAAATTCCTTTCAGTGGTGTAGGAGGAGTTGCAAATAATAGAAAGTGTAACGGACGGACGGAAGGACGGACGGACACCATGAACACTATATACCCCCCGCTAAAAGCGGGGGGTATAATAAAAAAAGGTTTGTGGAAAATGACAAATTGAAAATACATTATGTTCAAAACACAATATATATGTCCTCAACAGGTAAATTACAAAGCATTTATGCAAACTTAATTCATCAATTGATTTAACCAAATTATTATTCAATTATTGGTAGGGTGTCATTCCCTATTTTCGGAATACAAGAGTTACTTCCCATTTGCAAGAGTTGTCTTTTATAACAGCAGGTATCTAGAATTGAACAGATAGGAAAAAATCACGTTTTTATTTTTTTTTAAATGATGTCTGTGGACTGACTCTTCCAGTACAACTAAAAAAACTGCAGAATTAGTGAATAAAAAATATTGTAGAAAAACTACTTTTTACCCACAGTAGGTACTATAAAGTACCTGCTCTAAAGAACAGATAACTCTGCAAATGGGAGATAAATCTTGTTTACCACAAGTAGGGAATTGGACAGTCAAAGTCAATCATGTATGACACTTATATCAAAGAATTATTATCAAAATTAAAGCAGTTGTATTTTAATGAAACAAGGAAGATTTAATGCCAGTAAAAAAAAACAATTCAATTCAAGGACAGAAGGTCAATTGATTTCCTAAAACACTTTAGCCCATCTATTGTTTTATCTGCTTGTGAGTGTGTATGTATATATATACTGTTACAGGAATCATTTTACAAAAAGCTGGTGAAATAAATCAGACTTAGATCACAGCAGATTTTTAGGCAAGTATTTAATTTAGCATTTCTTTTTTTTGTTCTCTTTTAATATTCTTTGTAGCAGAAAATAAATTCCTAAAAATATTGAAGTTTCCATTTGTCCCCTTTGGGTCAGTTGAGCTGAAAAGGAAATGCTCATCAAAACAACAAAAATAGAATTTTGGAATGGTAATGACTTATTTGACAAGATCTATAATTATGTATGTGATGCAATTTTACATGTTTTTTTTGCGACAAGCAAACCACGATTTTAATACCGGAATGTTATTTCACCAATGTTCTAAACATTGACAAAACCCTGATATTATGTATCCTGGCATCATGGCTATCACAAAAAGACAATGATTGACAAACCATCTAAAAACTCTTATATCAAAGATTTGTAGTAAAAATATAAATTTTGATTGAATAAATAAGTCTTAATGCCAATCCATTTTTTTTCTTCCGTAAATGACTGATTTATGGTACTGACATGAGCTCATGCGTACATATCTGTACTTGTTGGGTTATCCAATCAAAACGCATGAAACAATTAATTTGTTATAGTAAAAATAGGTTCTATCATGTGTCTGTGTGATCTTCCATTCATAATAGAAACTTTATGTCTTTTCGTGAGTGGCGAGCAGCAGACGAGCGAAAAGACAAAAAAATACTATTTACAAATGGAAGACCAAAGATGTACCTATTATCCTTAAATCATATTTTACTGATGCTGACCAGCTTTTTATTCATGGAGCTCACAATTATTTCAGGTCAACAGATACCACGCAACTGAAGCCTGTTGGAAAGAAACACGTATTAGACTCTTTGTAAGCTTAAATTCAAACTTTCCAACAATACTGATGTTTTTATTTGCACTATAATACAAAGTTGCAATTTACTAATGTGTTACAGTAAAAATAAACAACTAAAGGCCTACAATTAAAATCAAATACTACCATTGTTTCTGCGAAATTTTGAATGTTATTTGTTTTTGAATGGTATCATTTTATAATTGATTTATGATACTGTCAGCAAAATTCAGCAAAATTTTGATTTCAGTAACAAATAATGATAGGCTTCATGGATCAACTCTAAGGTCAGTTTTGGAATAAAAAAGCAAGAGAGACTGAAAATTGAGGGAAAAAACAAACATTAATCACTTGGCAACAGCAAACATACACACACACAAACACACAAACACACAAACATACACACACACACAAAATTATTGTACTTAAAGGATTATATTTTGTGATATAAATCGGGAAAACATATTGCAGTTTGTATAATGAAAAAATGTGCCCATATCTTACTGCCAAGTCTGGTCTGAACAAATACTTTAGAAATATTTTCCCTTTGATTCTGTGACCATAGTTTATTATTTTAAGTGGAGTAAGTTATCCTCTATGTTGTGTAAAAATAAAGTTTTATTATCACTTTTTTGTAATTTGGATTTTGTGTAATCTGGAAGATATTAATTACACATTATGCTCAAAATATGGCATAGCTGTTTTCTACATGTCATAAAGCTTTCAAACCAATCTAATGTGATTCCAACAGAAACTATGGCAAAACAATAGATAGGTAAAGAAGCATATAATTGGTACCTTCAAAGCTTTATTTAGAGATTTTGTCATAAGGAAATTAAAGATAAAATAGTAAGAAAATATCATGTTCTCCAAAAAAACCTCCAGGAAATTAAGGTCAATTAGGAACAACTATACACGATAAACATTTAGTAAGTCATCGTTTGGAAATGTCAATCCCATGTACCAAAAATATCCCCCTGAGGCCGGAGTGAAATCATATCATGACAAAAACATGGTCATCTTAACATGCCCTGCAGACACCCAATAATAATAGATCATTATTCATACATGATCATAAACAAATGATTTACAAATCCAATCATGCAAGTGTGTAATGTTTGAGCAGCTCTGGACATAACAACCCTCATGGTGCCCCCCAAATAATCTGTCATCATAAGTAATGATCACAAAGATGGTCTTGTATCAGTAATGTAGGATATATTTACATTCAAATAAGGTATGGTTTAATAATTAAGACTTTAAATTCTAAGAATTGCAGGATAAACAACTGGAATTTAATATATATTATATAATGAGGAGATAAAGCAAAGATATTTCACATTAAATTATTAATAAAAAAAAAAACGCTTACAAAAATTAAAAAAAAAAAACAAAACAGAACAAATAACGGAAAGAACAAATGTGAAGGCATAAACTACTCGGAAATCACATAAAACTTACTGTGGTAGGCTTGATATAAAATTTTCTTTTTAACACTTTTTCACGATTTTGTCAGCCCTATCATGGTGTTCAGTTTTTATTACGGGAGAAGCAGGAGTACCTGGAGAAAGCCCCCACCTGAGGTATGAAAACTGGCGATTCTCGTCAATTAAACCCTGTCGGCAGTGAGAATTAAACCCAAAATCTTGGTGTTGACAGTTGTGATCCCAAAACTTAGTCATACATTCAACTACTGTGCTAATCACTGTTTATCTGTTAGCAAATGTTATATAGATTATGACAAGTTTATATGCTCATTAATTTTCACACATTTCTGGAATCTTTTTAATGATCTATATCCTAACACAGAAATCATTTACAACATTGGAATTGGTATCTGAAGGTAAGATTGAGGATTAATTTGTTATTTCTTACTTTTGTTATTTTTTGTATGAGAAAAGAACATTACATTTTTTCAGACAAAAAATAAAAAATATGGATATGGCAGAAATTAATTTTTCCAGTACCATTTTACTTGATAAACTTGGCACTGAAAATCTCATGTCTTTCTTTTTATACTAAAAAAAAATTGCCTAAATTTTGTTGCATTGTTTGCCGGCTAAAAACTTTTCATATAATGCAGTAACATTTATATAACCAGCCACATTGGTTCTATTCATGAAATAAAAAAATTACTGACTTCGATATGTGGTCACTTTTGGGATTATTCAACCCTCAAAACTATATTAACCACTGCCTAGCGCCAGGTGAATATTATACAATTAATGACTTTGATATAGGTCTATATCAGAATTTATCAGCAAGAGAAAATTTAATTTTCACCAAGCCCCTAGGCCTGATAAATCCTAACAGCAACAGTATAAGTCATTAATTGTTTTATTACATGACTAAAACCACCATCTTCAGAGAATGCCTTTTCTACTGGAGCACCTAGTTACATTTTGTAATTTTTATAATGCTAGTTACCCTTAATATTTTTTATTTAATACTTAATTTTGATATCAATTTGCTGATAATCCTGAAATTCCAGTTTCAAGTATAAGTGAATCAATATATCACTGAGCAGACGTTTCTCCCATTTGTTTTTGACACTAACCCTGTATGCGTAGCAGACGTCAACGAATTACAATACAATTAATACAATGAATTTAATTGGACGAATAAATTTATTAAGATGGCTATTCTGATTAGCTAAAACATAAAAACCAGAGAGATATCGGATTCCGCTTGACTACTATGCAGCGGAATCGTGCAGCGTACAAACATTTTAGGTAATTTTAGTACTGTTGCAATCTATCGTCACCAGAAAGTTGGTTTTAGACCAATCACAAACATGCAAAATTCTATTCATTTAATAATACATTTTCTCTGGTTAAGAAATTCTGATAGCGACCTATGACAGTCATTAATTGTATATAATTGATGCTGCATGAATGTACTACATAGAAGTGGGAAATTTAAGATATAAAAATTAGTTATTGTGCTGGTTGTGTAGCGTAGTTTAAAATTCAACAGGCCTTTGTTGTCAATTTTTTTTGTTTGTTTGAATATTGTTTAACGTAGCAATTTTTCAGCTATTAATCATGGCGTCCAGTTTTTATTGGGGGACGAAGCCGGAGTACCCAGAGAAAACCCTCGACTTTTGGTAGGAAAACTGGCAATCCTTGTCAATTAAGATTGGAATCTAGTACACCCTGCCTGCAGTGAGACTCGAACCCGCAAGCTGAGTGTTAACAGACCATGTGATCAAACTTACAATAGTAGACGAGCAACCTTAACCATTCTGCCACTGTGGCTCCATTGTCAATTATAGATATAGATATTAATACAAAGAAAACTTATCTGTTGTCTTAAATCTCAAGCTGATAAGATTGTGATCCAAAAAAGTCAAAAATGAATTGTTAACAGTTTATACCTTATTTGGAAAACATTACAACCATAGACATGTGTAACCTTAATTGGAAAGAATTACATGTATATTCTTTTACAGAAGTCCATGGCCAACAGATAAAGTACTACAGACAAGTTCTCACATAGTTATCTCAGCAAAAGGCAAGTATTCAATTTAGAATTTCTTATTTTGTTCTATTAAAGTTGCTGCAGATTATTTTCTGAGGCATATAATGAAGTCAGCATTATTTTACCATTTCTCATTTTTTTGCGAACAGAAATAATACAATATATGTCCATCATCAGGAATCTAGTTTATTTATACAAAAAAGAAAGCAAGGATCTGCTGACGTTTATCTCTTGTTTATTGATTTTTTCTTTGAATGGTTACTTTCAGCAATTTTTCAGATATATAATGGGGTTCAATTTTTTATTTTTGGGGGGGGGTACCTGATGAAAAAACTCAACCTTCGGTAGGAAAACTGGTAATCCTTGTTCATTAACATTAAGTTCATACCCCTGCCCTCAGTGAGACTTGAACCCTCACCTCCATGTTGACCAACGTCACCGAGGCCCCTTATCTCCTGTTTAAATGGATACCATCGGACAATATACCTAACAGTATTTTTTTTCCTGCAATTTAATAAATATGCTGACAGTACCTATTTTTTACTGAAAAGTCAGGATGCATTCAGAGACAATAAATGGACTATTTGCCTCTTTGTAAACTAAAAGCCGACCCGAAAAGTTTCAAATATGTATGACTTATCAATACTTTATTTTAATTTTCGGTACAAGGAGACATTATTTATGCACTGGATGAATAAAAACAAAAAATTGATTTCAATACCTTTACTATACAGCAAACAAACTGCAGAATAAAGCAATTTTAGAGGCAACTACTAGTATAGAACTATTTATTTGCAGAGTGTTACACATCTTGCACCTGGGTAAAATACAACTCTTTGATGTTAAGTGACTATACAATCCAAATCTGTCCTCAATGTCAGCATGCCACCAGTGGCATGTTCCTGTATATAGCATCAAAATTAGATCTGTTATAATGCTGTTATTATTATTATTATGAATGCAGTGTTTAGCAAGCAGACAGATGAACAAAAGCAGAAAAACAATGGCCTTTAAGCTCTATTGAAATAACATGACTTCCTGCTGCTTTGTTAGTTCTGGCGATTACTTTGTCCTTCAAATATGTAAATCTTCTGACATTGAGTTGCTTTGAGGAAGACAGAGTATTGAGTTGCTTTGAGGAAGACAGAGTATAATAGTTATATAATAATGTTGTGTGTAGCATTCACTATGCCAAAATAGTGGCCAGGGTTGAAGACATAGTGCACGACCCGAAGGGAAGTGCACTATGTCTTCAACCCTGGCCACTATTTTGGCATAGTGAATGCTACACTCAACATTATTATAATTATTATACTGACTGTCTTGACTTGGAAAATAATAACAAGAAGAAAAATAGGGCATTAATGGAACATTAACTGATACCCCGCCACTTTGTGATGTAAATATTCCTTCCCAAACATGGACATGTCAGGCTTTCAAAGTCGCTTTGATTTTTTTTTTTTACAGACGTTATACGTTGATCGGCTTCTTACGTTGACTAAGATAAAAAAATACCTTATTTAAAGCGCAGCAGTGATCAATCATTGATTACAAGTTAACCCCGCCCATTCGCGTGAATTACAATTGATTGACGTCCAAATCAATAGTTTTCTTAGGCAGGTGAAGAAACTATGAGGGCATAGTGCACGGAGCACAATTCGTTTAGAAATATATGTCAAAATAGTAAAATATTTCTATTAAAGGACATTCTTACAGAAAGTATAATAATAGTTAATATTTTTAATATATTGAGCAAAAAAATTTTAAAATGTCATCACCATGGTAACATCTCTCCCAACATATCCCTTATAAGGATCAGTTATTGCAATTGCAGGACTACCTTGGATATGACACTCCAACATGATGAAAAATACAAAGCATTCCAGGATCTTTTATTTATTCTCCATTATTTATTATTTGTTGCTGTATTGATCTAAACCAACATAAGTTTTTTTTACCTGTAATTAATTGTTTAATTAATCTATTTTTAGATAAAAACAAGAAAGAAGATGGGCTACATGTATAATTTGAGGAGAAACTTGTGTATGCAAGTCATAATGTTTATTGTGGTATTTGCTGTTGACTTTGCAGACATGATAAATGATTGGTTATTTTATAATGATATGCGTCTGCAAGAAGAAGGACTAGTGTTTGGACCAATTGATACAAACCTTCTGTATGCATTACTGGCATTCTCCTGTGTTGGAGTTTTAACATTTTTGGCTGAAATAATTAATTTTGGAAGAGAAATCTTTCGACCTGATGACAATGAATGGATAGATGTGGACTACCTCTCCACGTTCACTGTTTGGGTGGAGGAAATTCCTCAAATTACAATCAGCGTTATTATAGCAGCCTGTAGGGAGGAAGGTGTTAGTATCTTCCAAATTTCAAAAGCATCCATTGTGATAATTGGATGTGTGGGTAGACTAATTATAGGTATTGTTAGGTACTGCCTACGTAAAAGACGCGGAGAATATAAAAGTAAGAAAACATTTCGATGTTGTTCTGGATTACTAATGTTTGGACTTATATTGTCTGTATTAGGATCCTCCCTTGTATTTATTTTCTCTCACATTTTGAGGGATGGAGACAAAATTACATTTCAAGAACCAAAGGAATTTATACTGAGCAAACGAGACACTTCAAAATATTTTCCACATGCAGGAATATTCCTGAACAGCAATGAGCTTCGTAATGGTAAAGATCAGATCTATGTGAATAATGAATGGATTAAATTACTTGACCTTACTGATTTGGAGAAAAGTCCTTATCCAGCTCAAAAAATTAAATTTACAAAAAATGGAAATATGAAAATTCAAATTCAGACGTCTCTTACTAGGAATTTTGGGACACTTCAAAGTAATTCCCTGAAAACCGAATGTTATAATGAGACAAATGGCTGGTTTGTCTCGATGACCAATCAATGTTCTAGACTATTTGAGCCAGGTGACTATGCAGCGGAATTTGTACTCTATTTTAACTTTATCCCACAATCTACTAATCTTTTTTTGGGTGACGTCAAGTACAACACACGATATACAGAATCAGGAGAGTGTTTTAACAGTCCAGGAAATACCACTCAACTGTCTCTGAAATATTTTAAAGCTAAAAGTGACATTGAGGATAGGTTCCACTTACTGCTACCAAATGATGGAGTTTTCAAAACTTTATTAAAATTTTATACATTGCAAGATTTAGTTCCAATTAAGCAGGCATGGGGAACTGGATTTTTAGGATGTGAAAGTTCCGGAAGTGACGCCCCACACTGGGACAAGGACATTCAGGTCAAATGTCTCAACACATAGAAAGACTAAGACTAAAACAATCAGAAATCCATATTGTAACAGTTTAATAGATTTTATAATAAAACTGTGAATTCTACTTAATTAGATGTCTGTTTATTGCATAAGACTTAAAAAAATCCTACCATTTCCTATACTATCCATGTAAATTCTGTAATTTCTGTTAATTGCACAGAAAATACTGAGAAAAATAAGGATTCCTGTTAACTGCATAATAATGTCCAGGAATGTACATGCTAAAGCTAAATTTTTCTATCCAGATCATAAAAGTGTCTTCCACTGAAATTATTAAGGTCTTTCCCACTACAGTGGAAAGACCTTATTGTATTTCGTCTGATTATTTTTATTATTCTTTTAATCTTCCAACGCCAAAAGGAAAAAAGTGTCTTGACGTATGGCTTTGAAACTTGGCACAATTAACCGACACTACTTGGGCTCGATCTGAGTCACCCTGCGAAACCGATCTATTTTTAGTAACAGAGTTATCTGCCCCAAACCCAAAACCCTTGTGTTCAGATAAACTCACAAACCATGACAGATATCCAAAATCTAAAGTGGGGAAAATTTTGTCTGACTTATGGCCATGATTTGTCATGCAAAAAAAAATTCTTCAATCCACTTCCTGTTTACGCGAAATTTGTCGAAAACGTCAAAGTTGTCGGATTTACACAAAACTTGGTTTCCAAGTAGATATGAGGGTCCTAATTACATATATCGGATCAAAAAAAAATTTAGGTCCACCATTTTCAAAATGGCCGCCATTGAAATTTTGTTTTCAATATAACTCAAAAACCATAAAAAATTGAAGCAGACAATATATCAGAAAAATGTTTCTCTCATCGAGATCTACATTTGATATATAGTGTCGAAAACTGTGCAACAAACCGTTTTCGAGGTTATGGCACTTGACATGTTTCGGCTAAATTTTTTTTTCAATATAACTCAAAAACCATAAAAAATTGAAGCAGACAATATATCAGAAAAATGTTCCTCTCATTGAGATCTACATTTGATATATAGTGTCGAAAACTGTGCAACAAACCGTTTTCGAGGTTATGGCCCTTGACACGTTTCGGCTAAATTTTTTTTTCAATATAACTCAAAAACCATAAAAAATTGAAGCAGACAATATATCAGAAAAATGTTCCTCTCATTGAGATCTACATTTGATATATAGTGTCAAAAACTGTTTGACAAACTGTTTTCGAGGTTATGGCCCTTGACACGTCTCGGCTAAATTTTGTTTTCAATATAACTCAAAAAACATAAAAAATTGAAGCAGACAATATATAAGAAAAATGTTCCTCTCATTGAGATCTACATTTGATTTAAAGGATTGAAAACTGTGCGACAAACCGTTTTCGAGTTATGGCCCTTGACATGTTTCGGCTAATCAGCTTTTGGCTAATAACTTTTAAACCTTCAGAGATAATATAGTGAACATATGGTGTTTTATGACCGTCATAACAAGCCCTTCAGTTTAAGACCAAAGTCAAATGGTTACGGACAGCCATTTTCAAAATGGCCGACACCGTAAACAGTTTTTATAAAATGACACTTGAACCGTACAAAATTGAAGCAGACAATACAAGGGAAAAATGTTCGTCACATCGAAATGTACAAAAAATGTTTTCATATATGAAAGCGTAAAACTTGTTGTTTTTTGAGTTATTGCCCTTGATTCATATTTTGAAAATGGTTTTTGCTTTATAACATTTTAAACGTTACAGATGATGAATGAAACATATGGTTCATTTTAAAGAGAATTAAAATTCCTACAATTTGATCCCAAGAAGTACATATTCGGTTTCAAAATGGTGGCCAAAAACATATCGTAAACTGCGTTATTTGTCAATAACTTTTAAATTGTTATAGATTATATAGTAAACATATAAGTTTTTTGTGACCGATATGTCAAGCCCTTCGATTTAATGTCATTATCAACCATATACCTAGACATAACACTACCAAAATGCCGGGAAAGACCTCACATTTGTTCTTTGAACAAATGTATTGACATTTAATTATTACATGTTTTTTCCCAAACCTTTTCTGCAGTAAAGGTTTTTACAAGAACTGAAGAAGCAGAAAAGTTTAACCTGAATGGTTTCACAGTTTTAATCAACTATTTAAACTGAAAACTCAATCAATATTTTATGTTGGAAAAAAGCATTTGGTTTATTGCATTACATTATCTTTCAGAGTGGTTAAGTATATAAGATGATTGTATAGATAGAGATGAAATATCGAATTTTCCGAGTGACAGAAATCACGGTAAATCACATGTGAAAATTATCGTTTATTTTCACTCTCGGGTTTTTTCCTGCCAAAATGTCACAATGGTTTTGTACTATACAGATATTCATCCCCCGTTCATAAAATTTAGGATTAAGCATTAAAATTTTACGAAAACAATTTTGATCTATATAATAAATAGGATAATCAAGTGGGCATCGTGAATATCCAAAATATGATCACTCGTGCCGCATAAAGCTCGTGCGCGGAACAAGTTCCGTGCACTCGTTTAATCAGATGCGTTATGCGGCACTCGTGATCATATTTTGGATATCCTATAATGATTAGTGTGTATCATAACAAATAAACAAATTACATGAAAATAATTTTTTATAGAGTTCTGAGTTTTTATTAATAAGTTTTCAAACTTAACTAGGGGCTCAGTTGACACTATTGAAAAAACCCAAACCCGCTGTATTGAGAAGAAAAGTTACCCACATTCTAAACCACTGTACAGATAAGAAAAGTTACCCACACTTTAAACCACTGTACCGAGAAGAAAAGTTACCCACACTCTAAACCACTGTACTGAGAAGAAAAGTTACCCACACCTGAAACCGCTGTACTGAGAAGAAAAGTTACCCACACCTGAAACCACTGTACAGAGAAGAAAGGTTACCCACACTCTAAACCGCTGTACCGAGAAGAAAAGTTACCCACACTCTAAACCGCTGTACTGGGAAGAAAAGTTACCCACACCTGAAACCGCTGTACTGAGAAGAAAAGTTACCCACACTTTAAACCACTGTACAGAGAAGAAAAGTTACCCACACTCTAAACCACTGTATCGAGAAGAAAGGTTACCCACACTCTCAACCACCGTACTAAGAAGAAAAGTTACCCACACCTTAAACCGCTGTACTGAGAAGAAAAGTTACCCACACTCTAAACCGCTGTACTGAGAAGAAAAGTTACCCACACTTTAAACCAATGTACCAAGAAGAAAAGTTACCCACACTAACCACTGTACCGAGAAGAAATGATGTGGAAGTTCGATGTTGTCAGTTGTGGCATCTGGTGTCGAATCGGAATCATGCTGAACATTGAAGCCAGCTTTTCTGAAGCAATTGGAAATGGTCACTCTAAACCACTGTATAGAGAAGAAAAGTTACCCACACTCTAAACCACTGTATCGAGAAGAAAGGTTACCCACACTCTCAACCACTGTACCGAGAAAAGTTACCCACACTCTAAACCGCTGTACTGAGAAGAAAAGTTACCCACACTCTAAATCGCTGTACTGAGAAGAAAAGTTACCCACACTCTAAACCACTGTACTGAGAAGAAAAGTTACCCACACTCTAAACCACTGTACTGAGAAGAAAAGTTACCCACACTCTAAACCACTGTACTGAGAAGAAAAGTTACCCACACTCTAAACTGCTGTACTGAGAAGAAAAGTTACCCACACTTTAAACCACTGTACCGAGAAGAAAAGTTACCCACACTTTAAACTGCTGTACCGAGAAGAAAAGTTACCCACACTTTAAACCACTGTACTGAGAAGAAAAGTTACCCACACTCTAAACTGCTGTACCGAGAAGAAAAGTTACCCACACTTTAAACCACTGTACCGAGAAGAAAAGTTACCCACACCCACTGTACTGAGAAGAAAAGTTATCTACACTCAAAACCACTGTACTGAGATAAAGTTACCAATGGTAAAAACAACTGAGATAAATAATATCTATCAGAAGTAAAAAAGGTTCAGAAAATCTCAAACCTAGGGGCTAATGAGATGTCTGCTAATTGAATGGACAAACAGATATCTTGTCCATCACAAGGATCTGCTGAATGAATGGACAAACAGATATCTTGTCCATCACAAGGATCTGCTGTATGAATGGACAAACAGATATCTTGTCCATCACAAGGATCTGCTGAGTGAATGGACAAACAGATATCTTGTCCATCACAAGGATCTGCTGAATGAATGGACAAACAGATATCTTGTCCATCACAAGGCTCTGCAGAGTGAATGGACAAACAGATATCTTGTCCAACACAAGGCTCTGCAGAGTGAATGGAAAAACAGATATCTTGTCCAACACAAGGATCTGCTGAGTAAATTGACAAACAGATATCTTGTCCATTCCAAGGATCTGCTGAGTGAATTGACAAACAGATATCTTGTCCATCACAAGGATCTGCTGAGTGAATGGACAAACAGATATCTTGTCCATCACAAGGATCTGCTGAGTGAATTGACAAACAGATATCTTGTCCATCACAAGGCTCTGCAGAGTGAATTGACAAACAGATATCTTGTCCATCACAAGGATCTGCTGAGTGAATGGACAAACATATCTTAATTTGTTCGCAGGTTTGAGAATTTCTTGAATTGGCTTACAATGATTGTTTTCATTGTTTTTTTCCCCGAGTTCCAGATTTTTTCAACATGAATATTTTAACACTTGATTAAAAGTCTTTTTTTTCAAATGTTAATTTCTTGGAAACGATACTTTTATAAAACCAATCATTACTGACACCACATTTTGATATGCTTAAGTAAAACAAAAAATCTAAAATGTAAACCAATCATGACATCTTTTCTTCTCTTATGTAAAACTGTTGTTTAAATTGTAAATTTCACTGAATATAATTTTTCTAACTCATAATAACAACAGTAGTCAATAAGCATCTTCTATTTTTACACTGGAAAACTCTTTTTACTATATTTAGAATAGTTATGATGTAAAAATACATTCCAGATTAAAGCTTTCATTTAAAGTTATCAGATATATCTTAGTTTGTATTCATTTTCCCAAAAACTATTTTAAAAAGTTAGTTTGATAAATGACCTAATTATAGAATAAAATTATCTATTCCCTACTCAGTGCACTTTCAAGCATGTCAAAAATGTGGCAGTAATCAACATACATAATTTAGTGTGTGCACATTTGTAACCTTGACCTAATTGGAAATTCCCACCAAATTATTTTAAGAAGATTGCAGAGGATAAAAGCTCTCCAACAGATTATAGATATACAGGAAACAGATTACTCAATGAGGTATTAAGTAGTTTTATACCAGTATTTATTATCATGTGTTCAGCTAACTTTGTACATTTTAATTCATTTATTCATTTTAAATTAATTGTTCATTAAAATATTTCTGAACTTATTATGATCATACATTCAAATTCTTTATTGGACCAATTATGGTCCCACAAGGGGCAATGACATATAAAACATGTATAATTTGGTGTACACTTAATAAAATGAATGAAATATGAATCCTTTATATACATGTATGTGACTTGGGCAAGTTACACAAAATAATAGTGTGTGCAGATTTGTAGTGGTGGATATAATTTTTGTGAAGATTTCTCAACTGGTTTTCATATATTTTATCTGAAACTTTACACCCTGTTATGTTTTGTTTATTGATATCATCTTAGACATCAGTATACAGATAGAAACCATAGGGAGTGTAAGTTAAAAAAAAACTGTTGACTTTTTCATGGGATATACAAATTAAAATTCTGAAAATTGTACTTCAAGACTTAGGTAAAAAAATAATTAAAATTAATGGGTGTAATACAGAAGGCAGATTCCTTTAACCTTCATTATTGTCACAATTACAGCTGTGAATCACTGAGTGATGACTTGACTTGACTTGGGGAGTTTTTTACGTCCTACACCGTCCTACACCGACAACTTAATGCCCTTGGTCGGATGGAAAATAAGTGATAACTGCAGAGTTCTATTTATACAGAAGTGTCATATATCACATGATAAGTTTCCTCCCAGGCTCCAGTTTCATCAATTATCTACACATTAGATTTCTTTCAAGTTCTTAAATGTGAACAACATAATGATTAATATGGTTAATTTTAAACTTGTAGAAATGAATAAAACCCTATATAGTTTACTACAGGGTTAACAAACCAATCATTTGTAATACTTTTTTTACATATGGTTACCACAGCCTAAGTTTGAAAATTGTCTTAATGCAGTTGCTTGAATATACTGAACTACTGGTACATTATTACTGAACTACTGGTACATTATTACTGAACTACTGGTACATTATTACTGAACTACTGGTACATTATTACTGAACTACTGGTACATTATTACTGACTACTGGTACATTATTACTAACTACTGGTACATTATTACTGAACTACTGGTACATTATTACTGAACTACTGGTACATTATTACTGAACTACTGGTACATTATTACTGAACTACTGGTACATTATTACTAACTACTGGTACATTATTACTGAACTACTAGTACATTATTACTGAACTACTGGTACATTATTACTAACTACTGGTACATTATTACTGAACTACTGGTACATTATTACTGAACTACTGGTACATTATTACTAACTACTGGTACATTATTACTGAACTACTGGTACATTATTACTGAACTACTGGTACATTATTACTGAACTACTGGTACATTATTACTGAACTATTGGTACATTATTACTGAACTACTGGTACATTATTACTGAACTACTGGTACATTATTACTGAACTACTGGTACATTATTACTGAACTACAGTACATTATTACTGAACTACAGTACATTATTACTGAACTACTAGTACATTATTACTGAACTACTGGTACATTATTACTGAACTACTGGTACATTATTACTGAACTACTGGTACATTATTACTGAACTACTGGTACATTATTACTGAACTACTGGTACATTATTACTGAACTACTGGTACATTATTACTGAACTACTGGTACATTATTACTAACTACTGGTACATTATTACTAACTACCGGTACATTATTACTGAACTACTGGTACATTATTACTGAACTACTGGTACATTATTACTGAACTACTGGTACATTATTACTGAACTACTGGTACATTATTACTGAACTACTGGTACATTATTACTAACTACCGGTACATTATTACTGAACTACTGGTACATTATTACTGAACTACTGGTACATTATTACTAACTACCGGTACATTATTACTGAACTACTAGTACATTATTACTGACTACTGGTACATTATTACTAACTACCGGTACATTATTACTGAACTACTAGTACATTATTACTGAACTACTGGTACATTATTACTAACTACCGGTACATTATTACTGAACTACTAGTACATTATTACTGACTACTGGTACATTATTACTGAACTACTGGTACATTATTACTGAACTACTGGTACATTATTACTGAACTACTAGTACATTATTACCAAATATTTTGACTTCTCTAAATACTCAATAGCTGAACAAAGTTTTTCATTATCAAACTTGGTATTTTAGCCATGCTCCCAGCATGTGACTGATTAATGACATTGACTATATTGATTACTTGTTTAAAATTGTTCTTGTAATTTTTTTAATAATACACATGGTACATGTAATGAATTTACAATTTCAATAAAACAAAAATGATGTGTGGCAGAAAACAGCCAAAAATTATCCGCACTGAATGAAACTGACAAAATGTCTAACTTCCCCTTTCCATACATAATTAAGTAATAATATGAATAGTTTTAAATATTTCTATTTTTAGAACCCCAAGATCCACCCAGATTTTCTTCCGATTTTTTTCTTGGGGTCAAAAATTTCTCTGTGTATTGTTAAAACAAAATAAGGCTATTGAAACCCATAACAACTATGTAGGAGGGAGACAACTCTAGGAACTCGCATAGATTGTCATAATGTATTATTAGTTACACAGGCTGTTAGAAAGGGAGACAACTCTAGAAACTCACATAGATTGTCATAATGTATTAGTAGTTACACATGTTGTTAGAAAGGGAGACAACTCTAGAAACTCACATAGATTGTCATAATGTATTAGTAGTTACACATGCTGTTAGAGATCTAATATGGTACTGTCCATATATTTTGTTGCTGTTCCTTTCAATGATAATAGAAAAAAATGTAGCAATTGAAAGATTTCAATAAGACTGTGTTAGTTATCAAGATATTTGACTGTAATTTATTCTCTTTCAGATACAAAAACCATGGGTTGTATACATGATCTTCGAAGAAACCGCTGTTGTCAATTTTTGGTGTTTTTTATCATATTGGCAATAGATTTAGCCGATATGATAAATGATTGGCTGCTTTATCATGACATGAGTGTCCAGAAACAGGGGTTAGTGTTCGGACCCCTTGATTCAAAGTTACTTCATGCTTTGCTAGGATTCTCGATCATTGGTGTCATCACTTTTATTCTGGAGTTAGTATTTCTTGGAAGAGAGATCTTCACACCGGATAAAAAACCATGGTTAGACATTGATTACCTATCAGCCATTGTTATATGGGCAGAGGAAGTTCCTCAAATAACCCTAAGCGTCATCATCGCCAGTTGCCGTGAAGAAGGCATCAGTATATTCCAAATTTCCAAGGCTTCTGTCGTCATTTTTGGTTGTTGTTTCAGACTTTTGATTGCAATCATTAGATACTGTCGCAGAAAAAGGCGTGGAAAATATGAAAACAAAAAACAATTTAAGTTCTGCTCTGGAATTTTAATGGCTGGGTTAATTTTATCCCTTATTGGTTCAGCCCTTGTGTTTATTTTCTCGCATGTTCTACGTGATGGAGACAAAATTTTATTTCAAGAACCAACTGACTTTATGAAAATGAAACAAGACACTTCAAAATATTACCCAGGTGTAAGCATATTTCTGGACGGAAACCAAATAAGGGACGATAATAATCAATCTAGAGTTCAGGACGAGTGGATAAAATTGGTAGATCTTACTGATTTGGATAACAATATGAAGTCAGCACAAAAGATCAAATTTAACAAGAAAGGAAACCTAAAGATGCAAATACAAACAGTTCTGAGTCGTGAATCTAGTCCATTAAGGTCAAAGAAAACCGAATGTTACAGTCTTGCTGACAAGTGGTTCATTTCAAATACAACTCAATGTACTGACCTTTTTGACCCCAATGAACCAAGCAGTGAAATTGTTGTGTATTTTGACTTCATCCCACAGTCCCGTCAATTCATCATGGGTGAAATAAAATTTAACACATTGACAGATTGTTTGGATAAAGATGCAAGTCAAAAGCAGTCACTTATGAGGTATTTTAAAACAAAAACTTTGAATGCAGACATGTTCACTAAATTCTACAAGTCAGGAGACCTTATCCCAATCAAGGAAGCTTGGAAGACTGGATTTGTAGGATGTGAAAGTTCCGGAGCTGAAAGTCCTCATTTGGACAACAACATTCATGTAGACTGCATCAATATTTGACCTCCATAAGTTGATTATACATTTGTAACAGGAGTTGCTTCCCTTGACAAACTGATACAAACATGTACATAAACACAAACTGTGTCTAATAACACAAAACATGTTAAATACTCATTAAAGATTTCATTAATGTTAAATGTTTTCCAACTTGGAAGTAAAATATTCAAAACAGATTTCTTTTTTTTTCTCCATTTTACAGCTTTCTACTACACACAGTTACAGAATATTGTCCACCACACTGAACATTAATTTTCTGGCACAAGCTTATATAAAAGTTTTGTAAAATGTATTGAATTTTAAAAATGTTCATTTTAAAGGTATCAAATAAAACTTCATGATTAAAGCACAATAGTCACTTTCAAGTGTCTTATGATCTGTATGTTAGAAAGGCTTTCACAACTTTTTCAGTTTTTATTGGGAAGGAACTACAATACAAGGTGAAAACCACCGACCTTCAGAAGGAAAACCGACAATCCTTGTCAGTCTAGCAAACCCTTCCCATACTGAGATTCAAACCTGCAACCTCAGTGTAGAGTGGCACATGATCGATGGTTGGTTATTGATTGGTTGAATATTGTTGAACACCACTTTTAGCAATTTTTCAGCTATATCATGACATCCAGTTTTTATTGGGGGAGGAAGCCAGAAAAAAAACCCAACTTCAGTAGGAAAACTGGCAATCCTTGTCAATTAAGATTGGAGCCAAGCACACCCTGCCCAGACTCAAACCAGCGACCTCAGTGTTGACAGACCAATTGCGTCCCCCATCATCAATAGTAGATGATAAAATGCCTTTTAAAGCACTCCATCACTCAGGGCAGAGGCCCCCATTTTCTTAAGAAACCATTCCTGAAAATATGTTTACAAAAGTGCACATTTTCCTTGACTGTCAAAATTAATTCCCCATTAACCCGTCACATTTCCAGGATTGATTTATTGTTTGTTAACTTGTTCTCCTCGTGAATATAAAGCTTAAGTGCGGCTTGCTGGAGGTTCAGATACCATTCAATCAATCCCACTGTCACAAAAAGTCCTGGTTATTTGTTCAAACAAATATTTGAATATTTCATAAACTGCATTAAAACTGTATTAACAAAAACACCCAGGGCCATAGTGAACGAAAAATGTAATATAAACTGTCATCTAATCAAATCTTTATCAATCTGTCATCTGGAAGACAACACAACAAATATCTCCAAGGAAACAATCTGAAATATGACCTGATTACATAAAGGAACTTTATGGACACCTAAAACCTCTTACAGGTAAGAATCTTCATATCTTAACCATATAAACAGTCTGACTAAAATGAATCCTTGCAACAAAATGAAAATATTAAAAATACAAGTACTAATTTAATTAGATTGATATTCAAACAATAATCTTCATTAATTTCATAGCTAACCAATAAAGTTTTCTTCTTCAACTAAGTAAAAATGCTAAATAATAGTGATAACCGACCTGTGTGGTTTTATTTTAAAATGTCTTCGTTATTAGTAACTTACAACTATAATTGTAAAATTCATTGCAGTTATTTTGCAAGAAATATCTCCATCTGCAAAGTTGGAGCTCTAAATACAAAACTACAAAAAACTATTAAGCAAGAAATAGTCAGAGTTGTTGCAAAGCTTCATAATGATTTATAGATTCTGTTAAGGTATGAAATAATTCTTATCTTGAATATCATGATAATTCTTCAGCAGAGTCTCAAGATTTTGTTTTTGCTTTTGCAAGTTATGATCAAGTCTCAAAATTGCCAGTAACAGATAATTTTTCAAGCTTTTAAAAATTTAAATAATCCCGTAAGACTCAGTCACCTTACTTCACTGAACATTTATTATTTTGGGGGTCAAACACTATTTTTAAGCACTAATCAGTATGTACATTTCATGTACTTTGGATAACAAATTAGTTTCCCCTGATATTGATTTGTGATCAAACAAACAAAAGTAAATACAAGTTCACAGATTAAAGGTGTTAATAAAATTAAAATAACTTTGTGGTATTTTATCTCTTTGACAGCTGATAAAAATCTTGGACCAAAATGTCACTTTATCCACGGTAAATATTATTTATTATTTTATATTAATATCTGTGATTTAAAATTTTTATTTGAAAATCTACTAACACAAATCATCAATATTTCCATTCCCCACTAACATATGATATACCGTATAGCGGGTTATTTTAGCGGGTGTAAAATTTGGCGGTTTTAGGTCAAAATGTATTGCAAAAAAATTGGTGGTTTTAATTTTGGCGAGTGGGCAAAACCTTAGAAAAAAAATTGGCGGTCTAGCAATACCGGATAACATGTGTTTGTGTATTTTCCAATTGGAACGCAAGTAAACAAGGGGACTACATAAGAAGGTTAAGGAAACATGCTATATTTCATGTACAAAGACAGAAACTTAATTACTGATGTAAACTTATATACAGGATGGCATTTATCTGTTTTTCCTCGATAAATAATCTGAGCAGGAAGAAATTCTCCTAAAATAAAAACGATTTCATCCTTTTCAAGTGTTTAGTTTTCCGATGTTTTTAAACATATTTGTTTACAAATCTACCAATTTTCTATAAGTTATACTTGATAATTTTAATTTTGTATATACAGGTATGATCACGTTGCATACCAATTTTGTAATTATGACAGATTAATTAAATGTGTGGTTTGATGTAGTGCTTATCCGCCTGTTTATTGAACGGTTTAAATGACAGTTAATCGAGGTGTCAATTTGACAACTAGATCACAATCAGGTATTTGATCTTTAAACAAAGGTTGAACAGATGAATAGATTTGCTGATTAGTCAAAATAATTTAAGACAATTTGCGCAGATATTGACCAAATTAGCCGTAGGACATTAATGAACAGTTTTATTAAAAATTTCTTTAATTAACACAATCTTAGGTAATACCAATATTTGACAAATGACCGTGTTATTGATTAAACTGACAATACCGTTAGTCTACAAAACATTTTACCAGAGTTTCTAAAATCATGAATTTTAGCGGTTTTTATTTTGGCGATTTCAGTTTGACCACTAAAATACGCCAAAATTTGCACCCCGCTAAAATAACCCGCTATACGGTATGAAATAGCATCCAAGGGGACTGCCATCTAAAGAACAAATTTGTTTTGCATTTATATCTCTATTAATTAAATCTCAAATGCAAGTAATATGTGGACTAATTAATAAATAATCAATTTAATCACACAAAGCATAGAAATACATTGTGTAGATCAAAAATTCTGCCAACACATAATATGACCAGGGCAATAGTCCCAATCCCAAAGGGAGCTATAATCTATCAGGCAATAGTCCAAATTCCCCAGGGAGCTAATGTCTATCAGGCAATAGTCCCAATCCCCCAGGGAGCTATTGTCTGTCAGGCAATAGTCCAATTTCCCCACTGCAACAATAGCAAATGTCTATCGGGCAATAGTCCCATTCCCCCACTGCAACAATAGCAAATGTCTATCAGGCAATAGTCCCACTCACTACTGTAACAATAGCAAATGTCTGTCAGGCAATAGTCCCATTCCCCCACTGCAACAATAGCAAATGTCTATCAGGCAATATTCCCAATTCCATAGAGAGCAAATGTCTATCAAGCATATAGTCCCAATCCCACACTGCAACAATAGCAAATGTCTGTCAGGCAATAGTCCCATTTCCCACTGCAACAATAGCAAATGTCTAACAGGTAATAGTCCCACTCCCTACTGTAACAATAGCAAATGTCTATCAGGCAATATTCCCAATTCCACAGAGAGCAAATGTCTATCAAGCATATAGTCCCAATCCCACACTGCAACAATAGCAAATGTCTGTCAGGCAATAGTCCTATTCCCCCACTGTAACAATAGCAAATGTCTATCGGGCAATAGTCCACTCCCACACTGCAACAATAGCAAATGTCTGTCAGGCAATAGTCCTATTCCCCCACTGTAACAATAGCAAATGTCTGTCGGGCAATAGTCCACTCCCACACTGCAACAATAGCAAATGTCTATCGGGCAATAGTCCTATTCCCCCACTGTAACAATAGCAAATGTCTGTCAGGCAATAGTCCTATTCCCCCACTGTAACAATAGCAAATGTCTATCGGGCAATAGTCCACTCCCACACTGCAACAATAGCAAATGTCTGTCAGGCAATCGTCCACTCCCCCACTGCAACAATAGCAAATGTCTATTAGGCAATAGTCCACTCCCACACTGCAACAATAGCAAATGTCTGTCAGGCAATAGTCCACTCCCACACTGCAACAATAGCAAATGTCCATCAGGCAATAGTCCCACTCCCTACTGTAACAATAGCAAATGTCTATCGGGCAATAGTCCTATTCCCCCACTGTAACAATAGCAAATGTCTGTCAGGCAATAGTCCTATTCCCCCACGTAACAATAGCAAATGTCTATCAGGCAATAGTCCACTCCCAACCTGCAACAATAGCAAATGTCTGTCAGGCAATAGTCCACTCCCACACTGCAACAATAGCAAATGTCTATCGGGCAATAGTCCACTCCCACACTGCAACAATAGCAAATGTCTGTCAGGCAATAGTCCTATTCCCCCACTGCAACAATAGCAAATGTCTATCGGGCAATAGTCCACTCCCACACTGCAACAATAGCAAATGTCTGTCAGGCAATAGTCCACTCCCACACTGTAACAATAGCAAATGTCTGTCAGGCAATAGTCCTATTCCCCCACTGCAACAATAGCAAATGTCTATCGGGCAATAGTCCTATTCCGCCACTGCAACAATAGCAAATGTCTATCGGGCAATAGTCCCAATCCCACACTGCAACAATAGCAAATGTCTGTCAGGCAATAGTCCACTCCCACACTGCAACAATAGCAAATGTCTATCGGGCAATAGTCCTATTCCCCCACTGTAACAATAGCAATTGTCTGTCAGGCAATAGTCCACTCCCACACTGCAACAATAGCAAATGTCTGTCAGGCAATAGTCCTATTCCCCCACTGTAACAATAGCAAATGTCTATCGGGCAATAGTCCACTCCCACACTGCAACAATAGCAAATGTCTGTCAGGCAATAGTCCTATTCCCCCACTGTAACAATAGCAAATGTCTATCGGGCAATAGTCCTATTCCCCCACTGTAACAATGGCAAATGTCTGTCAGGCAATAGTCCTATTCCCCCACTGTAACAATAGCAAATGTCTATCGGGCAATAGTCCACTCCCACACTGCAACAATAGCAAATGTCTATCGGGCAATAGTCCTATTCCCCCACTGTAACAATAGCAAATGTCTATCAGGCAATAGTCCTATTCCCCCACTGCAACAATAGCAAATGTCTATCGGGCAATAGTCCACTCCCACACTGCAACAATAGCAAATGTCTATCAGGCAATAGTCCTATTCCCCCACTGCAACAATAGCAAATGTCTATCAGGCAATAGTCCACTCCCACACTGCAACAATAGCTAATGTCTATCGGGCAATAGTCCTATTCCCCCACTGCAACAATAGCAAATGTCTATCGGGCAATAGTCCACTCCCACACTGCAACAATAGCAAATGTCTATCAGGCAATAGTCCTATTCCCCCACTGCAACAATAGCAAATGTCTATCGGGCAATAGTCCTATTCCCCCACTGCAACAATAGCAAATGTCTATCAGGCAATAGTCCACTCCCACACTGCAACAATAGCAAATGTCTATCGGGCAATAGTCCACTCCCACACTGCAACAATAGCAAATGTCTATCGGGCAATAGTCCTATTCCCCCACTGCAACAATAGCAAATGTCTATCAGGCAATAGTCCACTCCCACACTGCAACAATAGCAAATGTCTATCGGGCAATAGTCCACTCCCACACTGCAACAATAGCAAATGTCTGTCTGGCAATAGTCCTATTCCCCCACTGCAACAATAGCAAATGTCTATCGGGCAATAGTCCACTCCCACACTGCAACAATAGCAAATGTCTGTCAGGCAATAGTCCACTCCCACACTGCAACAATTGCAAATGTCTATCGGGCAATAGTCCACTCCCACACTGCAACAATAGCAAATGTCTGTCAGGCAATAGTCCCAATCGCACACTGCAACAATAGCAAATGTCTGTCAGGCAATAGTCCTATTCCCCCACTGCAACAATAGCAAATGTCTATCGGGCAATAGTCCACTCCCACACTGTAACAATAGCAAATGTCTATCAGGCAATAGTCCTATTCCCCCACTGCAACAGTAGCTATTATTACCTGATACCTTATATAAATGAAATTCGGTATTTTTTACTGTTTTCTGAAATTCTAAAAATGTCCACGTTCCCGAACTGTTGACCGGTCAATAGTTTCGACTGTTTCCCATTGCGTACTCTGACGTCATTTTTTCCCCGCTAATTTCACGAGGAACAGTAAAGAAACAAAATGACTTTATTCTCGTTGTTTGGAAAGAACCCCATGACTATTTCTCCATAAATTAAATGTGTTGAACTATTTAAACAAAGTACAATTTGTCAGTTCAATTAGCAAAATGTTCTTTTTCCTTTTTTTCTTCTGCAAGTACTGTTAAAACAGTAATTGACCAGGTAATAAAACAGTTATTTCATATGTGATTTTGGAACAGTCAAACAGTTGTCTCTCGGTGTCGGGAATAGTGTTTTGAACTGTTGCCTTTGGCCTACGGCCTCCGGTAACAGTTCAAAACACTATCCCCTCCACCTCGGACCAACAGTTTGACTGTTCCCAAATCACATATGAAATAACTGTATAATGTCTATCAGGCAATAGTCCCACTCCCCACTGCAACAATAGCAAATATCTATCAAGCAATAGTCCCACTCCCTACTGTAACAATAGCAAATGTCTATCGGGCAATAGTCCCATTCCCCAGGGAGCTAATGTCTATCAGGCAATAGTCCCAATCCCCAAGGGAGCTAAACAGTACAATTTACATATTATAAAGAACACAAAATCATTACATTATCTTCATCATTCATTAACAACAATAGTAAAAATGCAGTATATTGGTATAATATGGACCAAAAGTCTTGTACTAATCCTACTTTATAAAATATATCCACAAATCTGGTTCTCTAAATTTTACTTTATAGTGCTGTACATTTTGGGCATCAGATATAAATTGGGTAAACTGTTCCCCAACTGAGACCCAGAATAACTGAATGATTTCTCGTACAATTCTTTATTTGGAGAATACAATTTGCAGCGTGTCCTAATGCATTTGGATTCTTTTCAGATATTTAACTAAATTCATTCACTGAATATTTTAGGAATTCATTATTTAGGCACTTGTAAACTTTTGCAAGTGTATGGTATTTAATTCTTTCATAAATTCTTATCCAGCCAAGTTTTTTTAAAGAGGATTCTGTTTGCAAAAGAGGTCTGTATCTAGTATTTATAATCTTTTTACTCTTTTTTGCAAATTAAGAATTGGGTTTAATTGGGTTTAGTCTTTGCTACAAGGACCCCAAACTATACAACAATAATCAAGTATTAGGGGATGTAGGGTAACACATCACGGAAATCAACTTATGGTAAATATAGGTAGTTATCTTATAAGGATAACTAATTTGTTTTGAACTGTTAATCTATAAATTTACTGTTTCAAATTGAGTTTTGGTAGCATAACAAGCACATGTAAAACAAATAATTGTGAAAGTAAAATCTTTGGTTGATGCCATCCTTTCAGACTCTAAAGCTACAACTTAAGGTATCCGACCTATAATTGAAATTAACGATAAATTATATTTTTTTACTAAGAAATACAGTTTTATTAAATAAATGTATTGCTAATTAATGATACAATTAAATATATTGTTTTACTTCTAGTTAATGTTAACACTTTTTAGCCAAAAAAGTTAGTTACTCAAATAGTATTTCCAACATTACCGACATCTGTTCCATTAAAACACAATAGACATTTGTATGAATGATGTTTAATGCCACTTTCAGCAACTTTTCAGCTTGATCATGGCATCCAGTTGATTTGTGACAAGGAAGCCAGAGTACCATAAGAAACCCCTTTTGCAGTTAAGAGTCTAACTTACAACCTCAGTATTGACAGGCACACGATCAACATAGATGACTAACTACCTTAACGTCTGGGCCACCGGGGCCCTGATGGTACATTAGGATTTATGACCTCTCGGCCACTGGGGCCCTGATGGTACATGATTCATGACCTCCCGGCCATCAGTGCCCTGATGGTACATTAGGATTCATGACCTCTCGGCCAACGGGGCCCTGATGGTACATTAGGATTCATGACCTCTCGGCCACAGGGGCCCTGATGGTACATTAAGATTCATGACCTCTCGGCCACTGGGGCCCTGATGGTACATTAGGATTCATGACCTCTCGGCCAGCGGATCCCTGATGGTACATTAGGATTCATGGCCTCTCGGCAGGCGGAGCCCTGATGGTACATTAGGATTCATGACCTCTCTGCCACCGGGGCCCTGATGGTACATTAGGATTCATGACCTCTCTGCCAGCGGAGCCCTGATGGTACATTAGGATTCATGACCTCTCGGCCAACGGGGCCCTGATGGTACATTAGGATTCATGACCTCTCGGCCAGCGGAGTCCTGATGGTACATTAGGATTCATGACCTCTCGGCCACCGGGGCCCTGATGGTACATTAGGATTCATGACCTCTCTGCCAGCGGAGCCCTGATGGTACATTAGGATTCATGACCTCTCGGCCAGCTGGGCCCTGATGGTACATTAGGATTCATGACCTCTCGGCCACCGGGGCCCTGATGGTACATTAGGATTCATGACCTCTCGGCCAGCGGAGTCCTGATGGTACATTAGGATTCATGACCTCTCGGCCACCGGCGCCCTGATGGTACATTAGGATTCATGACCTCTGGGCCACCGGGGGCCCTGATGGTACATTAGGATTCATGACCTCTCTGCCAGCGGAGCCCTGACGGTACATTAGGATTCATGACCTCTCGGCCAGCAGAGCCCTGATGGTACATTAGGATTCATGACCTCTCGGCCACCAGGGCCCTGATGGTACATTAGGATTCATGACCTCTGGGCCACCAGGGCCCTGATGTTACATTAGGATTCATGACCTCTCGGCCACCGGGGCCCTGATGGTACATTAGGATTCATGACCTCTCGGCCACCAGGGCCCTGATGGTACATTAGGATTCATGACCTCTCGGCCACCGGGGCCCTGATGGTACATTAGGATTCATGACCTCTCGGCCACCGGGGCCCTGATGGTACATTAGGATTCATGACCTCTCGGCCACCGGGGCCCTGATGGTACATTAGGATTCATGACCTCTCTGCCAGCGGAGCCCTGATGGTACATTAGGATTCATGACCTCTGGGCCACCAGGGCCCTGATGGTACATTAGGATTCATGACCTCTCTGCCAGCGTAGCCCTGATGGTACATTAGGATTCATGATGAAAAGAATTATTTAAATGCAGCATATTAGTGTTTAAATGCCAAAAACAATAATATTTACTGAAAAATCTTTGACTTATGTTGTTATTAATTTGTAATTTTTACACTAAAACAATACATTTGGCTAAAAAAAATTGATTTTCAGTAACATAACAATAATTTTATGTTAAAAAAAGTGGGTAAGATTGGCAATAACACCCCCTCATACTTGTACTTGAATATTGTAATACTATAATGACATCACCTTCTTACTATTGGGATTCTGCTTTTTTATCGGATACAACAAAAGGTCACTGAGATAAAATGGAACAAGACTCTTTTAGTATTGCCCTGGAGTTCATCAGTAAAACAGAAGCAATGATTCTAATATACAGTACATGCTAAATCAGATTTAAAAATAATATTTGTTTTTCATTTTTTCAGACTGCCTTCACCAACCATGCCACAGAAGGTTGGATCTTCAGAGAATGTAAACAATATTGAAATGACTTCTAAAAACACCAAATCTAAAAATGGAAACGCAAATCATACGGGAGAGTCTGGGAAACATGCTAACCCTGAAATGGAGGCCATTGAGGCATGTTGTCCTTGTGTACATAAGGCTCGCCACAAAACTTGGTTTAAATGTCTAGTTTTCTTGGCTGTGTTTGCTTTGAACTCAGTAGATCTTGTATGTGATTGGCTGTTATTTAAAGATGTTTATATGACGGAGGAAGGACTTGTTTACGGTCCTCCTGAGCCAGCTATCACATGGTCTCTTCTTGCTTTTTCAATTTTGGGTACATTTACATTTATTTTTGAAATTGTAAACTTGTGGTGGGAAGTCTTCCGTGAAAATCCATGGATAGACAGTGACCTTGCTTCAGCAATCACTATCTGGATTGAAGATGTGCCTCAAATAGCGTTAAACGTGGCCATAGTATTTTGTCGTGAAGAAGCGATCAGCTATTTACAGTTAGTAAAGGCCAGTATTATGATTGCTGGAATCATCATTCGATTGATTGTTTCTTCTGTTAGATACTGCAGCAAGGCGAACATTGCAAAAACCCAACAAAAAACAAAATGGGCTCGTGAACATATCGCTTACAGATTCTTTATCATGTTTGGACTAATTATTATATTTGCAGGTTCTGTGACAGTATTTTTCTGTACACAATTTGAAAGAAATTTAGATGGGGAAATAAAATTTTCGATTCCACAGACATTGTTTGAAGGGAAGTTTGACGACCAAAGATACTTTGATAATGTAAGCATGTACTTCAACCATCCCTTGATAGACTTTGATATTGACACAAACAAAGCAAACTGGGTGCGCTTGATTACACTTTATGATGTACGTGAAAAGGAAACAGAAATTTTCAAAATAGACTATGATAACACAAAGACAAAATTTATCATTTGGCAGACAGGAAATGGTGGGTCTTTTGATGCAAAGGAGTGCTACACAATTGACAGAACAGCCAAAACATTAACACAAGGTACATCCTGTGCAAGTTTCATAAGTGGAAACAGAGAATCACTTATATTCCAATTCAATTTTATAAAACCAAATATACCTAATCTAATCTTTGGTGACATTGAATTCAATACCAAGTACAGAGATGCCAGTAACGTTTGTCAGGATCTTGATACCAGTATTGTTACTGAGCTAAGCAGACGAACAGTTGGTTCCGTTAAACATCCGGTCATACATTATTACAGAACTAAGCCAACCGTGGCACAGACACATCATACAATATGGACAACGGGAAATTCTGCCAGATTCTTTAATGCTGGTACAGACCTGATTGACATAACAACAGTCTGGAAAACAGGATTTGGTTCTTGTGAGAGTTCGGGAAGTTTAGCACCACATTTGAAGTCTGTAATTGCAGTCAATTGTACTGTTTAGACTGATAATGATCCTGTCAAGACAATGTTACCATAGATACATGTAGATTGTTTGGGAAATCATTTGTCTACACTTAGATTTTGATCATGTCCTTGTCTCTTGTGACCAAGCTAGTGCAATTCAATTTATTTAAGGTATCTGGACCATAATTGACCACGTGATCATATTTGGTGTCCCGGATGTCCATTGGTTTTTCAATGGAACAGACATCGGTAAAGTTCGGCAAACATCGGAAATACTATTTAAGTAACTAACTTTTTTGCTCAAAACTGTTAACATTGACTCAAAATAAAACAATATTTTTTATTTGTATCATTAATTAGCATGACATTTATTTAATACAATTGTATTTTTTGGTCTTGAAATAAAGTTAAACGGTAACTTCAATTATGGGTCGGATACCTTAAATGTGTGTGAACCAAAGATCAATGGAACTACACAAATAATGTCACACTTGGCCACATTTTATTTTATTAGTAAAAAGCTTTGATCACCAAAGTCCAATCATAAATGTTAAGCCTAAAATTTGGCCTGGACTACTTGAAACTTTGATTGTCAGTGGCCAACTTATTATCAGAATATCATATGGTCTTACATTTGTTTATAACACTGGCCTCCAAAAATTACAGGCTAGACTATTAAAGACATAGCACACATACTAGTACTAGGCGAGTGCTAACATATATTGTTTTTTTAGATCAGATTACTTATATCAGGAGTTTTTAATTTAACAATAAAAACAATTAAACAAATAGTTACTTTAACTGTGACTGTGACTGATGTTTAAAAATAAAATGACAAATGACATAATTTTGTCTACCATGTCTAATATCTATGTCAGTGTAAAATCAATAATTCCAATGTCAAGAAGATTCACAGAAATTACTGATTAGGTACATAAAGATTTCAATAGTTGTTTAGTTTTACCTCACTTAACAAAACACAAGAAAGACTAAATGAACTCAGGAGACCTTTGGATATAAAAATAGGAGCTTGCTTTTCTAGCCTGTGATGGAAAAGCTATGGAAATGGTGTGTCAAGGTTATGCACGATGTAATTATACAGAACAAATGATCATTAGCCAACTACAGCACTGTTATATATATAGCTAAAGTATCCAGGTGGAAGGAATTCAGACTTCCTGGCAATATTTAAAACAGAGTTGCTTCTTTTTTTAATTACAGTGTATCTTGTCTAAACACTTCCAAGACTATTTAAAATGTTAGGTTTTTCAACAGTTTGGACTACTCAGGTTTCGAAGATGAAGTTTGTTAGAATTATTAATACAATAAATGCAAAATATATTGACCAAAAAAAATCACTCAATTTGTTTAAAAAGAGAATAATATAAGTATATTGTGGGGAATGTCAATTTTGAGTGAATGAAAAATAAACTTATATGTGAACTCTTACTAGGCTAATTTTACTTGTTTAAATGATCAGGTAATTGTTGTGCATATGTAACTTTAAAGCATTAGAGATAATTACAAAAGGTATTGATTGGACAGGTTTTATTTCCATGCAACAAATATGTATGGAGTGATAAATAAGTTCTTAACCAGAAATGACAAGGTTAGGTTTTAACTGGGTAAAATTGGATTAATTAAAAGGGGAATTCAAGGGGACTTTTAAATTTGGTTTAAAGCATAAGTTGGTTTTCTAAGGATCCAGTTTAGTAAGTTTTTCACTGTATCATTCCATCAACCATGATAACAGTTGTTTCCCATTTGGAGTATAACTCTGTTAACTATGTATAGACGAAAAACGTGTCTGGCGTAGTAAATTCTATTTTATTTGCTTCCCTATTTGATTTTTTACTTGAAATAAAACTATCCACAATCATATTATCATACACAGAAACAAAGTGTTGGAACCTGCAAGGACTGTACTTTTTGGTTTCTTCCTGGGACAGCACCTCTAACTGCAGGGACTGTACCTGTTGGTTTCCTCCTGGGACATCACCTCTTGGTTCCCTCGGAGGGCAGAACCTTATATATTTCCTCCATGGACAGTACATGTTAGTTTACTTAACATATCCTGGGTCAGTAGCTGATGGTTTCTTCCTGGGACAACACCTCTTGGTTCCCTCGGCGGACAGTACCTAATAGATTTCTTCCTGGGACAGCACCTCTTGGTTCCCTCAGAGGGCAGTACCTTGTATATTTCCTCCATGGACAGTATATGTTAGTTACTTAAGAGACAGTACCTTACAGATTTCATTCAGGGTCAGTACCTTATGGTTTCCTCAAAGGACAAGAAATTTTTCTTCTTGAGGAAACCAGTACCTGTTTCCCTCAAATGACAGTACCTTCTACTTTCCTCAAGGACAGTATATATATAGTATTGTTTTTTCTTGATAGACAGTCACTTTTTGTTTCCTCAAGTGACACTTTACCTATTAGTTTCCCTCCAGGAACAGTACCTGTTAATTTGTTCGAGGGACAGTACCTGCTGGTTCCCCTGAGGGAAAGTACCTGCTGGTTCCCTTGAGAGACAGTACCTGCTGGTTCCCCTGAGCGACAGTACCTGCTGGTTCCCCTGAGAAACAGTAAGTGCTGGTTCTTTTGAGGGAAAGTACCTGCTGGTTCCCCTGAGAGGCAGTACGTGCTGGTTCTTCTGAGGGAAAGTACCTTTTCATTTCCTCAAGGGAGAGTTACTGTTTGTTTCAACAAAGAAAATGTTTTCTTCCAATGTGGCAATCATTGTAATTAATATCCAGATCATTGTTCAAAGTATAATCAGTAGGCCAACATTTGAAAAACATTTTCAGTGACACTACATCATGGTTGATCACATTGGATATATCCCTGGAGTATATAGGAAGTGCCCAATACAACTGAGTATATTACTACAGTGAACTGCTATAAGACACTATGCAGATGTAAGACCTCGACAATAGGTGAGAGTGCCGAAAAACTCCTACCCATGTGGGGTATTGGAGTAGGCCAACGTTACATTGGAGCAGCCCGGCCACTGCTAGTATGACATATGCTGCGAGCTCTTTGACCAGCTATCCTGAAGGTCAGGCTTCTAAAAAACAACCATGTTGGAGTCCATAGACTACTAACACCTAATAATTGTCTGACCGAGGGTATTAATTTATCAGGGCAAAACGTGAAAAACTCCAATCATCAACATCTATAGGACAATACAGATATTTCTGTAACTTCTTAATTTTAATTTGACCAATGATATTCCACCTTGTTGGTTTATTCACTCACTGCACCATTTGATTTTTCTTGGGGGTACATTTTTTCATGTGCCACAGTTAAATTGTTTAAACCTGGTCAATTTGTATAGCCTCTACATAAATTAAATATTTAATGAATGCTTAAATATGTATATGTATTAAAACTCCTGTTTTGAAAATACCATTTCAACAAGTGTGGACACAGAAAAACGTCTCGCCTGCATTCCGCATCAGTAACGAAAATAAATTTCGTCATAAGCATTACGTAAATAGCATTAAATATCAGCAGCGGCCTGTATACGAAATATTGTCACCATACTATGCATAGTTACAGGGGAACAGCAGTAACCCAAAAACTTTAACGTAGTCGCTGGACCGTGAAATTGAGGTCAAGGTCAGGTGGAACCTACCAGACAGTCATGTACTATTCATCAGCAACCTATATACCAAATATTGTCATCCTACCATGTGTAGTTACAGACAAACTATTGTAACCCAAAAACTTTAACGTAGTCGTTGGACCGTGAAATTGAGGTCAAGGTCAGGTGACACCTACCAGACAGTCATGTACTAGTCATCAGCAACCTATACACCAAATATTGTCATCCTACTATGCGTAGTTACAGAGGAACTGTCGCAACCCAAAAACTTTAAAGTAGTCGCTGGACCGTGAAATTGAGGTCAAGGTCAGGTGACACCTACCAGAAAGTCATGTACTAGTCATCAGCAACCTATACACCAAATATTGTCATCCTACCATGCCTAGTGACCGAGGAACTGTCGTAACCCAAAAACTTTAACGTAGTCGCTGGACCGTGAAATTGAGGTCAAGGTCAGGTGGCAGGTGACTGACTGGCAAGTACTCATCATAAGCTTCCTCTTGACCAAATTTGATGGACCTAGGGCTTGGGCTTACAAATATATGAAGCAAGATGTCAAGTGTTTATGCCGCCGCCACCACCGCCGCCGGATTCCCATACATATGTCTCGCCTCCAGCGACTTTCGTCGCAGGCGAGACAAAAGCTAGTCAACAACATCTCTTGCAAGTTCTACTTAAAATATACAATTCAGATACCTTATCAATAATTTGACATTGAGACTTACCTGAATCTGTAACCTTTTTATGTACATCTGTTGCTGTGGCAGGATTAAATGCCCCTATTCTCATCACACAGTCAGTACTCAATGCTATTATATTAACCCAGTGGCCATGACCTTTACACTTACCTGAATCTGTAACCTCTTCATGTACAACTGTTGCTATGGCAGGATCAAATGCCCCTGTCCTCATCACATAGTCAGTACTCAATGCTATAATATTAACCCAGTGGCCATGACAGTGACACTTACCTGAATCTGTAACCTCTCTATGTACAACTGTTGCTATGGCAGGATCAAATGCCCCTGTCCTCATCACATAGTTAGTACTCAATACTATAATATTAACCCAGTGGCCATGACAGTGACACTTACCTGAATCTGTAACCTCTCTATGTACAACTGTTGCTGTGGCAGGATCAAATGCCCCTGTCCTCATCACATAGTCTGTACTCAATGCTAAAATGTTAACCCAGTGGCCATGACCTTGCAATGTTCGACACAATACACCCTACAGAGAAAACAAACATAGTCTGTACTCAATGCTAAAATGTTAACCCAGTGGCCATGACCTTGCAATGTTCGACACAATACACCCTACAGAGAAAACAAACATTAAAATGTTAACCCAGTGGCCATGACCTTGCAATGTTCGACACAATACACCCTACTGAGAAAACAAACATTAAAATGTTAACCCAGTGGCCAAGACCTTGCAATGTTCGACACAATACACCCTACAGAGAAAACAAACATTAAAATGTTAACCCAGTGGCCATGACCTTGCAATGTTCGACACAATACAAACATTAAAACTATTTATAGTGGATTAATAGCTGATAATTATTTTTATGTTGTCACATAGAGTGCTGTGTACATTATGATCCTTTTTAGTTTAGTTTCAAGAAGATAGCCACCAAAATAGAAGAAAAAAAAGGTTAAGTACTGGTAATCCCCTGAATCAGACACGTTCATTGTGATAGAAATGGTTTCTCATACTAGAAAAAAACAATGATTTTTATACAGTTTCTACACTGCAGCATCATATAATTGATATTTTCTTAGAATGTGAGATATCTTTTCTTTAAATACAGTGAATGAATTTATATAATTGCAAACTACATGAGTTACCTCCCCTCTCTGACAGCATTGATAGTTAGTTTTATTCACAATAACTGAATCAGACCCTATTAAAAATAGAAGTGATTAATTCTTCTTAAAGCTTTTCTGGTTTTTTATTTGCCACAAATTGTCTGGTTCAGAGAAATACCAAAACACATACTTAATTTGTCATTGTTTATCTACAGTAAAATATTTCTGTTCAGTTTAATTGACATTATTATGGATATAAAAACTAGAGGCTCCCATGAGCTTGTAATCGCTCACCTGGAACAAAAATGAGCTATCAAATTTTTTGCTATTTACATTTTCAGTCAATCTGTTAGAGCGTTTAATGTACATGGGTTACAAATCATATAATTTTTTAGAAATTGTCTGATGGCACCTTATATGAGTTGTTGCCTTTAATCAAAATTTTTGAAGACATTTTTTAGTCCTTGTCCAGCAACTTAAACGTATCAATCATTAACTGATGAATATTTTTTATAGGTGTTAATGCACTTTAATGACGATTTCAGACAAAATAATCTTTTGTTATACACGTTCAGACCAATAAAGTGAATTGTAGGACTTACATTGCTGATCATTTTTGCAATTTACAGTTTACTCTAGTTGTTACAGTTTTTAGGTTAAAGGACAAAAACAGAAAATCTCATTAAAACAAAAATTGTCAATTAAGGGAAATAACTCCGATAAGGTTTGGTCCAACAAATTCAGACCAACTAAGTGTTTTGTAGGCATTGTCTTGTTAATCTTTAAGCATCAGACCTGGTCAATCTAGCTCATATATTTTTCAAGTTATAGAGTAAAAACTGAATTTTTTTTTAAATCCAGTTAAGGGAAATAGCTCCTATAGAAAATAATTACACAACTTCAGACTAACTTGAACTTGTGTAGAGCATAATGTGCTGGGCCCGGTTTCATAAAAGATCTCCGAGGATTTCCTCAACTTGTCCTCAACTCAAAAACTTACCAATCAGATTGCTTGAAAATTCAAATTTGAGGAAAAACTCAATTTGAGAAGTTTTATGAAACCCAGGCCTGATCAATTTGAAGTAACAGTTTTCTCTATAGCTATTACAGTTTTTAAGAAATGTATCAAAAAGTGAGTTGACATATATATGTTCTATTGTTAATAAAAGTGGCCATCTTTGTCCATTGATCAAAAACCTAGTTACAGATTTAAAACTAGGTACCTTAAGGATGATTGTGGTCAAGTTTTAAACTGACCAAGTGGTTTCAGAGGAGAAGATTTCAGAAAAAGTTCAAGATGACTCAAAGTGATGGCAAAAGCTCACATGGACCATTGGTCCAGTTGACTTAAAAATCAGGAAAAATTTAAAATAATTACATCTTCAGCTCTCCAGACTTTAACAGTTCTGTCCTGTGATGCTGTATATAATAAATTAGTCCCTCCCCACTTGACACATGTGACGGACTGTAAATGACTGGATAAAATAATATTACAACTACTTAGTAATACGTCCCATATCCTGACTGTACCATCCTGTAATAGACAAAATAGCAACTGAATATTAGTTGAAATAATTATGCCCCTTTGAAATTTTTTTTATCCCGGTTAGCTACAAATTTCCATTACTTGTAATGGAGCAAAAACACCATTGGGATTTATACAAATTTTCTGCTATTAAAACTGCTATCGTGGTTCAATAAATATTTTTTTTCTTCCTCTACTATTCAGCTGAAATTTCTACAATGCCTTATTAATTAATTTTAACACCTTATTCATAATCATGGAATTGTTGAGATACTGAAATTGCCAAAGTGTAACAGTTTGGTATCTAACTGAAAAAATGGTATTCCAGATAGAATGTCTTTTTTTTCCAATTAAATTCTGAAACTATACACTGCTGCAATTCAAAATTTGTCAACAATGGAATGATTATGAATAAATTGTTAAAACTAATTAACTAATTAAGAAGGGGAGATTAATCATAATCATCACAATCCAACAAGTGACGAATCTTGTTGTTTTCAAAATGGTTTGTTTCATGCTTTCCTGTGAAATACCAGGCATTTTTTTAAAATGAACTACATCATAATCAAACACAAGCATGCCTTTTTTGAACAATTTCTAACTTTGATCCACATTCTGTTTCAAGTATCACATAATATGACCCTATCAATAGACCATATGTAATTTACTAAATCCAAAATAGGGCTTTCTGTTTGTTCCAATAGTATTGACCAATCACAAATACAGGTGCAGTTTGCAGAATCAACTAAATTTAAAAACAAATCAATTGGTTCTGTATATATTATAACAAAAATACTGTAAACCTAGTTATTTACATGATTTTTCTGTCAAAAACATGGTGTGTGTGTGTGGGGGGGGGGGGGTTGTAATATCTTTAATGTAGAGACATATCTCATTTTAATCAGTTTGAATAATTTATCTTAAAAATGTGGTGTAAGGGAAATATGGAGTAGGCATTGCCAAAATGCAAGCACAGACAATATAGTCCTTTATTATTTATATATAATGCGCTTTCATAATTGACGTAACTTCCGAATACCCTAAAAGTGCCTCAAAAACATTCCAGTGATCATGTGTCGTCTTTCTTTGTAATGGTGACGTCTTATGAAATGTCTTATGATTGTCAGTTTTTAAAGATCGATTTAGAAAATGCAAAAAATAGTATGAAATTTTTCTTGTTATTTTTAATCGATGTCCACTTTATTTTTAAATTATTCTTTGAAATTAATTTACTTCGTCTTCATTAACTTTGTTACAGTTTTTTGACGATATCAACTTCCGGACGAAAAAAATCAATATCAGCATTAAGCAGATTTTGATCACATGATTTCATTTTGACCACGTGACACATAATTGACGTAGAGCTCACCGCTCTTCGAGGACAGCTTTGCTGCCCACTGCGAGCTGTGCTCCCTATTATTCATGCATTACATACAAGCTGACAAATATTGTCATCCTACCATGCATGGTTACAGAGGAACTGCTGTAACCCAAAAACTTTAACGTAGTTGCTGGACCATGAAATTGAGGTCAAGGTCAGGTGACACCTACCAGACAGCCATGTACTAGTCATCAGCAACCTATATACCAAATATTGTCATCCTACCATGCGTGTTTACAGAGTAACTGCCGTAACCTCAAAACATTAACGTAGTCGCGGGACCGTGAAATTGAGGTCAAGGTCAGGTGACACCTACCAGACAGCCATGTACTACTAATCAGCAACCTATACAGCAAATATTGTCATCCTACCATGCTTGGTTACAGAGGAACTGCAATAATGCAAAAACTTTAACGTAGTTGCTGGACTGTGAAATTAAGGTCAAGGTCATGTGACAGGTGACTGACTGGCAAGTACTCATCATAAGCTACCACTGGACCAAATTTGGGCTTACAAATATATGAAGCAAGATGTCCAAGTGTTTATGCCGCCGCCGGATTCCCATACATATGTCTTGAGTCCAGCGATTATTGTCGCAGGCGAGACAAAAAGTATCCATGTTTACAGTGTAAAATATATACCTACTTTTGAGGAGCTTGCTAAAAATCTACTTTCTGGATCTCTGAAAAGATTATAATAATTGATTCAATTAATATACTTATGTCATTCTAAGATTTTATTTACATTTGAATGTTCTATGAAGTATTAAAAATATTAAGATTAAGACCATAAATCCAACATCTTTTTAGAGTACACTTGAAACAACAATCAAGACTGTAAAAAGTGGTTGAAAGGTGGCTGGTTGCAAGGCTACAATTTTGAGTCCTTTAATTTCCATTCAACCCTCCACGACCCATTTTTTGATTCTTTATACATATCGATTCAGTGTTGTTTCCTGGTAATAATCATTACTGTATAAGAGCCCAGCAAGGTTCATTAAACAAACAATTCAATTTATCTTTGACCGATTTGACTGTGTGTACAATACTCACCCATGCCGATCAAAACTTATTATTTATTTTTGAAACAACACCATGTAATATTTTATATACAACTGATTCAAGTATTTTACTTGTTTGCTATATCTGAAGTGGTTCTTTTGTGTATTCCAATGATGTAAAATATTTCTATATTATTACCCTTTTGCAAAAATCCAGTTTTTAATGGGAAAAAATGCATTTAATATTCCACAATGGTTTTCTGATGTTCATGAATTAGCTTCAACATCATAATGTACCGTTTATAATAATAACAACCTCTTATATACAGTATTCAGTATAATAAAAAACATACTGCCTTTAGTGGAAGGTAATATGATAATTACCCAACCTCAATTTGTTTTCTGTGTATTATTTTTTTTGTCACGTACATGGTCTTGATGGTGTTATGATTAGCTTATCTCTTTGTGTAGGAAAAGTTAGTGTGTTTCTGATCTGAGTAACAGGAAAATATTTAAATTTATAACTTCTGTAGTCTGGCAGACGAACAGAGGCTGGTCTGCTTCAAGTCTTATCAATATTTTTATATAGTCAATAGGGTGACATGTGGATCTGTTAATTCTATATAACAAAGCAATCAATACTGTACTTACAAATGCAATGGTTTCCATGACAACCATGTGATCCACTTTGTGTGTCCTGTTAGTGTTTTGCCCATCTGTAATCCTGTGGCAGGATCCCATATACATATCTAAATACAAACAATATCTACTTAGATAACAGATATACAATACTGTTATTAGAGGTGTTATTTACACTTGTAAAGTTTATTTTTGATGTGTTTACTGGTCACAGAGTAGTTCTTGCTATTAAAATGACAAAAGCAATTCTCACCATTATGGTGACTGTGTCATTATTTTTCCATCAAAGTCAATGGCAAAGGCTTCATTTGATAGATTTCATAATTTTCCTTCCAAAACAAGTTATGTTTATCACTTTTAAAATGCTAATTTTTCACAAAAACTGTCGGGTGGCGAGAATTACTTGCTGGCGAGAACTACTCCGTGACCAGTATGTGTTGATTCTGTCAGCTGTACTTTTTTTATTTCCAGTCAGTCCATTCAAAACAGCTGTACCATCTGTTTATACTAACCATCAGTAGAACCTACTACAGCTTACATCAGCATTATTAAATGAAATATACACAGAAAATATTACAACTTTTCTGTTTGTTTGTTCCACTAGAAACTTTACTGTGTTTCTCCCTTTGAAGACAAAAATGGTGTCATATAGCTGAGAAACAAGGAATAATTTTAGGCTAAATAGTTGGAATTCAGAACTGAATGATAATAAATAATTTGATAATAATACCACATATAAATATGAGTCTGCGACATTACCCTTACTGTAACGTAACCACCCTGATATACATAAGTCTGCGACATTACCCTTACTGTAACGTAACCACCCTGATATACATAAGTCTGCGACATTACCCTTACTGTAAGGTAACCACCCTGATATACATAAGTCTGCGACATTACCCTTACTGTAACGTAACCACCCTGATATACACAATGTACATAAATTTGGGAACCACTTGTACCTCATATGTTCACAAGATATCTGCTAGCCTGGTTTCTGATTGAAGGCTTACTTGTTTAGCTTTATTTGTTTTTAGAAAGGGTCCCAGTTATAAAAACAAAACATGCTTTAATTGCAAGAAGGTAGACATTAAAGCATAAACACACTGATGATTGGTATATTTGTCAGACTAGTAAAATAGGATTCAGACGAGTAAAACGAGTAGAAGGTCATTAGTCCCAAGGTCTTGTAACCGTTTAAGACGCAGACTTCAATATCGAAAAACATATTGTCAGGTTTTTTTTAAGCAATAATTTTCCAAACTATGGGTCTCTATGACCGAGTTGTCTCAGTAGCTAGTGTAAAAATTTCTATTAATCAAAACCTGGTTTCATTAATTCTCTCCATACTGGCATGTATTTAACAAAATACAGATGGTAGAGTACTAGTTTAGACAACACATGTTGTTTTTACTCTGTGATTTAAAAATGCTTAAAAAGTGTTTTTTATGTTTTTTTATTTTTTTAATTTGCAAATCAAAAGTGCCCCAAGTCTAACATCACAATTAAAATTTTCTGATTGGGCAGTATTTTTTCAAAAATTTTTTTAGTTGATTTTGACATCATGTTGTTATCATAGTTGACCAATCACAATTAATATTGTGGACGTGGCTAAACAATACAGCAAAAAATGTACATGTACAAAAAATACAGGTCTTCAACTCTAACCTCTATTTATCCAATTTAACGGTGATTGCAGGATAAAAAATAGATAAAATGGCAGATAAAGTATGTTTGACAGCTGAGCGACACGAGTTAAATGGAGATAAGAAAACACATTGTATTAATAAGACGGGAGATAAAAGTAATATTACCTGACTATAAGATGGGAGATAAAAGTAATATTACCCGACTATAAGATGGGAGATAAAAGTAATATTACCTGACTATAAGATGGGAGATAAAAGTAATATTACCTGACTATAAGATGGGAGATAAAAGTAATATTACCTGACTATAAGATGGAGATAAAAGTAATATTACCTGACTATAAGATGGGAGATTAAAGTAATATTACCTGACTATAAGATGGGAGATAAAAGTAATATTACCTGACTATAAGATGGGAGATAAAAGTAATATTACCTGACTATAAGATGGAGATAAAAGTAATATTACCTGACTATAAGATGGGAGATTAAAGTAATATTACCTGACTATAAGATGGGAGATAAAAGTAATATTACCTGACTATTTTTACAACCTGAAGCCAACCTTCTACCATCAGGTGACCAGGCAATACACAATACCCAATGTTTGTGTCCTGTAAATAAAATTGATAGGGTCATTCTTTATTATTATTATTAAAAATTAACCCTATGGTAAACTGTGTAAATGTTCTTTAAGTTTACTGGTGTCTAAAATGTGCTGTAGAATTTTTACTTGCATAAGAGAACATATTACAGAGTTTATTTTGTCAAGCGTGTTGTCGAGTTTACCTCGGCTAATAGTCCATACTAGCCAACATATTTTTGGTAGAATTCCTGATAATTTCGCCAAGGGGTATGGGGACTGCTAAAAGTCCCCAGTGGGTCCAAGGAAAAGCCTTGGTGGGGGGCAGAGGGCGGCGAAGACCCCTGGCCGAAAACGATTTTAGAGTATTTATATGGTATTTGAGAGGGTCTTCAGAGTTTTTTTAAGCTGACATACGCATGTATTTTGTTAATGCAGGGTTAGAAAAGCTGTTTTAACACAATTTTATAATTATTCCTGAAAAAAAAAAAGAATTCCCGGATATTCCAACAACCTACCCGATAGCCCGGACACGGGTAACAAATTCTGGAGGTTCAGACAAAATCCGGAGCATTGGCAGGTATGATATTCTTCAGAGTTGACCTTAGTACATATCATGCATATACAGTGGAGTTTACCTTTGCATCACCTTTGTTTACATACTGTGTTCTATACCTTTGAATTTACACACTGTGTGTAGCCTCAGTGGCCAAGTGGTAGTTACTCATTTACTATTGATCATGTGGCCTGTCAAAACTGAGATTTTGTTGGATCAAGCAAAGTGTGCACGGCACAACATTAATTGACATGGATTACTATATTTCCATGATGAAGCTCAGGGGTTTTTACTGCATCCTCTGGCTTCCTCTCTCAATAAAAAACAGATGCCATAATAGCTGGAAATTGCTGAACATGTACTGTTGAGTTTACCTTTGCATGTGTGTTGTGGAGTTTCTGTGTAAATATCCCAGAATCTGACTGTAGTATCTCCTGACCCACTAGCCAAATAACGCCCATCAGGACTAAATGCTACAGAGATCACAGCCTCAGCATGTCCTTCTATAGAACTAGTACACCTGGTGACTGGTCTGACTCTAAATATAGCCTGTGGTTGATAGATAATGTCGAGAACTTCCTCCGATTGTTCTAAGGTATCTTTGTCTAAGGCTTTTAATAGTGTGTCTGTGACCTCTGTATCTTTGACAAAAAATGTGTATGGTATTTTGTCTTCCTGTAATTAAAAAAGAAATTATACCATTTACAATAAGTATAAAACAAAGAAAAAAAATCAAAGAATGTGTCTATGGGACACAGATGCCCCCACTAAATGAAATCCATAACAGGAAGTAGTTTTCTGACAGGTCTGAATGTTGCTTAGGACGTACAACTTGTGATACCAAACCACCCTGCCAAATTTCAAATTGTTCTAATGTAGGGTTTCTGAGAAAAGCTTGACGGAAATTCATACATACGGACGGATGTATTTACGTACAAATGAAGTTCCAAACAGGAAGTAGTTGTCCGACAGGTCTGAAAGTCGCTTAGGACGTACAACTTGCGATACTGAACCACCCTGCCAAATTTCAAATTGTTCTCATGTACAGTTTCTGAGAAAAGCTTGACGGAAATTCGTTCACGTACGGACAGACAGACAGACAGAGGGACATGAGTAAAACTTAATGCCCCCTGACATCTCGTTGCGTGGGCATAATTAAAAGGCTGCTTTTAAGGGAGGATATTCAGCTTATTTAGTTTTAAAAAAAATTGAAGTAAAATCTTCAAAATTTCAAAAAGTTCCTGTTATATTGGTTGGTTTTGGCTGTAATTGCATTCTTATTATCTCAAAATACCTACAATATAAGTAATAAAACACAATGCATGATGAACTTATGTGCACTTACAAAGTACCTCCTTTTAGGAACAGATTGATTGGTTTCTACAAAAAGCAGAATAGCATCCCAATTGTTGGTGATTTCACTAATTTGAAGATTACACAAAGCATAATTACATCAAGAATATCAGAAGTGTCCATTTCACTTTAGATTGTGCTATCACAAATAGGGAAGTCATTTTGGTGAAAGTGTTAAAGATCTTTGCTAATGACTTCTCTATTTATACTGTTTGGTGGAAGGATTAACTCTCTTGTTTAGTTTTCTTACTGAATGGTTGGGGTTTTCTCCTGGTACTCAACAACTCAATCAGGGATTCGACATTACAGATAAGATTTCATCAATTTTTAACAACAAACTGACAAAATGCACCATGAAATAAGGGTTCCCTGTACCAATATGACAGATTATATATTAAGATAATTTTTTATCATTAAGTAGAAAAACTCCTGAAAGTGGTAAAAAACAATCAGGCCACATCTAAATACTTACATTTGTTAACAGTGCATTACAGACCAGCTGTAGTTTTTCAGTATTTATATCTATAGGGATATCAAAAGGACTTCCTGTGACTTCTCCAGTCTCACTCTTGAACTGAACAAGTATTCTCCTGTCACTTGGATCTTGATCTCCATCTGTTGTCATTTTGTCTCAAATTGAACTAAAAATATAAAATGTTTACTTTGAGGTGGAGAAATACATGCATTATCTTTGCATTATACACTTACATATAAAAGATTTGGGTTCAATTGGAGTGAGAAAGTTTAAGATCATATATTATGACTTGTTTACGTTATTTATTTATATTGACACTCAATGACTAAGACCATTCGTTGGTCAGTCTGTGTCTACAATTTTGTCAAGAAACACCGTCATTTGTATCGTTGCATACTCTTCTAGACTTGTATATTATTTTTTGTTTATGCTGTTTCATCATGTTTGACGATCCGATACTTAATAAGTTTACTGGTTGGTACTTTCTTTAGACTCTTTATATAATATTTTGAACTACATGTACATGTATTGTGTATTTACACGATCCCAGTGGACTTATATTATTCCATCTCAAAATGAAAAAATACTTTAAGCATTTAGAGTTAAACGCCACTGATGAGTCTTGAGTAGACGAAACGCATGTCTGGCGTAATGAAATTGTCACCTTGGTAATTTTGATTACATCTTGTTGGAATATTTGAGCAAAGCCAAGTAACAGCACGTCCACGGGTGTCGGACGGGGAATTCTAAGCAGTATAAAAGATTTGGGTTTAATTGGAGTGAGAAAGTTTAAGATCATATGTTATGACTTGTTTACGTTAATTATTGATATTGACACACAATGACTAACGCCATTCGTTGGTCAGTCTGTGTCTATAGCTTTGACAAGAAACATCGTCATTTGTATCGTTGCATACTCTTCTGGACTTGTATATATATATATATATATATATATATATATAATTTGTAGACGTATATATAAAAATATTTGATATTAACCCTGTATTTTTGATGTTTCAGAGATCCGCTGGATAGATATATTATATGGTTGTCACAATACTTAGACGTTTGTATATATATATATATATATATATATATATATATACAAGTCTAGAAGATTATGCAACGATACAAATGACGGTGTTTCTTGTCATAAATTTAGACACAGACTGACCAACGAATGGCCTTAGTCATTGAGTGTCAATATCAATAAATAACGTAAACAATCATAACATATTCATCTTAAACTTTCTCATTTGAAATGAACCCAAAACTTTTTTTATAGTTGCTTCTCAGTCCGCTAACCGGGGACGTGCCGTGCTGTTACTTGGCTTTGCTCTAATATTCCAACAAGATGTAATCAAAATGATCAAGGTGACAAATTCATTACGCCAGACGCGCGTTTCGTCTACTTAAGACTCATCAGTGGCGTGTAACTCTTTTGAACTACCTGTATTGTGTTTTTACACGATCCCAGTGGACTTATATTATTCCATCACCGAATGAAAAAATACTTTAAGCATTTAGAGTTAAACGCCACTGATGAGTCTTAAGTAGACGAAACGCGTGTCTGGCGTAATGAATTTGTCACCTTGATCATTTTGATTACATCTTGTTGGAATATTTGAGCAAAGCCAAGTAACAGCACGGCACGTCCCCGGTTAGCGGACTGAGAAGCAACTATAAAAAAAGTTTTGGGTTCATTTCAAATGAGAAAGTTTAAGATGAATATGTTATGATTGTTTACGTTATTTATTGATATTGACACTCAATGACTAAGGCCATTCGTTGGTCAGTCTGTGTCTAAATTTATGACAAGAAACACCGTCATTTGTATCGTTGCATAATCTTCTAGACTTGTATATTATTATTTTTTGTTTATGCTGTATCGTCATGTTTGTCGATCCGATACTTAATAAGCTTGCTGGTTGGTAGACTCTTTAGACTTTTATATATATATATATATATATATATATATATATCTGCTGGATAGATATATTATATGGTTGTCACAATACTTAGACGTTTGTATATAATTTACTTACTGTGACTGTATGACAAGTAACTTTGTCATCCTATATAATATATACAAAAATGCTGAATTAGATTACTGTCAAATTAATATGTATTGGTTACAAAAATACCATCGTCACACGCTAGTACACATGTACTATGTCTATGTCTACGATTAACCCCAGTTAATGAAGCTATATTTTTTATATAGCGGATTTTGCCCAGGGTTCTAGACTGCTATGTACAAATAATATAACGCAATATTTCGCTCTACCAAAGAGCTTCATCAGGCGTTGACTGAATCAAAAATTCAAATAATAGAAAATATTTTTGTTGTTCACTTTACACAAAAAATGTATACTGATGCTGAGGGATACAAAATATTTTTGTTGTTCATATTACTGTTGGGTCATAAAAATTTTAGTATTCTACATGTGGATTACATTCGTTCAATCCATCAGGTTCTAGCGTTTTTAATTGATGTATCCAAAATGTTTCTCGAAGTCTTCTGGTTGATGTATTCCACTTTGGGTTTTGATCAATAATTTGGAATTTTACAGTATCAAAGGAGTGGCCTGTAGTTTTAAGGTGGCGGGTTAGTGGACAATTTCTGTTTTTCGTGAAAAAGGAGCGATGGTTGTTAAGTCGCATATTGAAAGCTGTCTCTGTTTCTCCAACATACTGGATGTTACAAATCCCACAGGTCAGTATGTAAATACAATTTATGGATTTACAGGAACAATTGGAGTATATTGTAAAGTTTTCGTTGGTTGTTGTGCTTCGAAAGGTGCTAGCGACGTTTGCTGCTTTGCAGCATTTGCAATTACTGCGGTTGCATGGATTGCATCCACCAGGTTTTGAAGGAGGGTTCATTTTGACTCTAGCATTTACAATAATATCTTTTAAACTGTTTGGCCCATGGCATGCCATTATAGGTGGTTCAAGGAAAAGCTTTTTTAAATTTGGATCATTTTCGATAAGGTTCCAATGTTTCCTTACAACATTTGAAATGTTTTTTAAGTCAGGGTGGTATGTGACGACTAATGGTATTCTGCTGTTTGTTATATTTTTATCTCTGTAATTCAGCAACGAATCACCGGAAACATTGTCAGCTTTTCAAAATGCCTCAGTGATGTTTTTGTAGCCTCTTTTGAGTAAATGTTCACGGAGCTCATTTAAACGATGGTTTTGGATGTTTTCTGTCAGTGATGATAACTGTCTCATAGTGAAACTCTGACAAGTAAATGCATTTCTTATATGCTGCCAATGTTAAGGAGACTTGATCTTTCTATACCACCATCCCACAGGACAAAAAAAACCTTTTATTCAACCAAGATACTTGGAGCCTTACAGGTCTAAGAAGCTGTGATAAGTCTATGTAATCAGAAGCTGGTAACCTCTAGATGAATATATCCCTTTAAACTCCGAGGCTTTACACTAGTCCTCAGAGCCCTCAGAAATTTTGAATTGCACTGCAATAAATGCTCACATATCAAATGCTGCCAAAGATTTTACATTATCTTGACACCTGTCTCATTAATTGTTTTTTTTTTTTTTTATATAATTTTCTTACTTTTACATACTTAATATTTTTTCTTTATTCATTTAAGGTTATAATGAAACGTCATGTTTTATATCATATACATTATAACCTTAAATGAAGAGAAATGAAGGGAAGAATATTTATAATTCTCTTCTCAGCATACTATTAATAAACAGAACACAGTTATGAAAACATAGCAAGTAAAACAAACAACTGGGTCATTTTAGACCATTAACATGATTAATTAATTTTATTTGGCATTAAATAAAGTATTAATTTCAATTACTTTCTCCAAAATTTCAATAAGACAGAGGAGAAATACATGATATCATTCATTTATATTGTTAAAAATATATTAAAACTTTTTGATAGCAGACTTAAATTCAATAAGAAGAAACATTAAGTGCAAGTTTCCAATAAGATATCCACTTAACTATAAAAAAACTATTACAAATTTAACCTATTTTGTCACATTTTATCAACAATTTTTGCATTAAAAGTGTAGAGATAAGAGATCAATTGGGCTAGGTAATTAAATCTAATGATACTAGTAGCTGGCAATTTGGCATATTGAGGAGCTGATGATACCGAGGTTTTGTTTGTTTATCTGTTTGTTTGTATAATGTTTAACGTGGCGTTCAGCAATTTTTCAGCTTATCATGGTGTCCAGTTTTTATTGGGGAGGAAGCAGGAGTACCCAGAGAAAACCCCAGACCTTTGGTAGGAATACTGGGAATCCTTGTCAATTAAGAGTCCAGTGCACCCTGTCGGTGAGACTCGAACCTCAGGGTTGACAGACCCCGTGATCAATGATAGACACACTACCTTAACCACTCGGCCAACGAAGCCCTTGCTGCCGAGGTAAACACATCTTGAGGCATTAATTAACCAATGATATTACACTGTGATCAATGATAGACACACTACCTTAACAAGTCGGCCAACAAAGCCCTTGCTGCCGAGGTAAACACATCTTGAGGAATTAATTAACCAATGATATTACACTGTGATCAATGATAGACACACTACCTTAACCAGTCGGCCAACAAAGCCCTTGCTGCCAAGGTAAACACATCTTGAGGAATTAATTAAACAATGATATTACACTGTGATCAATGATAGACACACTACCTTAACCAGTCGGCCAACAAAGCCCTTGCTGCCAAGGTAAACACAGGAATTAATTAACCAATGATATTACACTGTGATCAATGATAGACACACTACCTTAACCAGTCGGCCAACAAAGCCCTTGCTGCCAAGGTAAACACAGGAATTAATTAACCAATGATATTACACTGTGATCAATGATAGACACACTACCTTAACCAGTCGGCCAACAAAGCCCTTGCTGCCAAGGTAAACACAGGAATTAATTAACCAATGATATTACACTGTGATCAATGATAGACACACTACCTTAACCAGTCGGCCAACAAAGCCCTTGCTGCCAAGGTAAACACAGGAATTAATTAACCAATGATATTACACTGTGATCAATGATAGACACACTACCTTAACCAGTCGGCCAACAAAGCCCTTGCTGCCAAGGTAAACACAGGAATTAATTAACCAATGATATTACACTGTGATCAATGATAGACACACTACCTTAACCAGTCGGCCAACAAAGCCCTTGCTGCCAAGGTAAACACAGGAATTAATTAACCAATGATATTACACTGTGATCAATGATAGACACACTACCTTAACCAGTCGGCCAACAAAGCCCTTGCTGCCGAGGTAAACACATCTTGAGGAATTAATTAACCAATGATATTACACTGTGATCAATGATAGACACACTACCTTAACCACTCGGCCAACGAAGCCCTTGCTGCCGAGGTAAACACATCTTGAGGCATTAATTAACCAATGATATTACACTGTGATCAATGATAGACACACTACCTTAACCACTCGGCCAACGAAGCCCTTGCTGCCGAGGTAAACACATCTTGAGGAATTAATTAACCAATGATATTACACTGTGATCAATGATAGACACACTACCTTAACCAGTCGGCCAACAAAGCCCTTGCTGCCGAGGTAAACACATCTTGAGGAATTAATTAACCAATGATATTACACTGTGATCAATGATAGACACACTACCTTAACCAGTCGGCCAACAAAGCCCTTGCTGCCAAGGTAAACACAGGAATTAATTAAACAATGATATTACACTGTGATCAATGATAGACACACTACCTTAACCAGTCGGCCAACAAAGCCCTTGCTGCCAAGGTAAACACAGGAATTAATTAAACAATGATATTACACTGTGATCAATGATAGACACACTACCTTAACCAGTCGGCCAACAAAGCCCTTGCTGCCAAGGTAAACACAGGAATTAATTAAACAATGATATTACACTGTGATCAATGATAGACACACTACCTTAAACAGTCGGCCAACAAAGCCCTTGCTGCCAAGGTAAACACAGGAATTAATTAAACAATGATATTACACTGTGATCAATGATAGACACACTACCTTAACCAGTCGGCCAACAAAGCCCTTGCTGCCAAGGTAAACACAGGAATTAATTAACCAATGATATTACACTGTGATCAATGATAGACACACTACCTTAACCAGTCGGCCAACAAAGCCCTTGCTGCCGAGGTAAACACATCTTGAGGAATTAATTAACCAATGATATTACACTGTGATCAATGATAGACACACTACCTTAACCAGTCGGCCAACAAAGCCCTTGCTGACAAGGTAAACACATCTTGAGGAATTAATTAACCAATGATATTACACTGTGATCAATGATAGACACACTACCTTAACCAGTCGGCCAACAAAGCCCTTGCTGCCAAGGTAAACACAGGAATTAATTAACCAATGATATTACACTGTGATCAATGATAGACACACTACCTTAACCAGTCGGCCAACAAAGCCCTTGCTGCCAAGGTAAACACAGGAATTAATTAACCAATGATATTACACTGTGATCAATGATAGACACACTACCTTAACCAGTCGGCCAACAAAGCCCTTGCTGCCAAGGTAAACACAGGAATTAATTAACCAATGATATTACACTGTGATCAATGATAGACACACTACCTTAACCAGTCGGCCAACAAAGCCCTTGCTGCCAAGGTAAACACAGGAATTAATTAACCAACGATATTACACTGTGATCAATGATAGACACACTACCTTAACGAGTCGGCCAACAAAGCCCTTGCTGCCGAGGTAAACACATCTTGAGGAATTAATTAACCAATGATATTACACTGTGATCAATGATAGACACACTACCTTAACCAGTCGGCCAACAAAGCCCTTGCTGCCGAGGTAAACACATCTTGAGGAATTAATTAACCAATGATATTACACTGTGATCAATGATAGACACACTACCTTAACCAGTCGGCCAACAAAGCCCTTGCTGCCAAGGTAAACACAGGAATTAATTAACCAATGATATTACACTGTGATCAATGATAGACACACTACCTTAACCAGTCGGCCAACAAAGCCCTTGCTGCCAAGGTAAACACAGGAATTAATTTACCAATGATATTACACTGTGATCAATGATAGACACACTACCTTAACCAGTCGGCCAACAAAGCCCTTGCTGCCAAGGTAAACACAGGAATTAATTAAACAATGATATTACACTGTGATCAATGATAGACACACTACCTTAACCAGTCGGCCAACAAAGCCCTTGCTGCCAAGGTAAACACAGGAATTAATTAACCAATGATATTACACTGTGATCAATGATAGACACACTACCTTAACCAGTCGGCCAACAAAGCCCTTGCTGCCGAGGTAAACACATCTTGAGGAATTAATTAACCAATGATATTACACTGTGATCAATGATAGACACACTACCTTAACCAGTCGGCCAACAAAGCCCTTGCTGCCAAGGTAAACACAGGAATTAATTAAACAATGATATTACACTGTGATCAATGATAGACACACTACCTTAACCAGTCGGCCAACAAAGCCCTTGCTGCCAAGGTAAACACAGGAATTAATTAAACAATGATATTACACTGTGATCAATGATAGACACACTACCTTAACCAGTCGGCCAACAAAGCCCTTGCTGCCAAGGTAAACACAGGAATTAATTAAACAATGATATTACACTGTGATCAATGATAGACACACTACCTTAACCAGTCGGCCAACAAAGCCCTTGCTGCCGAGGTAAACACATCTTGAGGAATTAATTAACCAATGATATTACACTGTGATCAATGATAGACACACTACCTTAACGAGTCGGCCAACAAAGCCCTTGCTGCCAAGGTAAACACAGGAATTAATTAAACAATGATATTACACTGTGATCAATGATAGACACACTACCTTAACCAGTCGGCCAACAAAGCCCTTGCTGCCAAGGTAAACACAGGAATTAATTAAACAATGATATTACACTGTGATCAATGATAGACACACTACCTTAACCAGTCGGCCAACAAAGCCCTTGCTGCCAAGGTAAACACAGGAATTAATTAAACAATGATATTACACTGTGATCAATGATAGACACACTACCTTAACCAGTCGGCCAACAAAGCCCTTGCTGCCAAGGTAAACACAGGAATTAATTAAACAATGATATTACACTGTGATCAATGATAGACACACTACCTTAACCAGTCGGCCAACAAAGCCCTTGCTGCCGAGGTAAACACATCTTGAGGAATTAATTAACCAATGATATTACACTGTGATCAATGATAGACACACTACCTTAACCAGTCGGCCAAAAAAGCCCTTGCTGCCGAGGTAAACACATCTTGAGGAATTAATTAACCAACGATATTACACTGTGATCAATGATAGACACACTACCTTAACCAGTCGGCCAACAAAGCACTTGCTGCCGAGGTAAACACGTCTTGAGGAATTAATTAACCAACGATATTACACACAGCTTTAGTTCATTGCATTAACAACATGAAATAGTGTATTGGATAGCACTAATGCATGAAATTAAAGCACCACAGTATACATTGATCAACACACAAAAAATGCACTGAATTATCCTACAATGGTGCTAAAAGACCTGGGAAAATTTGCTAAACTTAAAGGTTTCCTTCTTAGTCCCTATTTACCGGTAAAGCAGTTCTGTATATATGTCATTGACAACAATTTAGCAATCTCCCCTCCATTATGGATTATTCTCATTTCATAGAACAATTTCTAAAATAGCCCACATCCTAGAATTTGGGGTTACACTACATCTTGATTTTTCTTAACCAGTAATATAAATATCTACTAAAAATAATAAATCATTGGAATTTAATATTAATAAAAATACCAACACCGACTCTATCATGTATCAATCTGACATGGCATGTCATCCAACACAGACTCTATCATGTATCAATGTGACATGGCATGTCATCCAACACAGACTCTATCATGTTATCAATGTGACATGGCATGTCATCCAACACCGACTCTATCATGTATCAATCTGACATGGCATGTCATCCAACACAGACTCTATCATGTTATCAATGTGACATGGCATGTCATCCAACACCGACTCTATCATGTATCAATCTGACATGGCATGTCATCCAACACCGACTCTATCATGTATCAATGTGACATGGCATGTCATCCAACACCGAATCTATCATGTTATCAATGTGACATGGCATGTCATCCAACACCGACTCTATCATGTATCAATGTGACATGGCATGTCATCCAACACAGACTCTATCATGTATCAATGTGACATGGCATGTCATCCAACACAGACTCTATCATGTATCAATGTGACATGGCATGTCATCCAACACCGACTCTATCATGTGTCAATCTGACATAGCATGTCATCCAACACAGACTCTATCATGTATCAATGTGACATGGCATGTCATCCAACACAGACTCTATCATGTATCAATGTGACTTGGCATGTCATCCAACACCGACTCTATCATGTATCAATCTGACATGGCATGTCATCCAACACCGACTCTATCATGTTATCAATGTGACATGGCATGTCATCCAACACCGACTCTATCATGTATCAATCTGACATGGCATGTCATCCAACACAGACTCTATCATGTATCAATGTGACATGGCATGTCATCCAACACCGACTCTATCATGTATCAATCTGACATGGCATGTCATCCAACACAGACTCTATCATGTATCAATGTGACATGGCATGTCATCCAACACCGACTCTATCATGTATCAATGTGACATGGCATGTCATCCAACACCGACTCTATCATGTATCAATGTGACATGGCATGTCATCCAACACCGACTCTATCATGTATCAGTGTGACATGGCATGTCATCCAACACCGACTCTATCATGTATCAATGTGACATGGCATGTCATCCAACACCGACTCTATCATGTATCAATGTGACATGGCATGTCATCCAACACCGACTCTATCATGTATCAATCTGACATGGCATGTCATCCAACACCGACTCTATCATGTATCAATCTGACATGACATGTCATCCAACACCGACTCTATCATGTATCAATGTGACATGGCATGTCATCCAACACCGACTCTATCATGTATCAATCTGACATGGCATGTCATCCAACACAGACTCTATCATGTATCAATGTGACATGGCATGTCATCCAACACAGACTCTATCATGTATCAATGTGACATGGCATGTCATCCAACACAGACTCTATCATGTTATCAATGTGACATGGCATGTCATCCAACACCGACTCTATCATGTATCAATCTGACATGGCATGTCTTCCAACACCGACTCTATCATGTATCAGTGTGACATGGCATGTCATCCAACACGGACTCTATCATGTATCAATGTGACATGGCATGTCATCCAACACCGACTCTATCATGTATCAATGTGACATGGCATGTCATCCAACACCGACTCTATCATGTATCAATCTGACATGGCATGTCATCCAACACAGACTCCATCATAACATCAAGGCCATGTAATTTACTTGCTATATAGTTAACTTTACACCTAAAATCACAGGCTCTAATACATACATGTAGTAAAAAGGTTATATACCAATTCGCTCCATAACAACTCCCCCATATGAATAACGATCGGCCCCACATTTAATAATGACTCACCCCACTCAATAACAATTCACAACACATACATACATTGTGTTTGGATATATATTAACTTAATAATATTCATTTATAAGTTTGAGTATACTTAATTGCCAGGTATTTAAATTTGTCGATTGCCAATTTAGTGATGTTATGAACTTACCTTCCTTAAAAAGGTGGATAACCACGACTTGCATGTATGACTTGCACAAGCAGTATATGCTTACCACTAACTTTCAGCATTGAGAAAATATTATTTCCAATGGATATAAGGCACCATAAGAACAATGTTTTGCAACATATTATTGTCTGGAAATTCAACAACATCGGGATGCACATATTAAAGAAAGTATTCTGTGTCAAATGTCATTCCGTTTAAGGCCTGATATGATTGACTTAATAGTATCAAAAGCAAATCATCTATTTTTAAATCCAATCAATAGGTGTGACGGGAAAAAAAATTACAAAGAGAGGAGCATTCCTTCATACTAGTAGACTTGAAATCATTTGTTAATACATCTACATACTAGTAAATGCAATAAAACAATGCACCTTTAGAGTTTGCAATAATTTCCTTAAAAACAAAATTAATTTTTTAAAGTTATTTTATTTTTGTTATACATTGTATTATGGTTGAATAAAATGTCGTCAAAGATACCAAGGTTAACAAAAATTTTTTTTTCTTCGCCAGACGCGTGTTTCGACTAATCACGACTCATCAGTGGCGCTCAAACCCAAACAATATGTAAAAATCCAAATGATTAAGATGTTGTAGAGCTTTTATCACCAAAATTCCAAAACGTTATATCAAATCCGGCTAAGGCTATCTTCACCTTTAAATAGAAAAAACCTTAGAATTAAAATATTTTGTGAAATTTCTCGTCAGTAAATTTAGACAATGACTTTATCACTGATAGAATCAATGATTTTCATGTCAGCACCGAAGTGTTACTACTGGGCTGGTGATACACCTGGGACAAACAGTCCACCAGCAGAGGCATCGACCCAGTGGTTGCAAATAAAATGTCGTCAAAGATACCAAGGTTAACAAAAATTTTTTTCTTTGCCAGACGTGCGTTTCGCCTAATCAAGATTCATCAGTGGCGCTCAAATGCAAACAACATGTAAAAATCCAAATGATTAAGATGTTGTAGAGCTTTTATCACCAAAATTCCAAAAAGTTATATCAAATCCGGCTAAGGATCTATTGTATTTTTTCAACACACATGGTTCAACACCAAATACGAATCTTGTAGGAAATCATTCAATTTTTCATGGGATGATATATATCTGCGACATTTAGTGATAAAACTTGAAAAATAAAAATGTAGATTAGCTTTGTTAACTTTTAAAAACGAATTTCTTTAAAGGTCTCTGTAATGGTGCTATTTTACCGTTAAAAAATCTGTGAATATGTGTGCTGACCTGTTGATTTTAAAATTACACAATACACAAGTTTATTGTAAAATTGAGAGCACATGCTTGATTATATGACAACAGTGGACAATACTTGGGTATCAATTACATTATGTAATTTAAGGTGTGACACAATTTACATCCGGTAAAAGTTTACAGAGTTGCAACATTATTCAGAGGCACTCACAGGGAAATTTTGACGATAAAGTGGAATAGATGTAAATATTTTAACAATTTTAAGGGCAAAATAAATGTTATAACCTTTTATAGTAAACTTTACAGTGTCCATTCGATGGGTTTTTGCTTGACAAAATGGAAAACTGCTACCGTGTTTGGTCGAGTTTATGTTCCTTTTGTAGATCTCATATTACACTTTTTGAAAGAAACAATTATTTTCCACAGTTAATAGGCCTTTTGAAATGCGGCCGTTTTTTCATTTTGACAGATCGATTTTCCATACTTAATTTTGACCTCGTTTTGAATGGATGTGTACGTTAGGAAAATTCCATTGTTGTCTATTCGAAATCCTTCGGGTAATGTCGTCTGCAGTTAAGGCGGGAAAAGTCTCGCGGTTTGTCCGAATACCATTGAACGTCACGAAAACAGACGAACATTTGTAAACAACATTAGACCCCTTTACAAACAAAAATGGCTGACTTCCTATGGAAATTCGATTTATCAAAATGAAAATTCAGCCGCATTTCAAAACGCCGATTAACCCTGGAAAATAATTGTTGATTTCAAAAAGTGTAATATGAGATCTTCAAAAGGAACATAAACTCGACACAACGCGGTAGCAGTTTTCCATTTTGTCCGGCAAAAACCCGTCGGATGGACAGGGTAATATTTAGTATAGAACACTTTAAGGGAATTATTGTTAATCTAAATCCTTGACAATACACCAAGGTATTCTCGTACTGTGAATATAGAAGATAAGCAAGAACATAGATTAATTTCAGTTTCAAACGAACATATTTAAAATCAAATCTCTAAATTAAATAAAAACATTTAAATTTTTTCATTGTGTAAGCATGAAAGGAAATTGAAAATCCAGTGATTGACCACGGTGGGTCACGGTATGTAGTGTACATAACACGATATACCACAGTGGCATATGGTGGTGAATTTCTAAATGAAAAATACCACGACCACGGTATATAGTGTGCAATATAAAAAAAACATGTTGCTTTTCTGTTAGGTGAGAAACGACCCAGGGCGAATCGACCCTGTTCGAACAGGTAGTTGGGGCGAAACGACCTGACACTTATTAAATGTGGGGCAAATCGTTATTGATCACGGTGAATCGCTATATCACGGTGAAAAGTATACCACCCCTTCTATATACTTTTTCTATGAAACAAGTTCCTGTGCTTAAAACGACTAAAATGTAAAAATTTATGTTTGCAATCATGTTAGTTAGTCATTATTTTTCAACGAAACCAAGTTCCGGTGGTCGTTTATTTCAAAAATGAGTTCTGTTAACCTTTGGATTAATAATGACACTGAATCATAATGAAAATCCCATTCTGTACACTCTTTACCTTCAGCAAGAATTTTGTTTTGACAATCAACACGTGCTTCCTGTTTACAAAGGGTCGTTGACGGTGAAGCGAATACGTTCCGGGACAATCTCGGACGATGTACCTCTTATTTTGTTACAAGGAATTCCATAAATTAGTCTGACATTTATTTTATACAAAAATCATTTAGAGAAAATTACAAACTTTATGGAATTCTTGCAATATAAGTATAAATTTTATTACAGATATAGCTTCCGGAAATATAACATGTCTAATCGACATTACACCGGAGATTAGTTTTGGAAAAAAAAATGAATTTTCTTAATTTGTCTTTGAGAATTCGTTTACCACTATTTTCAGATGCATTTACTTGCAGATGTATTGGTAAGGAGAAAGAACTCTATGTTAAGAACATTTTCAGTATTATTTATTTTAAAACTGACATTTTTATCAATTTTTTATCAACTGTGAACACCAGGGCCCAGCGCCATAAACATTTTCTTTGCTGAGAACTTTTTAATTCTCAATTTCATCCAATCAAATCTATCCTTTTCCCTTGTTGTCATGGTAGTTGAGTAAATTTTCATGCTGAGCAAAATTTTTTTACTCAAGTAGGTTTTATGGCGCTGGGTCCCGAACTCAGCCTAAGGCTAAGCTAACCCTTTTGCCCTTTTGAGTTTTGTGTTGTCATTTCAAGTCGGTGACATATATAACAAAAACATAAGCTCTGTAGAGCGTTTAAAACCGACATACATTACCAAACAACTAACAGTCATAAGTATTCAATACATAAACTGACACAGACATAGGTACAAGATATGCATTCTAAGTTAAAATACTACCAAAAGTATTCAAAATACATGAAAAGACGTACTATGAAGACATTTGCTAATCATGCAGGCAACATATGTTAAAATTTGGTATCAAGAAGGTCGATTAAAAGAACATACTGCAGCTAGCACTAAATCGGACTAAAACTAACCTAAAAGTTACAAAGCAATAAAAGAAAGCACTACGAGGACTACTTCTTCTCCTTCTTCTTTTGGTATCCAGTTATCCATCACTAATGATGATTACTAACTGCTGACTAAAACTAAGCTTAAAGGTACAAAGCAATAAAAGAAAGAATTAGCACAGACATGTAAAGCTTGTGATGCATTTAAATTTCCCTGTATTAATGTGACCATAAAAACATTACATGTAGTGCAAATAAGTCTGTATAAACTTATTTTAATTTTCTACATCAATGGTACGGGTGACAAAAATGAAAGTGGTTGGTTAAGTAAGTTGTTGCTTTAAGATAGAAGAATCCTATGCTGTTCAAAGCTTTTTTTTGCACGGGGCGCCATAGAGCACTCTATAAGCAAAACAGTGGATTTTGTGACATATTTCATCGTGTCAAGATGTTATAAAACATGTTTGTCCAGTGAAACTATATTTGCGATTGGACTTGCAGCTTGGTTATTAGCTGAACCAGACAGACCTTCCTTCTTTATGAGGCAGATTTTAACAGTTTCAGCCAAATAAAAAAATAATTGCTATTTAAATAGATGTATGTATCTACTTTTACTTCCTTGTTTATGTATACCACAACGAGTGTCATCAAAGTCCTAAATTAACAGACGCTAACACTGTAAGATTTTACTTGTGTCTTCAAATTAAAATTTTCTACTTCAAAAAATGTGATAACTAGCAACATTTTTAGGTGTGTACATGTATTAAGTGGCTTAATTATGATCTGGATCTGGAATAGAAAGGACAATTTGTTTGCTACATGCATCAGAATTCGTTTTATTATCGTGTTTATGAATTGAACTGCCATTTTTTACAATTGTAATTGTAGTTCCTTTCTGACCTTTATTTTGACATATAGGGTAGACTAAAATACTACCGAAAACCAATACATAAAGCAAACTAAAATAAAGCCATCTAAGGAGCGGATATGACCTTGGTGCCGGAGATTGCAAATAGGATGCTGCTCATGTTGAAATATAATAGATTTATACATGATACAAATTTGTAGATTAGCAGTCACTTTTAATTTCCTTAATTGCAATAGTGCATTTTCCGTTGAATACATAATATTTGTTTAAGATTTACACAATTTGTTGTATGCTTGTAGTTATAGAAGTTAATTTTTAAGCCTAGTTCATGACATTGTATACAATGAATTGTGATTTGTCATTCTAGTAGAGTTCAGTGTTAAAATCTCGCCTAATGAAAATTGAATGAATGGCAAGACCTAGTGCGCTTATTGGTGGACCTTCAGATTTTGTTACCAGAAGGTCCTTCTGTTCAGAAATGCTAATTTGAACCCCTGGATGTTTTGAAAATATGAATTATAAAACAGATCTAATAATCTCTTTTGCATGAAGAGTCTGTGTGGCACTATTTGTGAGTCTGTGTGGCACTAATTAACCTTTTACAATTATTTCATTAGGAAGACAATTTACCACATCATCTGTAGTTAGTGCTGGTGAAAATAAAGATTATGAAATTAATCCAGATTTTGTCAACAGAAATCCAAGGTAAGTATTCATTTATTCCATTTTTTTACAAAATTTAATTTTATCTTGTTTCTATCGTATCTGTGACTCAGGTATGACCTACATGTACATTGTTTACACAACACATTATTTTAGCAATTGTAAATTAAACACATCAGTCATGTGAGTGTGTGTTCATGCCATGTGTGGTGATAGTATAAGAATAACTAATAAGAACACATTTCCACAATACCACTAAGGAAAAATTTATAAACTAAATGTTCCTACTGAAGGTCGGGGGTTTTCTGCAAGTACTCTGGCTTCCTCTCAAATAAAAAAGTTGTGTTAAACACCATTCAAACAAACAAACAAAACAAACTTTATGTACTAGTACATGTACATAGAAAATAATTATACTCCCACTTTCAAGAAGAGGGGGTATACTGGTTTTCCCCTGTCCATCTGTTCTTCCCTCCATCCTTCCGTCCGCAACATAACTTCATAACAGTTTTCAAAATTTTTATGTGTGACCTTACCATGTTGTCCTATATTGTGAGCACTGATTTCAGGTCTGACGCATATCTACTTCCTGTTTACCAACTTAGTTAATTCAACGATGTAAATAGCTGGGGTATACTGTGTGAGCAGTAGCTCACAGGTTCCTTAGTTGGCTCTGCATATTCAACATGATATGTATTCAGGATTTTTTAATTGACCTTTTCCTTTGCACCATAAAGGAGACACTTTTTATTATTTTAATTAAACTTTTGCTGTTTTTAAACAGGAACAAGAAATTTAAAAACTTTAACATAAATCAAAACTGGTTTAAACTTGTTATAAAAGTTGGACATGATGTCCTAATAAATGGAAAAAAAACTGATAATAATTATTTGTAGGAATCTGGAACATTTAGGCTATGCCAGAAAAAGACAAGGTTGGATATTTCAGAGCCCCAGTAAACATTACTATAACAAGTAAGTACTGTTAAATTTAAAGTAAAATTGTTAGATAATTCCTTATTAAATGAGGTTGAATGCTAATTTCACTAGCATTTTTCAGTTATACTAATTATGCATACATATACCAATAACCATATTGTTTTGAGAATAAAGATGGAGAAATTTGAGGGCAGCTTGATAGTATGCATTAATAGTATAACGATCTTTTGTGTTAACTAGCATATGCACTATTAATATTTACAAAATCAGTCCTTATCCTGTAGTCCCAGAATCCTTTGCTGTTTTAGACTTTGATGGGAGCATGGGACATCAGAGAGCTGAAAGTTGAAATAGGATTTTTAATTATTACTTTGCACTTGTTTTAATTTTATATAAAATATATACATCTTAACAACATAATGTTGCACCGAACACATTATGTTGTTACGTTTACTAAAACTCATTCGTTATACCAATTTTGTATAATTTTTTTCTCGGCTGTTACATTTTGAGCAACAAAAATGTGCCATGGAGTTGAAGCTTTTATGACATACATGTATGTGCCGTACATTTGAATACTTTCAAAATTGGCCATGTATTTTTCAAAGTTTGATGACATCTGCCATAGATCTGACAATATGCCATCAATATGAGGACATACTTCACTCTTAGTCTAACATATACATATATATATATAACATGTATTGATGTTTTTTATTTAAAGCTTACAATAAATTTATCAACAAGATTATATTCCACTATATTTACAGGCTGATTTTGGAAAGAACTAACTTCCATATAACAGGTCAGGTAGTTCACTGGACAGGGGTCACTGTTGTATCAGCTTCTACCAAAGAAGTAGCCATAAAGAAACATTTGTATAGGTACAGTAGTTTTTAAGTTGTTCTGTTTTTATATTAATGGTTAAATTTTAATTATATAGGATTCACCCTGTCTGTCTGTCCACATCCCTTGTAAGCGCTTCTCCTCCTAAACCGCTTGACAGATTTTGATGAAACTTTACATGATGGAAGTACATCATATGTAAATGTGCATTAAGAATTTTCGTCACTGTCAGATAATATTCAGGGGAGATAATTGGACTTAGACTTTTTAAATATAGTATTCAGTGCAAGACCTCGTAAGCGCAACTCCTCCTAAACCGTTTGACAGATTTTGATGAAAGTTCACATGAAGGAAGTACATTATATGTAGATGTGCATGAAGAATTTTCGTAGCTGTTGGATCTTATTCAGAGGAGATAATTGGACTTGAAAGTGAAGCTGGGGTATCCCTTTGTGAGCGTGCTCACAGTCCACACTTGTTTTCACTGTTAAAATTGTCAAGTAGTATTTAAAAAAATAAAATTATAATGCATAGATTAAATGTCTGAACAGATTATACTCTTTAACCTTTTAAGAAATTAAAAATATTCCTTAAGTAAATGATTTAATGTAACAGTACAGTTGTCAGAGTATGTTTTTTTGGCAAACTTGATAGTATATTGTAAATATAGGATCTTACATTGGTACAAGTGGGTTAACAGATTCCTCAAATCAAGATAGTTTAATTATGGAATTTATGTCTAAGCCTTGGCGAGGACTTAAAATTACATAATTTAACTATCAAAATTGAAGAAATCAAATAATCAATGAGTACTAATGTAAGATTTTCAAAAGCAGTATATTTGTTAAATGAAAATTTACATATTATGTTATGTTGACAAAATATCGAATATTTTTATACATGTACTTTGAAGAGGGGGTATACTGTTTTACCATTGTCTGTCCATCTGTTCATTCGTCTATAACAAAAATGTCTGACACAGTTTTCTAAGCAACTAGAGGATTCAGAAGCCTGATATTGTGCATATTGCTTTATCCTATAGTACCATATGGTGTATAGCGTATAATATTTCTCGACCATTACTTACTGTTCAACGAATACTGTTTTTGAAAGCGGGGGCATTACTAGTGAGCATTACCTCACAGATTTACCTTGCTTAATTCAGACTAGAAACACATGCACAGGTATCACCTAGACAACTTTACAATTATATTGAAAATGTTAAATAAATCTGTATTGTTTATCATTTTCACTTAAAAATTCCAACCTAAATTTAGTTTTGAAATTCAGACATAATATGATTCCTCCCTAATTCAAACCAGAATTTTATAAATTATATGTTTGTGCTCAAGCAAAGGCATTTCTGCTGTATATTTTTTACTGCTTGGCAAAATCATGTTTTGAAATAAATTTTAAAAAAAACCATTCTTGTCAAACGATTGATAATCTCATTAAGGTCAATAATACTTTATATTTAACCTCATTAAGGTCAATAACGTACAATTACTGCACTTGAGCGAGATCAATATGAGGTTTTATGGAGCAGGGTAGAATAATATTGAACAAGGCAACCTCATTAAGGTCAATAATACTTTATATTTAACCTCATTAAGGTCAGTAATACTTTGTATTTAGTTTCATTAAGGCCAATAATACTTTATATTTAGTCTCATTAAGTTCAGTAATACATTATATTTTTCAGCACTCGTGATGTCGCTGCTGCAATGAATATTGGTTCAATTCTGGCACACAGATGTTTACAGGCAGGCTTAACTAATGTGTTCTATGATTATAAGGATGACCACAGCAAGGGAGAAATGGTGAATATATTAGCTTTTCAACTCCCTCACAAGACAGTGTTTCTTTGTCAACACATGATCAAAAAACCCTGATAAATTTAGTAATTCTTGGTCTTTAAGTCACACCTTTAATTGTTTAATTGGCCGTATTATAATTTCAAGTAGCCAATCAATCAAAAACTCACTGATACAAATTGGTTTGAGGATATCCCATGCCGATATGTATTTAACTGACAAACAATGGTTTCTTTGGGAAATTTGATTGGTTGATATTTTTTAGTTAAAATGTCGAATAAAATCTTCCAGCTCTGGAATTTCTTAACTAGATTTATCAGAGTTTCTTGGGCACCCTGACTTGTGAGGACGTTTTAGCAATTTTTTTTTTTTTTTTTTAAGAAAACACTACAATATATTGTAAGTTTATTTTTTGCATTATGCTCACCAAACACTACAGTACATGTAAGCCTCATGTTCAGCGATTGTGTCGTTAAGCTTTTTGTAGTTCATTGTATAGTCAAACCTGTCTTAGCGACCCCCTCCGTATAACGACTTCCTGTGTTATACGACTGTATTTATTCCTCCCCAGTATTTTCCCATTTAACCTTTATATAACGACTCCCTGTCTAAAGCATCTAATGACAGTGTTTTCCTTTTCATTTTGACTGAGAAAGCCTGTCTAAAACGACTATCGAGGCTGTTAAAGTCATTAAACAATAAATAAACCCTGTCTGACCAAAAGAAGATTCATAGACCATTGTCAATTATCAAGCTTCTTAGAAACCTTAAACTAAAGTTTGAAGGCATCAAAAATGTTTTTATCATATTAGAAGCTAAGTTTAGATTGCCTTGTAAATTTGAATAGTTGGCAGTGTTGTTATTCTATTTTGTTGTCATTCGGGTTGAAAATGATGATGTTTCTCAAAATGTGTTTATGTATGTTCACGCCATTTTGTTTTACAAAGGGGAATAATCAATATGAACCGGTGTACACTGGTTCTAAATACCAACTTGCACTTTCTGCATAGAGCATATTGTTAAAACACAAGGAAACCAGTAAAACTGGTACAAAGAAAAATACAACAACTTAATGGGGAATAAAGTTGACCTGCATTAATACAATCTGAAATCAAAACACTCATAGTTATTGTATATTTTGTACTTTCGTTATAAAATGAATTGTATACCATATTTTACTTTTTACTTAATAAACAAACAATACAGGTCTACAATTCGCTCTTTTACAAGCTGACAACATAACTGTATTGACTGGTATGCAAACATCATGAACTCTGTATAAAGACCGCCTGTCTTATGTGACCTTTTTTACAATGAGTGCGTAAGGTAACGATCATGTATGATTGATCACATGCCTGTTAACACTAAGGCTGTTGCGTCCAGCTTAAATATGGCAGGTTGTGCTAAGACCAACCATATTGATAAGGATTGCCAGTATGCCTGCCAAAGGTAAGGGGATTCATCACATATGCCTGCTTCCTCCCGCTGTCTGCCAAAGGTTAGGGACTTCACTATATATGCCAGCTTCCTCGCCCGATAAAACTGGACACTATGATAGCTAAGAGAGACATTAAACCCCATTAAAACAAACAAACCAGAACTCATGCCTCATAACTGTACATTTTTCAGGTCTCTGCATTTTTAAATGCATTTAAAGAAGGCTGTGTGAAAATTGGAGAGCCAAGAGTTATCTTTCCATATTATAAGCCTGGTATAGACTATGATGGCCCACACAGATTGGGTGGAGAGGATAAAGATCAACCTATGAAAGAAGACTATCAGTTTTAACATTTAAAAAAAAGGCTACAATTTGTATTTGTAACATTAAAGGTGTAAATGATTGGTGTGCTTTATTTTAAGCTTTTTCCCTTTCCGCCATACCACAGTATAAACTAATCATAGTGCACATTCTTTTATGATGTCCTTATAACGTCAAACTACCCGATATATCACCACTTCGCACACGGACAATGCTACCTAACGTTTTACGACGTCACAATATTATCTGCTGAATTTTGAAGTTCTTATTAAAATAAAAGTCACTAAATAAAACATATCGAGAGCACATTTGAGTAAAATATTTAAAATATGTTTTGTTAAAGTGTATTTTGTCTACTGTAATTGCTAACTCGAAAGGGTTTTTCTACCAAAAATCTTAATCCCATAGGACCCGCTTGAATCCAAAAACACAGGACTTTGTCGAATTAGAATTTAAATAATTCATTCTGGGTATAATGTTGTTTAATCATATACATCAATGCAAGCAAGTACTTTTTCCTATGCCATCCAAGGTATTTTAGACTTTGATGGAACCATTCTTGGGCCATCAGGGTAAGAGTAGGATGGCAGAGGGTTCTGGGACTAGCTTTGTAAGTTGTTATACTGTCAAAACTTAAAGAATGGGATCTATGCACAATTGTATACAAATACTTGACTTGTTTTTACTTACGCTGTGAATTGATGATGGTGGTAGATACAATAAGTGTTATTTTAACCAAAAAATAGCAAAACATGTATGGCACCTGGTTTTATTATGCAATAAAATGAGTATTCAATATGATTCCTTGGCCCAGTGTAGCAAATAACCCTAAATATAGTCGACACACATTAGAGAAATCGGAATGGTGGTCACACAGCAACCTCCTACATCACGCAGGGAGGTGACTAAGGCAGGAAGTCTAAGAACTTCGAGATAAATAATGCAAAATCCTGCTTTGTTAAGGTGCCTTATAATAATTGATTTTTACATTAGGAGCATCCTAATAATACAGTGGTTTGCAAAATAACTTTCCCTGTTTGTTTAAATTCCATTATTTATTTAATGTGCACGCCATGGCATGCTGGCTATGCCCCTTGTAATTTTGTTGCCAATTCTATGATATTCCTGGCACTAGCATGGCACCTTCTGATTAGTCAACTTTTCAAAACCCGTTTTTAACAGACTGAATTGATTATTTGAAGGTTCTTTATGAGATTTGACATGTTTTTGGTGACATGTTAGGCTTGTCCATCTGATCAGATCTCACTTTTTTGCCGAATGTTCATATCCATGGACAGGGGCTTTACCATTATACCATTAGACTTTCTAAATCATTACAGAACATAAGTTTATTCAGAACGTTTTAAAAGGAGCAAAATGTTAAAATATAGGTAGTGTTTATGAGCATTTTTTACTTTCATTTTGCAAAATTAAAACTATTTCTCGTCCCAGGTATAAGTTAGCATGACTAATCAAGAATTTTATCCTAAAGGAGTTGTTGCTGTTATGACTATATTTCTGATATTAGTGTTTTTTTACTGAATTATCTTTCAAACTATATTAACTGTAAAGATACAAGAATGATAAGCAAGAAGAGACCTACAAATAAAGTTAGCACAATCGAAGTTATAGTTAATATTTGGATGGGTGTGATCCAAAGTAGTAGACTGGCTAAAAAGTGTATTCCCATTCTTAAATGCATGTTTTAGTTTGATATAGATCAAAGCGTTGTAAAGTTCGTTTGTAATGGCCTCACCACGTGTGAAAAACTACAGGTTTTTTCCTTAATTTTTGTTAATATATGCAGACAAAAAGGTAATATTTCCACAGAACATGTACAAACATGACCCAATCACTTTAAACAACAGAAGGCTGTCAATCATCGGGTCCATTTCCTCCGCAATACATGCAAATTACCACCAGCAGTAGAAAGTTCACGTCTTTCTGTTGATGACGACACGATACCATACTTTGATATCACCATTCCTTATTTTAAAAAAAAATATATGTTGAAGCTTTTTTGTTTTGTTTTTCGCTCATTTTCTGATACATGGAAAATTTCACATATATACAAAAAACTTCAGGCTGGTCAACTGCTGTACAGTTAATAAAATAAACAACAGTTAACTAACAAAAACGTTATTATTACATGACCATAAATTATAGGACAACTCGGACCGTATATGAATAATACGGTCCGACTTGTCTTATTTACGGTCCGAGTTGTCACGATCTGAGTTGTCCGCGGTCCGAGTTGTCTCGCATTCAAAAGGTCACCCAAGCTGCTTTCATTATTTTAAAACTACATGTAACTTATTCGTTTGTTAGCCGTTTTTAACAATTGCGATTACTCTTTATCCGTCGTCACCGTAGGTATAAACTTATACAATTCATTCTAAGTACAAAAAGACAGAGTGCCCCTTCAACCCTCACAGCGTCATCAAGTACAGTATTTGTAATATGTATTTTCTTCTTTGGCGCCGTTACAATGGGTGACTTTTCGCCAGTTCACAAAGAGGAACACCAATCATAATTAAAAAAAATTAAACGTAAAGAAGGAAATGTCTTTTTATATGGTCTGGTGTTTTTTCCGGAGATCCAGCACCTGTCTTTAAGAGTGGTATTGGAAAATGTTGTTCCACATTTAAAATCTAAATGGTAATAAAATGTTTGCATTTAAACCTATACACTACCCACATACTGGCCTAAAACATCTGCAAACCTGACCGCTGTCAATGTAACTTAGGGAATTCCCAACGTAAACATCCATGATTTTATGGCACGTTAAAAGTAGTCGGAAACGCACAAAACGCGGGATTTTGCACAATTTTTCTCAAAGCCAGACACCCTGCTGTATAGCCACCGTGCATAGGAGATCACTTGGCGACCACTATTCCATCGTTCCACTTTTTCAAATATGTGCGTGCACTTTGTTTAGATTTAGCTACGCAACTGCACAGTTGACGACGAGGCACGATTTTGGATTAAAATGCTAATCAAAATGAGATGTCGAGGAAATTGCTTTAACATGTATCCCATGAAAGCTAGATTTCAGTCTACGTTCTATAAAATTAAGTCTTGATATATTCTTACAGCCTAAACAGTTCTTTGTGACTACCTGTCCGTCGTCGTCCGTAAAATATTCCCCAATCCTACTTACATGAGGCCGACTGTAACCAACTTGGCAGGAATATTCATTAGTACTTAGCAAAATTTTGTGCTTTTTTGTATTTGGATCAAATAATCGATATTGCTGTCATTATTTATTTCGAATCAAGAAAATGCTTTTGACAGATTGAATTTTGATACCTCAGATGGTCCGACCTCAACTACACTTAAGCTTTTTGTACTTATTAAAGCTGGCCACCGTGACACATTGTAAACATAGAACTATAATAAACACATACGCCTTTTCAGAAGCTGCTCTCACCATGTTAAACCAAATGTACTGAGTTACATACTGGGATGGTTCTCTACTATTGTGAGTTATTATTATTATTGTTTTTTTTATTTCAGGTTTAAACGGTGGCGTACTGAATGCATTTTTATTAAACTGAAATTTCAACTTGTCTACTGAAACCCATCTGCATGGCATATTTAAGTATAATACTGTTACAATGCATATGGCTCTCTGCGGATTCTTTTCTGCCGATTTAAGATAGCTGGCCACCGTTAAACATAGTTGTGACAGAAAACTTTTAGAACAGCGGCTCTTCAGTTAGTACAGTAGTAAAACGTTTGGGCGTCTTTAGCTCAACCGGTTAGAGCACCGACTTCGAACCCAGAGGTTGTGGGCACGAATCCCACCGGTACCATAGTTCCAAGTTTGTTCGTTTGAATTGCGTTTAACGCCACCTTCAGCAATTTTTCATCTATCATGACGTCAAGTTTTTATTGTTTTATTGAGGAGTTATCTGGAGAACTCGGAGCCTGAAAACCTCCAACCTCCGGTAATAAAACAGAGGTTTGAGACGACCGCACCTGGTCTCGTTGTCTGTCAACACCTAGGTTGCAGGTTCGAGTTTCACTGCAGGCTAGAACCCGCAAGTGTTGACAGACCAATAGTATACATAAGAAATCACCACTGTACTTACAAGATATTATTAGTTTTAAAATTCTAATTACTCTTCCAGAAAGGAAAACACTGTTAATATTCCTAATGTGTAACAACAACACATTATGGTTTGCATTCGCTGAGATATGCTGGAGCAACACTCTGGAATGAGCTGCCTGACAACATTAGTGCAGAGGCAAACCTCAACCAATTCAAAAGCCTTATGAAAAACTTTAATTGCAGTTCTTGCAGACGTATAGCTTCTGCAGGTCTCAGTGAATCACTCCTTTTAGCCTTCGCTTTATACATGTTATTGCTGTTTTTTTCCTGCTTATTTCACTTTTATCTCACATGGTATACATAACTTATGCTAATTTTTGCTTAGATAATAGCTAGTTGCAGTATCTATCAGTGTGTTTAGTTGTAGTATTAACTGATCTCTGTGCTTTTAGTGCTTATAACTTATCGTTGTGCTTTTAGCTATAACAGATCTGGTTGCTTTTAGCTATGCTTAAAATCTGGTATATAATTTGTGCTTTTAGTTGTGCTTAAACTGTGCACTATGATTGTTTGTGTGTATAACTGCGCTTTATGCTTTTATTTATGCTTATAATTGAGCTCAGTGATTTTAGATATGCTTTTAACTGATAAATGTGCTTAAAATGATCCAAGTGCTTTAAAAAAGATTATGATGTTTATGCTCTTAAAAGCATGCCCTTTAACAATGTGTATGATATCTTAATAAGTGACTTGCTTGTATCATTCATATGTATAAATATCAGTTACATCAGGAGTACCCCAAGGAACAGTCCTGGGGCCTACACTCTTCTTAATATATATTAACGATCTACCAGAATACATCAAACACGGCAAAATCAGGCTATTTGCAGATGACACCATTATATACCGCCCTATAACATCAAAATTAGACTGTCTAAAATTGCAGGAAGATCTAGAAGCAGCAGCTAGGTGGGAGCAAGATTGGCTCATTGCTTTCCACCCTGATAAATGTAACATCCTCAGAATAAGTACAAAACGCAAACCTGAACATTTCTATTACAATTTACATGGCCACATCTTAGAATCAGTACAATCAGCAAAGTATCTTGGTGTTACCATCTCATCTGACCTAAAATGGAACAATCATATCACACAGACAGCTGCCAATGCAAATAAAACACTATCCTTTGTAAGACGTAACATCAAAGTAAATTCAAAAAGTATCAAAGACCGTGCATACCAATCACTAGTCAGACCAAAATTAGAATATTGCAGCTCAGTTTGGGATCCCTTCACAAAAGAAAATGAAAACAAGCTTGAAAAAATTCAAAGGAGAGCTGCAAGATACACATGCAACAGATATCACAACACCAGCAGTGTATCTGACATGTTACAAGAATTAAAATGGCCAACGTTAAAGGAACGACGTCTCAAAACCAGACTAACCATGTTTTACAAAGTAATAAACAACCTCATCGCAATTCCTCATACAGACATCCTAACACCAAACCAATCATCTACCAGGGCAACTCATTCACATACCTACCGACAACTCCAGTGCAAAAAAATAGCCTTAAATATTCTTTCTTTAACAGAACCATTAAAGATTGGAATGTACTGCCTGAACATATTGCATCATCCAACAATATTGAACAGTTAAAAGAGAAACTCACTCATGAGTTCCTCTGTAATACCTACAGCATCTAATCTATATATGCTTTGTTTTTATCTTAAAATTTAAAATAATTAAAAAAAAACAGTAAAAAAAAATAATATATTTGATACCAAAAAAAAAAACCTGAAAAATTTAACAAAATAATATAATAAAAAGAGAAAGTAACTTTTTTTTTTACTGAAAGGTAGTACTTTTTGTTCATAATAGTGGCTAAGGGCATGCGCCGGAAAGTAATATTCAACATGTTGAATGATTTCCGTATAGAGAGAAGAAGAGAAGATGTCTAAATATAATGTTATGTTTGTATATCGGTAAAAAGCTCTACAGAGCTTATGTTGTTATATGTTTATATAATCCGACCACAGGCACATGTTTCAGAAAAAAAATTTACCCTCTATACTCTAATATGTTATATTAGAGTATATGGGTAATTTTTTTTTCTGAAACAAGTGCCTGTGAATCCGACTTTAAACAAAATTTTCTTGTCTTTTTCTTTGTCTTGTAGGCGAACTGTCTTCTTAACCACTCAGCTATACCATGGGCACAAACTTCCTAGTAAATAAATATATAAAAATATTTATTCAAAAGGCAAACGATTTTGCTAAATTTTGACAATATTGGACAGTTTTATGCCATTTAATATAGTTTCACTTTAATAGAACACTTCTCGTTTAAAAATCCATTTTGAGGTAGCTATATAGATTTTTTCGAGTCGGATATCATTTCCTATCCGCACTGTATTTTCTTTCAATGTGTACTTGCCTTTTGAATATAGAAAGTAGGTCGGCGTTATTTGTAACGCAGTCCTGCTTTCTAAAAATAGAATTGAGGGAGTAAGTAGAGGCAATGCAGAAGTTCACAACAATGCATATTCAGGTTAATAGTCAACATGCAAGCTTATTTTCAAATTTAAATTTATATATTATTTAAAGCACAGTTCGACCCCGTGAGGTGTTGAAAGCATACATAAACAAGATACATCAAATAGTAGAATCATTCAATCGTCATTACTTCCTTCTACTTCTAGTGTTTCAAAAAAACGTGGATAATTTCATAGCTATCAGACCCAGAACTTCTTCAGCGTCCTTTCTTAAAGGGTTGGGTGGATTATTTCATGCCTTATCATTAATTTGTTGCAAGTAAAAAACATAAACATGATAGAGGTAAGAGTGACCAGATTGGGAAGTGAATCATATCCATATCCAACTATTGCGGACATCACGTGATTTTAATGACGTAATCATGTGGCCATTTTGTGTTTCGATCGCCTATTAAATTTCAATAAGACCTTGCACAAAAAGTTAAAATACAAGTTAAAGGTTTTTCTAACCGATCGTGTGCAACTTGTTAGGTTTCTGCTATAAATTAACGTTCTGAAAATTACAATTAAATCAGTTTAATATCTGAAGAAGTTTCTTCCAAATCCATTTAAAAATTGACCGATGAATACGACCATTGATCACTATATATTAAACCATGATAAAATATTGCTGCTCGGGCGTTAAACACCATTAATCAATCATCAATCAAATCTCTGTACCCATGCTACAAAAATCCATATTTCAAATACAAAACTTAATGATACTTAAGGATGTGTGACTTGTTTGGTAATCAAGACACCTTCAGCTTTTAATTTATATACTTTTTATCAGTTTAAATTTTGATTTTTCTTTCTTCCAATTTCGTTTTTAAAGATGTTGAAATTTTAAGCAGAACTTTATTTTCCTACACAACGACACATGTCCGTATAGACAGGGCGTTGTGTGGCATTTTTATGGCTCAATTATTGCAATGAAATTTTAAAAGCTTTGAAACTATTTGATTTATTTGACTTGCCAAATACTGTCTATAAAAAGTGGAATTTTCCACATGTGAACTTTAACTTTGTGATTTACATTTATAAATGGTTTCTATAAAAATAATTGAAAAAGACCCTTAAGAAATCATAAAGGTTGTTGAAATGCAAGTTATTAGGAATACACTGTTTAGGTGTAGGATCACCAAATACCGGGAACCAGTCCAGAGGTTGTACGTAAAAGTAGTACTAGTCAACAGACAGGTTCACTCTTGCATCATATAGAATTTGAACCGCACCTGATACCAGAATAAATTTGGTATTTTTGGAAAGCTGAATATTCTAGGAAACTTGAGGATAAAGTTTTATTGGTTTTAAATGAACATAAAAATGTTGAGAGTCAATTAGGGACAAGCACTATTTTTGGACTGAAATAGAAAGTGAAAGTAGATTTTTAGACCACATGTACTTCAGGTTAAGCGTTTTTTCTTATATGCAATGAAACATATTGTGAAATTTTGACAGAATGTTCAGCCAGTGTATTTTTATAGTGGACAGAAGTGTCACTTAATTTGAAACAAAGGTAAATTTTCTAGGATAAGTCAAAATTATCAAATTTTAATATAACCGAAGAGTAAAAAATCTATGGTGGTCCTACACCTTTAATAAACATCAAGACAACACAGCATGGGTTAAATTTCATGACTTTGAAGGTGTTCAGGTGTTCTAAATAACAAATAGTTATACTTTTCAAGAAAAAATAATGATGAAACAAAACAACTCAGACTTATGCATATTATGCAGATGTTATAAGTCTGAGTTGTTTTTGTTTCATCATTATTTTTTCTTGAAAAGTATAACTATATTTTATAATTTAAAAAGACACATAGAATTAACAATAAATTATGATTACCTAATAAACCTTTGTGACATATTTGTTATTTAGAACACCTGAACACCTTCAAAGTCATGAAATTTAACCCATGCTGTGTTGTCTTGATAGGGCTTGTGTAATAAACTTGTACAGGATGTTTATTAAACAGTGTATTCCTAAACTAACAAAGTATTTAATTTGGAAATAATGCAGACTTGAGATTATTGATATATATATTTTACAGTTTGATAAATAATTGACAGGTAAATAAAGGTGTTTAATTAAGGTTCTATTATATAGATAAATTGACAGGCCAGTTGTTATTGTAAATATTTAATACACTATTAGTCATCATCACAACTTGTGTTGTGTATTTATTTGCATGGACTGAAATTTCATGTGAGCTACACATATTCCCCTGATGGTATAGTAAGATAAAGACGCAATACACTGTCAATTACCCCCCTTTATTGGACAAGTGTATGTCCCTCCTTTGTCATCAATACACTGCCAATTACCTCCGTTTATTGGACAAGTGTATGTCCCTCCTTTGTCATCAATACACTGCCAATTACTTCCCTTTATTGGACAAGTGTATGTCCCTCCTTTGTCACCAATACACTGCCAATTACCTCCCTTTGTTGGACAAGTGTATGTCCCTCCTTTGTCATCAATACACTGCCAATTACTTCCCTTTATCGGACAAGTGTATGTCCCTCCTTTGTCATCAATACACTGCCAATTACTTCCCTTTATCGGACAAGTGTATGTCCCTCCTTTGTCATCAATACACTGCCAATTACATCCCTTTATTGGACAAGTGTATGTCCCTCCTTTGTCATCAATACACTGCCAATTACTTCCCTTTATGTGACAAGTGTATGTCCCTCCTTTGTCATCAATACACTGCCAATTACCTCCCTTTGTTGGACAAGTGTATGTCCCTCCTTTGTCATCAATACACTGCCAATTACTTCCCTTTATTGGACAAGTGTATGTCCCTCCTTTGTCATCAATACACTGCCAATTACCTCACTTTGTTGGACAAGTGTATGTCCCTCCTTTGTCATCAATACACTGCCAATTACCTCCCTTTGTTGGACAAGTGTATGTCCCTCCTTTGTCATCAATACACTGCCAATTACCTCCCTTTGTTGGACAAGTGTACGTCCCTCCTTTGTCATCAATACACTGCCAATTACCTCCCTTTGTTGGACAAGTGTATGTCCCTCCTTTGTCATCAATACACTGCCAATTACTTCCCTTTATTGGACAAGTGTATGTCCCTCCTTTGTCATCAATACACTGCCAATTACCTCCCTTTGTTGGACAAGTGTATGTCCCTCCTTTGTCATCAATACACTGCCAATTACCTCCCTTTGTTGGACAAGTGTATGTCCCTCCTTTGTCATCAATACACTGCCAATTACCTCCCTTTGTTGGACAAGTGTATGTCCCTCCTTTGTCATCAATACACTGCCAATTACTTCCCTTTATTGGACCATGTATGTCCCTCCTTTGTCATCAATACACTGCCAATTACCTCCCTTTGTTGGACAAGTGTATGTCCTTCCTTTGTCATCAATACACTGCCAATTACCTCCCTTTGTTGGACAAGTGTATGTCCCTCCTTTGTCATCAATACACTGCCAATTACCTCCCTTTGTTGGACAAGTGTATGTCCCTCCTTTGTCATCAATACACTGCCAATTACCTCCCTTTGTTGGACAAGTGTATGTCCCTCCTTTGTCATCAATACACTGCCAATTACTTCCCTTTATTGGACCATGTATGTCCCTCCTTTGTCATCAATACACTGCCAATTACCTCCCTTTATCGGACAAGTGTATGTCCCTCCTTTGTCATCAATACACTGCCAATTACATCCCTTTATTGGACAAGTGTATGTCCCTCCTTTGTCATCAATACACTGCCAATTACTTCCCTTTATGTGACAAGTGTATGTCCCTCCTTTGTCATCAATACACTGCCAATTACCTCCCTTTGTTGGACAAGTGTATGTCCCTCCTTTGTCATCAATACACTGCCAATTACCTCCCTTTGTTGGACAAGTGTATGTCCCTCTTTTGTCATCAATACACTGCCAATTACTTCCCTTTATTGGACAAGTGTATGTCCCTCCTTTGTCATCAATACACTGCCAATTACTTCCCTTTATTGGACAAGTGTATGTCCCTCCTTTGTCATCAATACACTGCCAATTACCTCCCTTAGTTGGACAAGTGTATGTCCCTCCTTTGTCATCAATACACTGCCAATTACTTCCCTTTATTGGACAAGTGTATGTCCCTCCTTTGTCATCAATACACTGCCAATTACCTCCCTTTGTTGGATAAGTGTATGTCCCTCCTATGTCATCAATACACTGCCAATTACTTCCCTTTATTGGACAAGTGTATGTCCCTCCTTTGTCATCAATACACTGCCAATTACCTCCCTTTGTTGGACAAGTGTATGTCCCTCCTTTGTCATCAATACACTGCCAATTACCTCCCTTTGTTGGACAAGTGTATGTCCCTCCTTTGTCATCAATACACTGCCAATTACTTCCCTTTATTGGACAAGTGTATGTCCCTCCTTTGTCATCAATACACTGCCAATTACCTCACTTTGTTGGACAAGTGAATGTCCCTCCTTTGTCATCAATACACTGCCAATTACCTCCCTTTGTTGGACAAGTGTATGTCCCTCCTTTGTCATCAATACACTGCCAATTACCTCCCTTTGTTGGACAAGTGTACGTCCCTCCTTTGTCATCAATACACTGCCAATTACCTCCCTTTGTTGGACAAGTGTATGTCCCTCCTTTGTCATCAATACACTGCCAATTACTTCCCTTTATTGGACAAGTGTATGTCCCTCCTTTGTCATCAATACACTGCCAATTACCTCCCTTTGTTGGACAAGTGTATGTCCCTCCTTTGTCATCAATACACTGCCAATTACCTCCCTTTGTTGGACAAGTGTATGTCCCTCCTTTGTCATCAATACACTGCCAATTACCTCCCTTTGTTGGACAAGTGTATGTCCCTCCTTTGTCATCAATACACTGCCAATTACTTCCCTTTATTGGACCATGTATGTCCCTCCTTTGTCATCAATACACTGCCAATTACCTCCCTTTGTTGGACAAGTGTATGTCCCTCCTTTGTCATCAATACACTGCCAATTACCTCACTTTGTTGGACAAGTGTATGTCCCTCCTTTGTCATCAATACACTGCCAATAACCTCCCTTTGTTGGACAAGTGTATGTCCCTCCTTTGTCATCAATACACTGCCAATTACCTCCCTTTGTTGGACAAGTGTATGTCCCTCCTTTGTCATCAATACACTGCCAATTACCTCCCTTTGTTGGACAAGTGTATGTCCCTCCTTTGTCATCAATACACTGCCAATTACCTCCCTTTGTTGGACAAGTGTATGTCCCTCCTTTGTCATCAATACACTGCCAATTACCTCCCTTTGTTGGACAAGTGTATGTCCCTCCTTTGTCATCAATACACTGCCAATTACCTCCCTTTGTTGGACAAGTGTATGTCCCTCCTTTGTCATCAATACACTGCCAATAACCTCCCTTTGTTGGACAAGTGTATGTCCCTCCTTTGTCATCAATACACTGCCAATTACCTCCCTTTATTGGACAAGTGTATGTCCCTCCTTTGTCATCAATACACTGCCAATTACCTCCCTTTATTGGACAAGTGTATGTCCCTCCTTTGTCATCAATACACTGCCAATTACTTCCCTTTATTGGACAAGTGTATGTCCCTCCTTTGTCATCAATACACTGCCAATTACCTCCCTTTATTGGACAAGTGTATGTCCCTCCTTTGTCATCAATACACTGCCAATTACCTCCCTTTATTGGACAAGTGTATGTCCCTCCTTTGTCATCAATACAATAGACATCTGAGGTTACATTGCAATACATAAATTAAGACTTGTTACAGAAGATAAATGTTGTTACTATGGTAACATAATTTAGACGTGTTACAGATCAAGATTCAGAAAAATCCAAATACTAAAAGCAAAAAAATTACAAAATTGTGTTATATTTACATGATTGATATGAAACTTTGTTTTTTTATTTGAATGGTGTTTAGCACCACTTTCAGGAATTTTTCAGCGATATCATGGCTTCCAGTTTTTATTGGTTGAGGAAGCTGGAGTGACAGAAGAAAACCCGACCTTTGGTAGGAAAACTGACAATCCTTGTAAACTAAAATTGGGGTCTAGTGCACCCTGCCAGTGAGACTCCAACCTGCAATCTCAATGTTGACAGACCACATAATCAAAAGTATACAAACTTCCTTAACCACTCGGCCACTGTGGCCCCAGATATCAAATTATGAAATTTAGAACTGTCTGCAATATGTTGTAACCTAATTGTCAATTCATATCTTTTCAGTGAAATATTGATAAAGACAAGTACCTGTTTGTACACAAGTTACATCATGTGTTTACTATTTTTGTACTTAAATGATGATGAAAGGCAAGATGGGTATCGGATGATACTAGCAAGCAATCGTGATGAAGAATGGGATAGACCAACACAGCAGCTGACATTTTGGAAAGAAAACCCAGAATGCATTAGTGGTATGGTGAATTAAGGAAGTCATAAACCAAAAATAAAGTTTATAATGGCAATACAAGGTCACAAGTGTAGATAACCTTTCATTTGGGTGCTTTCATTATTTTCAGTTTTCATAAGTCTTGATTAGACAGTGTTGCTGAAAGCCACATAATACACAATTAAATCAACCAACCAGCGTATAATATTTTGTCAATTAATGCTCTTGTTTTTTCTCCCGCTTCTTCTCCTAGTAAAAACTGGATGCCATAGTAAAACTAAAAATAGCTTGAAGTGGCATTAAAACCCCATTTAAAAACAAATGTCTTGTTTATGTAATCAACCTTGTGGTGTCAATTTGTTGGAGGTAGTCACTAAATGGTGGACTTGTTTGTATATTTGAATATTTTAGCTTTATCCTGGCATCCAGTTTTTATTGGGGTGGGGAAACCCCCAACCTTCTATAGGAAAACTTAAAATATACCCTGCCCACAATGAGACAACCGGCTACTAAGTGTTGACCGATGTGTGGTCAGTAGTAGATGATTAGCTACTTTAGCCACTCAGCAACCAAAGCCCCCTGAATTTAATAGAAAAAAAACATTATTGAATGATAATGTTCATGGGTAAGAATACAATATATTACTGGTGTTATCATTATTTTTCATGAGGTTAAGCACCATATTGAAAACTAATGTCGATATTTGTTGAAGGTGTGGATTTGACTCATGGAAAAGAAGGCGGCACATGGTTGGGTGCTTCAAGGAAAGGAAGAATAGGAATTCTTCTGAATATTTTGGGAAGAAATGAAAAAACTAAAAAAGGAAGGGGTAAGCATTTTTTAGAATGTTGAAGATAGATTTGAAAAACAAACATGACAAAGAAGAAGAATTTTTAGAAAATTTTAGGACGAAATGGTCAGGAATGGATGTTAGGATATTTTCAGTATAATGAATAAAAACTAATCGTAATTAGAAAATCCTCTGCTATCCAATGCATTTTTACATGCCAGTCTAAGACATGTCCTATTATGGGAACATCCATAATGGGCCGTGTCCTTATTGATGGCCGCTCTGTAACTCAACAGTTGTTGTCCTATCTGCATGAAACTTGGGAAAAATGTTTATGACCATAATATCTCCGCCAAGTTAGATAACCAGCCGAATCACTTTAGCCACTTCAGAGTTATGGTTCTTTATACGTCCGCTCTAGGTCAAACACATGTTTTCAGATCTTCATGAATAATATCTTGAGCAAGAATGATAACCAGCCTAATTGTTTCAGCCAATTCAGAGTTATGGCCCTTTATATATAAACTAATGGCAAATTCGTGTTTTCCGCTCTGTAAATCAGTTTTTGTTCGATCTTCATGAAACTTGGGGACAATGTTTATGGGGATGTAAATAGTATAATGTTAGCCATGTCAAACTGTGTAAAATCATTTTTCAATATTATAAAAATGTTATCTGTTCTCCATGTATTCATAATATGTTTTAAGCGCTAATTCAAAGAACTTGCAAATGTTCGGCAAAAAGTATTAAATTGGCTGGTTATCAAGTTCATTATGGTAATAAGGGTTCCCATCATTTACATGCCCTGTAACTTATTATTAATGTTCCTGGTTTTCGATCGGCCTATTTTGTGGCACTTTGGCACTTGTCAAGCTTTGAATTTTGTGTGTGTGCCACACACAAATAAAGCCATAGTAAAAACACATTCTTATAAGTAGGAAGGCATCACAGCAGTTAAATATTGTAGAGTGTTTATTACATTTTGTACTTTGCACTTTTTTGAACTTTTCCCCTTTGGTAATGGATGGATCTTTAGTTCTACTTCATATACTTGTTCAATAGTAATTAACAATTTGTCATTTTTACAAGAAACCCAGTTATTTTGATTTGCTTGCCAAGTGTTACAATCCATTTGTAACATTTGGCTTGCAGAGATGTGAAGAGAGGAGTGGGTGATTACATAATGACAATACCATAGTGTGTATTGGCTGTATATAATGACAATACCATAGTGTGTATTGGCTGTACATAATGACAGTACCATAGTGTGTATTGGCTGTACATAATGACAATACCATAGTGTGTATTGGCTATACATAATGACAATACCATAGTGTGTATTGGCTGTACATAATGACAATACCATAGTGTGTATTGGCTATACATAATGACAATACCATAGTGTGTATTGGCTGTACATAATGACAATACCATAGTGTGTATTGGCTATACATAATGACAATACCATAGTGTGTATTGGCTGTACATAATGACATTACCATAGTGTGTATTGGATGTACATAATGACAATACCATAGTGTGTATTGGATGTACATAATGACAATACCATAGTGTGTATTGGCTGTACAAAATGACAATACCAGTGTGTATTTGCTGTACATAATGACAATACCATAGTCATTTTTACAAGAAACCCAGTTATTTTGATTTGCTTGCCAAGTGTTACAATCCATTTGTAACATTTGGCTTGCAGAGATGTGAAGAGAGGAGTGGGTGATTACATAATGACAATACCATAGTGTGTATTGGCTGTATATAATGACAATACCATAGTGTGTATTGGCTGTACATAATGACAGTACCATAGTGTGTATTGGCTGTACATAATGACAATACCATAGTGTGTATTGGCTATACATAATGACAATACCATAGTGTGTATTGGCTGTACATAATGACAATACCATAGTGTGTATTGGCTATACATAATGACAATACCATAGTGTGTATTGGCTGTACATAATGACAATACCATAGTGTGTATTGGCTATACATAATGACAATACCATAGTGTGTATTGGCTGTACATAATGACATTACCATAGTGTGTATTGGATGTACATAATGACAATACCATAGTGTGTATTGGATGTACATAATGACAATACCATAGTGTGTATTGGCTGTACAAAATGACAATACCAGTGTGTATTTGCTGTACATAATGACAATACCATAGTGTGTACTGGCTGTACATAATGACAATACCATAGTGTGTATTGGCTGTACATAATGACAATAACATAGTGTGTATTGGATGTACATAATGAAAATACCATAGTGTGTATTGGATGTACATAATGACAATAACATAGTGTGTATTGGATGTACATAATGACAATAACATTCTGTGTATTGGCTGTACATAATGACAATACCATAGTGTGTATTGGATGTACATAATGACAATAACATACTGTGTATTGGATGTACATAATGACAATAACATAGTGTGTATTGGATGTACATAATGACAATACCATAGTGTGTATTGGCTGTACATAATGACAATACCATAGTGTGTATTGGCTGTACATAATGACAATACCATAGTGTGTATTGGCTGTACATAATGACAATACCAAAGTGTGTATTTGCTGTACATAATGACAATACCATAGTGTGTATTGGATGTACATAATGACAATACCATAGTGTGTATTGGATGTACATAATGACAATACCATATTGTGTATTGGCTGTACATAATGACAATACCATAGTGTGTATTGGCTATACATAATGACAATACCAGTGTGTATTGGCTTTACATAATGACAATAACATAGTGTGTATTGGATGTACATAATGACAATACCATAGTGTGTATTGGCTATACATAATGACAATACCGTAGTGTGTATTGGCTGTACATAATGACAATAACATAGTGTGTATTGGATGTACAGAATGACAATACTGTAGTGTGTATTGGCTATACATAATGACAATACCAGTGTGTATTGGCTTTACATAATGACAATAACATAGTGTGTATTGGATGTACATAATGACAATACCATAGTGTGTATTGGCTATACATAATGACAATACCGTAGTGTGTATTGGCTGTACATAATGACAATACCATAGTGTGTATTGGATGTACATAATGACAATAACATACTGTGTATTGGATGTACATAATGACAATACCATAGTGTGTATTGGCTGTACATAATGACAATAACATAGTGTGTCATAGTGTGTATTGGTTGTACATAATGACAATACCATGGTGTGTATTGGATGTACATAATGACAATACCATAGTGTGTATTGGCTGTACATAATGACAATAACATAGTGTGTATTGGCTATACATAATGACGATACCAGTGTGTATTGGCTTTACATAATGACAATACCAGTGTGTATTGGTTGTGCATAATGACAATACCATAGTGTGTATTGGCTCTATGTAATGACAATACCATAGTGTGTATTGGCTGTACATAATGACAATACCATAGTGTGTATTGGCTGTACATAATGACAATACCATAGTGTGTATTGGCTGTACATAATGACAATACCATAGTGTGTATTGGCTGTACATAATGACAATACCATAGTGTGTATTGGCTGTACATGAAGAAAATACCAAAGTGTGTATTGGCTGTACATAATGACAATACCATAGTGTGTATTGGATGTACATAATGACAATACCATAGTGTGTATTGGATGTACATAATGACAATACCATATTGTGTATTGGCTGTACATAATGACAATACCATAGTGTGTATTGGCTATACATAATGACAATACCAGTGTGTATTGGCTTTACATAATGACAATACCAGTGTGTATTGGTTGTGCATAATGACAATACCAGTGTGTATTGGATGTACATAATGACAATACCATAGTGTGTATTGGCTGTACATAATGACAATACCATAGTGTGTATTGGCTGTACATAATGACAATACCATAGTGTGTATTAGCTGTACATAATGACAATAGCATAGTGTGTATTGGCTGTACATAATGACAATACCATAGTGTGTATTGGATGATATTCTTTTCAGGACATTTGGTAAATGGATTTATAACCAGCACGAAGAATGGTGAAGATTACATACATGAAATGTTTTCATTGAATGCTAGTCAATACAACTCCTTTAATCTCATTCTGCTAGATCTTAGGTACAAACTTTTTATTTTATAAATACTGTTATCAAGAGTATTGGGTCTGAATATAATGATTTTTTTGGCCAACTCACTCATAAGTTGGATAAATAGAATATATGAACTTTGGCATATATTTAAGAAGTAGATTATTGCAAGGAGGGTCTATGTTAATTACAATATTTTCGCACCTTATATTGGTCAATATGTTATACTGAGTGAAAGGGCCCAATTGCAATAATTTATTTCCATTTTAATATGTATAACAAATATTTTACGCTTTCAAAGTGGCTATAAGAGGAAGTACATGTATCTTCAATATCACATGATCAAAATTCGACTAATGCTGATATTGATATTTTTTGTGTCCGGATGTTGATACTTACAAAACCTGTCACAAAGTGAATTGAGAAGGGCCCTTAAATTAATTTTAAAGGTAGACTTCAAATTAAAGTTGACATTGATAAACAATAAATGCTTTGTTTAAAAATAACAACAAAAATTTAAGACAATTTCGTTTGCTATCTCCAAGTTAAAAAAAAAACCAATCATGTGACATTCATGTGATGTCACCTTTATAGAACAATGTAAAAAATTCAGAGGCACTGTAAAGGGGGTCCAAATTTAAGTCATGTCATGAATCATGAATGTTCTTTGCTCACATTTAGGCTGTGCCTATATTCATATTATGTCCAACAATTAATTTAAGTGTTCAAAGTGGATGTAAGAGAATGCTTTGATACTCATAAAAAATCTAATGTTTGCTCAAAGCAATGAAGGACACCTTAATAGAATGATGGATATTCATATGGATAAATGCATACTTACTGGAGATTTAATTTAACTTATTGTCAGAAACACAGACAGAAAGATCAGTCACAATTTAGGATGTCTTTTATCTAATGAAGATACCATATAAAGACTGACATTTCTAATTAAAAATCTGTTTTTGTCATTGTACTATTTTTTTAAGTTTCTATGAGCCAGCTCATCTAGATTCATTTGTGGCTATTATTTCTTCCCTGAGGATAATTAATGCAGTAAATGATTGATGCTCTTTGCATTGCCACTGTTATTTTGAATGCTTGTTTATTTCAGCAATTTTTCAGCTACTGCGGTTTCATTTATTTTCGTGGAAATAAATTTTCGTGGTTTAAGAAAAAAAGACATTTCGTGGGATTCTTTAATTCGTGGTTCGCCGATTAAAAAAAAAAAAATAATAAAACATGACATAAAAGCCGTTAATTTTTTGTATTCATATACAGTGTAACTATGTACATTTCCAATTTACGATTTTTGTTAAAAATACGGAGTAAAATAGATTAAACAGATGTTATTTAGTAACCGCATAAATAATTAACTGAAATAATAAAAATGTCATTTTATTAAAACCATTTTAGATAAAAATTAACAATTCACAAAACAGATGTTATTAATTCCCTGGGAAAGATTTGGCAAGAAACTTAAAAATAATATTAGTGACATTTAAAGATAGAAATCAGTATAAATGATGTAATATAATTAGTGACATTAAAAAATAAAAATCAGTATATAGGGTGTAAATAGACTACTTTGTTAATCATTACTTTAATTAAGATCATGATTTTAATGTTTTTGCATAAATCAACGCTGTTCAATGAAAAGGCACAACAGAAAGTAATTTCATTACTTACGGGAATACACAGTTAAAACTAGCAAAGATGTTTTTAATCAATTTAATTTCTGTTTAGTATCATAAACACATTCAAATGTAAAAGCTGTTTATAATGAAAGATCCCTATCCCAATCGGAAACAAGGATTGATAACAAAATATCCTTGTAGATTGTCCAGAGGTTATTATTCGTTGAATTCTTAATTTCGTGGTTTGTCCTCACCCACGAAAACGACTAAAATTGGTACTCCACTAATAAAAATGAAACCACAGTATATCATGGCATCCAGTTTTTATAATATAGGAAGCTGGAGTACTGGAGAAAACCCCAGACCTTTGTAGTAAAATTAGCAATCTTTGTCAAATAGGATTGGAGTCGTGTACACCCTGCCTGCAGTGAGACTCGAACCGCAACCTCAGTGTTGACAGACCACATGATTAATAGTAAACGAACTACCTTTACCACTAGGCCACCGAGGTCCTTGTTGAATGCAAGAAGAAAAATGAAAGATTGAAAGCTTACGACTTTATATACTAGTAAATATGTACTTTGTATGCCAATGAGAGAGCAACTTCCTGTATGCCAATGAGAGAGCAACTTCCTGTTTCGATGCTATAAGGTTTTTATTTATAGATTATTATATTTTCAAAACAATTTTTTTTTACAGTTTGTCTAAAACAAGAGGTTTTCGATGTAGCAATATAGATGGTGAAATAATAACAGAGAAACTATCTAATGGTTAGTACACAGACATTCATACATTTGAAAACAAGTGTTCATTGGCCATGCATTATGAAAGTTTATATTGTTTGAAAACATTTAATTTATGATTTGGTGAAATCTACTTTTCTAGTTTCTTTTTAAATGTGTTTTTTCTGTTTAGTTTACTTATCAAATTAAAAAAAACCCAGAAAGTTCCATACTTCAAAATTACTATAATGGCGTTTAATGCCACTTTCAACAATTTTTCAGCTATACTGTGGTGTCCAGGTTTTTTTTTTGGGGGGGTTGGATCCATAGTACTCATAGAAAACCCCTGACCTATGGTAGGAAAACTAGTAATTCTTGTCAATATATTGGATTTTTTTTAATCATTTCTTTCCTGCAGTGAGACTTGAACCCCGAACCTCATTATTTGACAGGCACATGATCAATGGTAGACTAACTACATTAACCAATTGGCACCCACAACTTTTTAAAGATTTACAGTATAAATACAGTTCCATTCATAAAATTTATTTATTTTATGAGATTTGTTTTTTATGAGAAGAACCAAATTAAAAAAAAAAATTAATAGAAATTATGATTGCTAATGCAATTGTGTTAGTTGTTTGAAAAATCTAGTTTGTCAAAATGGATTATGTCCAAGCTGAAGAGTTATTTCCCCTGTATTATAATACGTTTTTTTACCAGAATTTCATAACAGGTAAGTAAGTAAGTAAAAGTAAGTAAGTAAATTTTATTTAAAGTCGGCACATATATATACAGATAAACAAGACAAACATGAGCTCTGAAGAGCTCTTTATACCGACTGATATTATAAAACAAAAACAATACATATTATTAAAATAATAAAATCAGCACACATATAACATCAAGAGAGACATACACAACATACACTTCAAATACACAAAGCATCAACATGATCAAAGCAATTTGACAGCACTAAAACACTATGAGAGGCATTAAATATAAGCAGTTGAAGCTTGGCATTAAAAGAAGCGAGTATACCCCCGGTAAGTAAAATATTACAGAGCAAATATTTTAATTTATCATGATGTGCAAGGACTAAAAATAAGCACACAATGGTAAAGTATATAAGCAGATAAAAACATATAAGTTGTTTAAGCTTTAGCATTAAAAAGCAAGTACATGTAAAAGAAACTAAAATTCATGCATACATGTTCAAAGTAAAACATTTTAAGGCAGAGCAGTAAATTATGCAACAAAACTAGCATAGCTATAATCGATAAAAGCATTTAAACACACATGTAATTTCAATTGTGTTCCTCTCTCCATAGCCTTTGGGTTCCAACATATTGAAATCTTCATTTTCATGAATATTCAATAAATCTGACTGACCAATCAGGTTTTTGATGTCCAGCTAATTTGTATCTGCTTCCTCTTCAACATAATTTAAACACCATTTATTTATTAAAATATTATTTGCATATGATACAATAAAAAAGTTCTCTTTCAAAAATGAAACATTCTACATGAATGATAACTAAAAATGTGGATCATTATAGAATCCTAATGGTTAACAGATGATTGTAAAATTATGTTCTTTGTTTTGCAAATGGCTGAGACATTTATGTTTTGCTATTTCATACACATATGTTGCATTAATTTTACACTATTTAAATAACTGTCTCTGTAGGTAGAATAATGTAGCTTCTTTTTTTCTTGACGATATAAAAAATTGACACATCATGAGCTACATTATTGTAGCTACTGTCCCAATTGTTTCTTTCTTATTTTTGTGGCCAAACCCTAAAAAGCATTCTGATTTGTAACAAATAAGGCCAACAAACCACATTATGATACTGTGTGACAAGCTTTGGCAGACAAAAAAATTCACTTTCTTTCACCCTATAGCTGCCTTAAGTATTTTTGTAGCCAAATAATCTTGTTACTTATCTTTCTTCTCATTCAAATTTGTCCAGGACAGATCAGCTTACAACATAACATTGATAAATGCACGAATTTAAATGTGCCCATGACCTTGACCTTAACAGGTATAAATAATGCATTCAAATGTCGAAATTGCCACATCCCAAAATAAATGACAATGACCTTGACTTTGTGTCATGATCTTTATAGGTATATATACAAGTGATAACTCCACCTTCAACAAACCTTGGCAGAAAACCATTCAGAATAAAGGAAGATTTCAAGATATTGTCCAGAAGTATAATCAGAAAACAAAAAAGGATGAACTTATCCAGGAGTTACTGTCTTTACTAGGAGACAGAACACAGTATGTATATAGACAGAGTTGGGGGTATTATAGTGGTCCTCATGTCTGTCCGTCCATCCATCCGTCCGTTCTCCGTCCAAATTTGGTTTCCTTGTGATAATTCAAAAAGCTTGCATTCGATTTAAATAAAACAATGGGATATTGTTACATATCCGGTTGGTAAGAAGCCTATCGCTTTTGTGGGAAATCAATCAAATTTCAAGGTCTCAGTAGACAAAAAACATTTTTACAAAATTTACAATATTTTTAATAAAATTTTTACAAAAAAGTCTTTTCCGGACAATAACTCAAAGGATATAGTTTCATATTAGGTGATCAGAAGCCTATTTATTTTGGGGGAAACCCATCAAATGTCAAGGTTACATTTACCAAAAAATGTTAGAAATATTTAAAAAAATCTTTTCCTGACAATAACTCAAAAAGTGTGCATTAGATTTCAATGATAGGATATTATTACAAATTAGGTTGGTAAGAAGTCTATTGATGATGTAGGAATTCTGTCAAAGGTCAAGGTCACAGGTCACTTTGTTACCATGCAAAATATGTTGTATTCTCCCTGCTTTCCCAGATTTTTTTATACGATCCAGGTACAAATTATGGGTGTCAAGAACTGAGCAGATTTCTGATGGAATAAAGCATTAGAAATCTGCCAAATGTAATTTTTAGCCGATTTGCAACGAAAATTTCTTGAATAAGTGGTTTCCGGACCATAACTCAAAAATTTCTCAACCAATTTTAATGAAACGATTGGAATGGATTACTACTTATGAACGGTTGAATTTGTAATAACCAATTATGTTAAATCTTAAACTGAAGACAAGGAAAGTTTTGGTTAATAAAATGCGGCAACTCTGCTTTTGCACCCCTGTGCATATTGATTTTTCTAGTTTTATGATTAGAATATAAATAGCTGGATAGTAAAACTAGACACAAAGGCCAAACATATTTATGCTGTTTACACATTCATATAAGTTACAACACTTTATATGATTTTCCTACCTGTTATGAAAGTGATTGCCACTAAGCGTTTACTTCTGTGTCTTCTCCATGAACCAAAAGTCTGTATAACAATTGTTATGAAATTTTGAAATGATTTAAATTCTTAGGTTTTTCTATTCGCAAGGTGTAAATCGCATTAGCTGAATTTAGCATAACATTTGGAATTTTGATGAAAAAAAGTGCTACCACATTTTAATTATTTGTATTTTGAAATATTGTAAGGTTTGAGCACTGATAAGTTTTGGTTAGATGAAACATGCTGTTTTTGCATATATATAGTAAATTTAAGAACCTTGGTATCTTTGATGACATTTTATTAAAAAGTTAATGCAGTTAGACTTTGTTTACCGATTGTCATCAGAAATGTATGTACATTGATAAGATTATTACTCAATATAATTTTGCATGTGTAGTAGTGTATAGCCAGGCTATTAAGGTATCTGACCCATAATTGAAGTCATCGTTTAAATTTATATTTCGACCAAGAAATACAGCTTTATTAAAACAATATATTGCTAATTAATGATTCAAATTAATATATTGTTTTAATTTGAGTCAGTGTTTACAGTTTCGAGCCAAAAAAGTTAGTTACTCAAATAGTATTTCTGATGTTTGCCGAACATTACCGAGGTCTGATCCATTGAAAAACAATAGACATCCGGGACACCAAATATTTTATGGTCCGGATACCTTAAATAACAAATCTCAGGATAAATGGGTTCTTTATTTTATCATCATATTAAGTGTTGAGATAATAAAATACAACAGGAAAATACAGCAGGGAAAAACACCCTACAATAACAAAAAAAAGGAATAATAAATTCCACATAACAATATAAATAAAACATGACTACTGGTATATTAATTCAGCTAATCTGCAGAAATAGATATATATCTGTGTATAATGCAATTAAAAATATAATTCTCATAGACATGACCTCATTTTGAATGAGTATTCAAAATGCCAAAATTAAATAAACCTCACGGCAAATAATACTATAATCATAATGTGGGTAATACTTCACAGATTCATAACTGTACATGAGCAACCAAATATCAAAATATATATAATTCATGGCAAATAATAAACTTAAGCAATTAAGCTTTAGTCACGCTTTAAAAAATATAACACAAACAATGCAAATAATAAAAATACAAAAGGAATAGTATAACCCACCTTATATTATCTTATAAAGGCTGTCTACACATTTTCCTGCGTCAAAGACGTCAATATAAACAATATCATCAGACCTGAAGTACAAATATTTACACTTATAAATATTTTACGACATGAATTAAGACATTAAGACATTGAGACATTTTATTTCACTAAAGACCCCTCATGGGGTATGTTAGTACAATAACATAACAATAAACAAAAAGTGTGAACATATTTACATTAAAAAACATAGTAAGTATGTAATGTGCATATACAATGTATGTAATCAGACATATTTTAGGAATTTATATAAAGCATAATTCTATTATATTAAGTTTACTTACTGACTGCTTTATATACAAAATTGAGTTATTTCCCTTGTGCAATTTTATAGAAATTTATCCCTTAAAAGTTTACATGAAGTTTAAACCTATTTATGCCCTCACATTCATACAGTTAAAATATCTTGAGCCCATTTAAATTACTTATCCTCTAATTAACATAATAATTAGTCAATTTTATGCAAATGAATCGTAATAATATTACCTTAACTATAAAACTGATTTTATAGATAGTTCATTTTAAAATTTACCATTGTTCACACTTGTACTCTTACCGTCCGACCAAGGGCATTAAGTTGTCGGTGTAGGACGTAAAAAACTTCCCAAGTCATGTCACTTGTACTCAATCAATCAAACAGACCTTTCATAAATCTATCAATCTCAGATTAACTCAAATAAAAGACTTTCATACTATCTCGCAATTTGGGACATTACAGACTAGACTGTTAAATATAAGTGAAACAACATACCTTAAACCAAGTGAAATTTCCTGAGACAAAATACAATTACAATAGGTGTAGGACCACCAAATACCAGGAACCAGTCCAGAGGTTGTACGTAAAAGTAGTACTATTTAACAGACAGGTTCTCTCTTGCCTCATATAGAATTTGAACCGCACATGATACCAGAATAAATTTGGTATTTTTGGAATTAGCTGAATATTCTAGGAAACTTGAGGATTAAGTTTTATTGGTTTTAAATGAACATAAAAATGTTGAGAGTCAATTAGGGATATGCACTATTTTTGGACTGAAATAGAAAGCGAAAGTAGATTTTTAGACCATGTGGACTTCAGGTTGAGCGTTCGTTCTTATATGCAATGAAACATATTGTGAAATTTTGACAGAATGTTCACCCAGTGCATTTTTATATGGGACAGAAGTGTCACTTAATTTGAAATAAAGGTAAATTTTCTAGGATAAGTCAAAATTATCAAATTTTAATATAGCCGAAGAATAAAAAAACAATGGTGGTCCTACACCTGTAAGAGGCCATGACAGGTATATCAACTTCTATTACTTTTGATGAAAATGGTACTGAAAGAAGGTAAATCCCCAAGACTATCATTTTAATTGCTTATCATAGCTAAAACCTATAGGGGGGTCAAATTTCAGCCTAAATATGGTATTATGTAATATTTTATGAAATTTTGGGTTCTGCTGTGGTCCACGCTTAGAATGTGCTTTAATTTAAATTAACTCCTGTTTTAGGTTTTGGATGTAATTAAAGGGTCAAAATGTATAAAATTAGAACTGGTAGACATTCTAGCATGCAGAAAAAAAGTGTATTTAAGATGAATTTGTCAATTTTATACCTGCGGCTTAAGTCAGTTACATTGCTTGCATGGGTTAATACTAAAATTATTTATTTTCTTTATAACTAATGCCTGCTGGGGGTAAATTTGTTAGTAAACTAGTAACCATATGCAATAAATATACTTGTTAAGATAACTGGGCCTCGAGATGATAGTACTTCTGTCAAAAATTCCTTACAAATGAGCAGTAATGGGAAATTGGCCAATTTTTGCAATTTCATACCAAAGCAAGATATAATTTTGTTTCTTTTTTATGCCACTTTGTAATTTAGTGGGTTATTTTTAGTAAAGACTTTTCATTTGACTATTAAACTTAATAGAATAGTGATCACATTTAATGAAATTAATAAAATTTTAGTCTCAGTTTGAAACTATTAATGTACACCTCCAAAACATAGTATAACTGAATATAAAAAATTTTAAATTTGAACTCAAAAATTTTCTCCTGATGGACTAGGTGCTTAATTATGATAGTTTCATACTTTTTTTCTTAATTGAAATGTAGTTCAAGAGATAAAAGTCTTATTCCAACAGTTTGAAGGTACTCAGAATCTCACTTTGGAAAGGGGGGGGGGATATGAAATAAACCAAAAACATGCAAAATTTATGGTAAAATTATGTAATTAGTGCCTTTCTATGTGTGAAATAAGTTCATTTGTGTTGGATGTATATTGCCAAGCTTGTTATTTACATCTGCAACTAAGAAATTGAAAAATTATGGAATAATGCATTTCTTGATCACCAAGCTCATTTTTCATGATAATGTGCATGTGAGGTCTTTGTATATTTTCATGCATTTCTTGAAAACTGCTTAAGGGAATTCAACAAAATTTTAGAATTTGTTTCGACTAACATAATTCTAAGACCAGGAAAAATTTTATTTAATTTGTTGAACAAAAACATCTTCTTTAGGTGTAGGACCACCAAATACTGGGAACCAGTCCAGTTGTACGTAAAAGTAGTACTATTCAACAGACAGGTTTACTCTTGCCTCATATAGAATTTGAACCACACATGATACCAGAATAAATTTGGTATTTTTGGAAAGCTGAATATTCTAGGAAACTTGAGGATTAAGTTTTATTGGTTTTAAATGAACATAAAAATGTTGAGAGTCAATTAGGGACATGCACTATTTTTGGACTGAAATAGAAAGTGAAAGTAGATTTTTAGACCACATGGACTTCAGGTTGAGCGTTCGTTCTTATATGCAATGAAACATATTGTGAAATTTTGACAGAATGTTCACCCAGTGCATTTTTATATGGGACAGAAGTGTCACTTAATTTGAAATAAAGGTAAATTTTCCAGGATATGTCAAAATTATCAAATTTTAATATAGCCGAAGAATAAAAAAACAATGGTGGTCCTACACCTACAAGATCCAACATCAATGGCCACCCTTTGTCAGAGAGTTAATAAGTGAATAACCAAATAGATTCCTGCCTAAAAATCTACTAAGCCATGTGACCAAAAGAACCAATGAGAAAACTAGAAGAAAGTGACAAAACTAGCAGACTACAGATTTGAGTAATAATCAGGCAGATATAAAACTAACTTAATATAGTAAATACATATCAAATGACATATATAAGTAAATCTGTTCTGATATGAAGCTAAAAATAAAAGATATTAAATATAAACAATATTATTATATGCAGTACTATCACACATGGTTTTGATTGGTCTGAAAACTACTTTCAGGTCATGTTAAATTAAAACTTTACTAAGTACATCAAAATATGGTTATTTTTGTCCAATGCACAGTTTCATTTTAGAAAAAAAGGTCACAAGTGGTCAAGAAGAATCCAATATTAACTTGTTTTACCATAAAAGTAGATATAAAAATACAATTATTTAGTAGGGTCCTCTGTGGTCGAGTGGTTGAGGTAGTTAATCTACTTTTGATCACATGGTCTGTCAAGACTGAGATTGTGAGTTTGATTCTCACTTCAGGCTGGGTGTACTCGACTCCAATCTTAATTGACAAGGATTGCCAGTTTTCCTACCGCAGGTCAAGGGTTTTCTCAGGGTACTCTGGCCTCCTCCCCCAATAAAAACTGGACGCCATGATATAGCTGAAAAATTGCTGAAAGTGGCATTAAACCTCATTCAAACCAAACAAACAACTATTTAGTAGCCAATCAGAATAGCTGTCTTAATCCTTATGAACCAATAAATGTATGTGATTCATGTACAATTCTGTAACACCAAAAACTTGTCACAACAACAATGGATGCATCTGCTGCTAATAGATTTTCTTGGATAAACAAAGATATTTTGGTTTTATTCATGTATTGAAATTATTTTTGACATTGTAAGGCAATAACAAGCTTTATTAAAGTAAGTCATGGACTTTACATATACATGATCATGTTTAGTTTGTCTAAAAAGCAATTAATGACGAGATTTTAATGGAAACCTCACATCAAAATATAATCAATTATAATTGTGCTTTTATCATAAACCTTTAAGAATAATTACTTTTTTGTTTGTTTTAAAAGTGTTCAATGCCACTTTCAGCAATTTTTCAGCTGTGTTGTTTATTAATATTAATAATCAATATAAGATGAGCTACCTTATCCACAGGGTCACTGAAGCTTCCTCTTGTTTGACCAATTACCTTATCCACAGGGTCAATGAGGCTTCCACTTGTTTGACCAACTACCTTATCCGCAGGGCCACTGAGGCCTCTGCTTGTTTGACCAACTACCTTATCCACAGGGCCATGAAGCTTACTCTTTTTTGACGAACTACCTTATCCACATGGCCACTGATCAGGCTTCCACTTATTGGACCAACTACCTTATCCACAGTGCCACTGAGGCTTTCACTCGTTTGACCAACTACCTTGTCCACATGGCCACTGAGGCTTCCTCTTGTTTGACCAACAACCTTATTCACAGGGCCACTAAGGCTTCCTCTTGTTTGACAAGCTACCTTATCCACAGGGCCACTGAAGCATCCTTTTATTTTACGAACCACCTTATCCACAGGGTCACTGAGGCTTCCTCTTGTTTGACCAACTACCTTAATCACAGGGCCACTGAAGCTTCCGTTTGTTTGACCAACTACCTTATCCACATTGCAACTGAGGCTTCCTCTTGTTTTGCCAACTACCTTATCCACATGGCCACTGGGGCTTCCTCTTTTTTTGACCAACTACATTATCCACTGGGCCACTGAAGCTTCCTCTTGTTTGACCAACAACCTTATCCATAGGGCCACTGAGGCTTCCACTTGTTTGACCAACTACCTTATCCACATGGTTACTGAGGCTTCCACTGGTTTGACCAACTACCTTATCCACAGGGCCACTGAGGCTTCCACTCGTTTGACCAACTACCTTATCCACGGGGCCACTGAAGCTTCCACTTGCTTGATAAACTACCTTATCCACAGGCCACTAAAGCTTCCTCTTGATTGAGCAACTACCTCATCCACAGGGCCACTGAGGTTTCATCTTGTTGGACCAACTACCTTATCCACAAGGCTACTGAGGTTTCCACTTGTTTGACCAACTACCTTATCCACAGGGCCACTGAAGTCTCCACTTGTGTGACCAACTTCCTTATCCACATGGCAACTGAGGCTTCCTCTTGTTTCACCAACTACCTTATACACATGACCACCGAGGTTTCCTCTTTTTTGACCAACTACCTTATCCACATGGCCACTGAAGCTTCCTCTTGTTTGACCAACAACCTTATCCACAGGGCCACTGAGGCTTCCACTGGTTTGACCAACTACCTTATCCACAGGGCAACTGAGGCTTCCACTCGTTTGACCAACTACCTTATCCATGGGGCCACTGAAGCTTCCACTTGTTTGACCAACTATCTTATCCACAGGCCACTAAAGCTTCCTCTTGATTGAGCAACTACCTTACCACAGGGCCACTGAGGCTTCATTTTGTTGGACCAACTACCTTATCCACAAGGCTACTGAGGTTTCCACTGGTTTTACCAACTACCTTATCCACAGGGACAATGAAGTCTCCACTTGTGTGACCAACTACCTTATCCACATGGCAACTGAGGCTTCCTCTTTGACCATCTACCTTATTTACAGGGCAACTAAGGCTTCCTCTTGTTTGACCAACTACCTTATCCACAATGCTACTGAAGCATCCTCTTATTTTACGATCCACTTTATCCACAGGGTCACTGAGGCTTCCTCTTGTTTGACCAACTACCTTATCACAGGGCCACTGAGGCATCCTCTTTTTTGCCCAACTACCTTATCCACATGGCCACTGAGGCTTCCTCTTGTTTTACCAGCTACTTTATCCACAGGGACACTGAAGCTTCCTCTTGTTTGACCAACTACCTTATCCACAGGGCCACAAAGGCTTCCACATGTTTGACCAACTACCTTATCCACATGGCCACTGAGGCTTCCTCTTGTTTTACTAACTACCTTATCCACAAGGACACTGAAGCTTCCTCTTATTTGACCAACTACCTTATCCACAGGGCCACAAAGGCTTCCTCTTGTTTGACCAATTACTTTATCCACAGGGCCACTGAAGCGTCCTCTTGTTTAACCAACTACCTTATCAACATGGCCACAAAGGCTTCCTCTTGTTTGACCAACCACCTTATCCACAGGGCCACTGAAGCTTCCTCTTGTTTGACCAACTACCTTATCCACAGGGCCACTGGGGCGTCCGCTTGTTTGGCAAACCACCTTATTCACAGGGCCACTGAGGCTTCCTCTTGTTTGGCAAACCACCTTATTCACAGCGTCACTGAAGCTTCCTCTTGTTTGACGAACTACCTTATCCACAGGGTCACTGAAGCTTCCTCTTGTTTGACCAACTACCTTATCCACAGGGCCACTGAAGCGTCCTCTTGTTTAACCAACTACCTTATCCACAGGGCCACTGAAGCTTCCACTCGTTTGACCAACTTCCTTATCCACAGGGCCACTAATGCTTCCACTTGTTTGACCAAGTACCTTATCCACGAGGCCACTGAAGCTTCCTCTTGTTTGACCAACAACCCTATACACAGGGCCATTGAAGCTTCTTGTTTGACCAACTACCTTATCCACAGGGCCACTGAGACTTCCTCTTGTTTGGCGAACCACCTTATCCACAGGGACACTGAAGCTTCCTCTTGTTTGACGAACCACCTTATCCACTGGGTCACTGAAGCTTCCTCTTGTTTGACCAACTACCTTATCCACATGGCCACTGAAGACCCCGCTTTTTGACCAACTACTTTATCCAGCGGGCCACTGAAGCTTCTTCTTGTTGGACCAACTACCTTATCCACAGGGCCACTGAAGTCTCCGCTTGTGTGACCAACTGCCTTATCCACAGGGCCACTGAGACTTCCACTTGTTTGACCAACTACCTTATCAACATGGCAACTGAAGCCTCGGCTTGTTTGACCAACTGCCTTATCCACAGGGCTACTGAAGCTTCCTCTTGTTTGACCAACAACCTTATCCACAGGGCCACTGAGGCTTCCACTTGTTTGACCAACTACCTTATCCACAGGGCCACAAATGCTTCCACTTGTTTGACCAACTACCTTATCCACATGGCCACTGAGGCTTCCTCTTGTTTTACCAACTACCTTATCCACAGGGACACTGAAGCTTCCTCTTGTTTGACCAACTACCTTATCCACAGGGCCACAAAGGCTTCCTCTTGTTTGACCAATTACTTTATCCACAGGGCCACTGAAGCGTCCTCTTGTTTAACCAACTACCTTATCCACAGGGCCACAAAGGCTTCCTCTTGTTTGACCAACCACCTTATCCACAGGGCCACTGAAGCTTCCTCTTGTTTGACCAACTACCTTATCCACAGCGTCACTGAAGCTTCCTCTTGTTTGACCAACTACCTTATCCACAGGGCCACTGAAGCGTCCTCTTGTTTAACCAACTACCTTATCCACAGGGCCACTGAAGCTTCCACTCGTTTGACCAACTTCCTTATCCACAGGGCCACTAAAGCTTCCACTTGTTTAACCAACTACCTTATCCACAAGGCCACTGAAGCTTCCTCTTGTTTGACCAACAACCTTATCCACAGGACCATTGAAGCTTCTTCTTGTTTGACCAACTACCTTATCCACAGGGCCACTGAGGCTTCCTCTTGTTTGGCGAACCACCTTATCCACAGGGACACTGAAGCTTCCTCTTGTTTGACGAACCACCTTATCCACTGGGTCACTGAAGCTTCCTCTTGTTTGACCAACTACCTTATCCACAGGGCCACTGAAGACCCCGCTTTTTGACCAAGTACGTTATCCACAGGGCCACTGAAGCTTCTTCTTGTTTGAGAAACTACTTTATCCAGCGGGTCACTGAGGCTTTATCTTGTTGGACCAACTACCTTATCCACAGGGCCACTGAGACTTCCACTTGTTTGACCAACTACCTTATCAACATGGCCACTGAAGCCTCGGCTTGTTTGACCAACTGCCTTATCCACAGGGCCACTGAGACTTCCACTTGTTTGACCAACTGCCTTATCCGCAGGGCCACTGAAGCTTCTATTTGTTTGATCAGCTGCTTTATTCACAAGGCTACTGAGGCCTCTGCTTGTTTAACCAACTGCCTCATACACAGGGCCACTAAGGCCTCTGCTTGTTTGACCAACTGCCTTATCCACATGACCACTGATGCTTGCACTTGTTTTACCAGCTGCTTTATCCACAGGGCCACTGAGGCCTCTGCTTGTTTAACCAACTGTTTTATCCACAGGGCCACTGAGGCTTGCACTTGTTTAACCAGCTGCTTTATCCACAGGTCCACGGAGGCCTCGGCTTGTTTAACCAACTGTTTTATCCACAAGGCCACTGACTCCTCTGCTTGTTTGGCCAACTTCCTTATCCACAGGGCCACTGAGACTTCCACTTGTTTGACCGACTACCTTATCGACAGGGTCACTGAAGTCTCAGCTTGTTTGACCAACTGCCTCATCCTCTGTGCTACTTAAGCTTCCACTAGTTTGACCAACTACATCCCCACAAGTCAGGGTTTCTGTATCCACGAAACCTTGACAAACTGAGCTAGGAAATTCTAGAGCTAGAAGATTTTCATATGACGTCAAACCTTCAAAATATCAACTAATGAAATTGCTTGAAAGATGCAAGTGTTTGGCAGTAGTCATTCTTACTCATTCTTGAGTGGGAAGAAAACGTAACGCAACAAATAAATAACGCGGTAATAACAAATTGTTTACACTACTGTACAAATTACATTAATTTTCACATGGTCTATGCGACACATCAGTTTGGTTTATTTACAGACATCGGGATATCCCCTAACCAAGTCGTGAATGAAAGCGAGCATTTGATTGGCTATATTCAGTTATGATGTAGCCAATCAAAATAGTGACTTCTAGCCTGGGAATTTCCTAGGTACGTTTGTCAGGGTTTCATGGACACCTGTGGACACAGAAACCCTGACTTGTGAGGATGGACCAACTACCGAATACACAGGGCCACTGGGGTCTCTGCTTGTTTGACCAACTACCGAATACACAGGGCCACTGAAGCCTCCTCTTGTTTGAGCAACTACCTTATCCACAGGGCCACTGAGGTCTGTGCTTGTTTGACCAACTACCGAATACACAGGCCACTGAAGACCCCGCTTTTTTTACCTACTACGTTATCCACAGGGCCACTGAAGCTTCTTCTTGTTTGAGCAACTACTTTATCCAGCGGGCCACTGAGGCTTTATCTTGTTGGACCAACTACCTTATCCACAGGGCCACTGAAGTCTCCGCTTGTGTGACCAACTGCCTTATCCACACGGCCACTGAGACTTCTACTTGTTTGACCAACTACCTTATCAACATGGCCACTGAAGCCTCGGCTTGTTTGACCAACTGCCTTATCCACAGGGCCACTGAGGTTTATGCTTGTTTGACCAACTGCCTTATCCACAGGGCCACTGAAGCTTCTATTTGTTTGACCAGCTGCTTTATCCACAAGGCCACTGAGGCCTCTGCTTGTTTAACCAACTGCCTCATACACAGGGCCACTGAGGCCTCTGCTTGTTTGACCAACTGCTTTATCCACAGGGCCACTGAGGCCTCATCTTGTTTAACCAACTGCCTTATCTACAGGGTCACTGACTCCTCTGCTTGTTTGACCAACTTCCTTATCCACAGGGCCACTGAGACTTCCACTTGTTTGACCAACTGCCTTATCCACAGGGCCACTGAGACTTCCACTTGTTTGACCAACTGCCTTATCCACAGGGCCACTGAGGCGTACACATGTTTGACCAACTACCTTATCCACAAGGCCACTAAGGTTTCTACTTATTCGACCAACTGAGGCCTCTGCTTGTTTAACCAAATGCCTTATCCACAGGGCCACTGAGCCCTTTGCTTGTTTGACCAACTGCCTTATCCACAGCGCCACTGAAGTCTCGGCTTGTTTGGCCAACTGTCTCATCCACTAGGCCACTTAAGCTTCCACTTGTTTGACCAACTACCTTATCCACAGGGCCACTGAGGTCTCTGCTTGTTTGACCAACTACCGAATACACAGGGCCACTGAAACCTCTGGTTGTTTGACCAACTTCCTTATCCACAGGGCCACTGAGGGGTCAGCTTGTTTGACCAACTGCCTTATCTACAGGGCAACTGAGTGGTCCGCTTGTTTGACTAACTTCCTTATCCTCAGGGCCACTGAGGGGTCAGCTTGTTTGACCAAATGCCCTATCCACAGGGCTACTGAGGGGTCAGCTTGTTTGACCAACTGCCTTATCCAAAGGGCACTAAAGCTTCCTTTTGTTTGACCAAATTCCTTATCACAGGGCCACTGAGGGGTCTGCTTGTTTGACCAACTTCCTTATCCACAGGGCCACTGAGGGGTCAGCTTGTTTGCCCAAATGCCTTATCCACAGGGCCACTGAGGGGTCCCCTTGTTTGACCATCTACCGAATACACATGGCTACTGAAGCCCCCGCTTGTTTGATCAACTTCCTTATCCACAGGGCCACTGAGGGGTCCGCTTGTTTTATACATATACATGGTATTAATGTCACCTTATAATAATATAGCCTTTTAATATCTGTATTCCAGGTTTGAAGATGACCAACAACTGCATATGCAAGCTTCCATCTCAAAAATGGACAAAGATGTTGTGTTAGAACGCAGTGCAGCATTTGTGTGGTCACCACAAATAAGATTCGGGACCAGGTAATTTAGTGCCACATGCAATTTATGGAACAGGACTTTTATATGCTACATTAATATAACCCTACAATGGCATCAGCTTTTCCAATCTAAATTAGATCTATGCCTAGTACATTTTATACATTACATAGGATTATGTGACCACACCCCATTACCCGTAATCTGTTGTTCAAGTGCATATATATTTTCAAGTGGAAAAATGTACCTTCATTCATTTTGTGTTTTATCAGAAGTCATATAGTTGTCTTTATGCAAATCAAATTTCCAATATTGAATTAATATACTTCAGACATATTAAGAGACTAAACACTATAAATTGTATATAAACTTGTACATTGGATTCATTTGGTTCTTTACATACTTATGTGATGCTAGCTAAAGTAAGAATCAAAACTAAAATTCACACAAAAACATAAAAGCTAAAGTAAAATTACCAGACATAATATCCAACTTGTACAGGAATTAGTGACAAAATAATTTTTGTCTTCAAACATTCTTTTTAAAAACAGTAAGAAACTTATTGTTTGTTTGTTTGTTGTTTTTCTGTTAGTTGTTGTTTGTCCTGTGGATTTAGATTAGTGTTTTGGACTTTTAAATTGCTAATTCTTCAGTTATGATATACATGTAGTAATTCTAAAAAAATGATTTGCATGTTTTCAAAAATCATTTGCGCCTCAGGGGCCAAGTTGTTAAGGTAGTTTATCTACTATTGATCACGTGGTCAGTCATCACTGAGGTTGCAAGTTCAAGTCTCACTGTGGGCAGGGTGCACTTGACGCCAATCTTAATTGACCAATACTCCAGATACTCTAGCTTCATCCCCAAATAAAAACTGAACACCATGATATTACTGAAAAATTGCTGAAAGCGGCATTAAACATCATTTCATCAAACAAACAACCAAATATCAATGTCATATATGTCATTTGTTTACAGAACCCATTCCATTATTTTGGTGGATACGGCTGGACATTGTGAGTTTATAGAGAAAACCATGACAACACCGGTGACTGAAAATGACGTTCAGTGGGAAACTACATTATTTACCTTTAAAATCTGTGATTTTTCAGAAACAAATTCACATTTATAATTTCATTATTTGTTTATTTTTATCTCTATATATATATATCTTTACATTTACTTGAGATAGTGTTGGATTACAACAAAAAAACTTACCAAAAAATAGTTTTTTTGTTTTTTTACTTAGCACAACATAATTTGTGAGAAAAAATATCATAAAATGTAATAATTTATAGATAAAAATTTTAAATATGTGTACTGCATGCATCTGTCATTCTCAATTTTGATGTACACTTGAAATGTAGTGATGTTAGGAATTGAATATTGTAATACATATTATAAAGTAATTATTTTAATTTGTAAATACACCTAAAAGAGAAATTTAAAAATATTTTTCACAAGATGTTCAAATGTTCTTTAAATTTAATATTAAAATGCAGTAGTTTTAGACAGTAATGCAAATGTAACCATTAGAAGTGACTGGTGCTTAGAAACTTTTACTTGCAGTATTATATCAAATCCAATAAAATTTGAAAGTATAACAAACAAACTGAATAAAATACAAATAGGAGCATTGTTTATATACTACTATAAATCTTAAAGTCATAGTTGTAATAAAAATGACAAGGATGTGAAAAATGTCCCAATATATTAATGTTATCAAGGTACCATGGAAGTATTTTCTGAAATTTCCTTTCGAGTTACTTTACTCATCATGGGGTTATGTTTGACCAAGCAGACAATGCAGATGACATAGCTACATCTTGTATATTTGTATCAGAAGCCATTTACGTTTTTAATATTCAGATGTTAAATTATAAAAATACTTCATTTATGGATAAAGTCAATTTTTTTCATAAAATATATTCAATATCTTGCCTCGTTTTGACTTTTGACTATGTTACCTGATGAATAATTACAAGTGATATTATTTGTCCTCGTCTAAATCATATAACTTTCTGGAATAAGTTGCGCTTGTTCAATGTAACGCTCATGAGGTTTCAAAAAATAAATCGGACAATAAAAAAACCCCTTTTTATCACTTAATGTAAGAAAAAAATCTAAAAATCTATTAATATTCATAGATGGCTTAAATTTATGGTAACTTGGGTTAATGTTTTCTTTCATAGTACCAGCCAATAAAATGTACATCAGACATACTGTCATCACATAAAAAGTTTTTTCTAAACCCCACTCGAAAAGCACCATTTAGATACGTTACATTGCAATTTACCTAAATGAAATAGATTATATGGTCTTTAAAGGAATATAACGTATGTTAATTGAAAATTTGCCACACCAGTTTTTTTCATGATCAAAAGAAGACATTGTTGGTTCTTAAATTTGCTGTTTTTACATATGTACCCGATTTTATTACTTTACAGATTATTTGTTGCGTCATGGGCATATGGTCATTGAATATTTCAGCATTTATTGGGACATTAAGATTTTAGAAATTAACAGCTATTTTGCAGTTGATTTATTTTTAATACCATACATTTAAAGATACTTGAAAGTGTGAATATATCATTAACCATAATTTGATCATGAACTGTTTTATATAAAAATGTGCTTAAATTTATTTTAAAAGCATGTGACATCCTATTTATGTTATTGTACACAAAATTTGAGAATGATTGACATATCATGAAATTATCAATAAATCTAGTCCCAATAATAAATTAAAATCCATGTAGATATTTGTCTGTTTGTCATAATTGTATTATATGTAGCATCAGGTTTGTTTGTAAAGCCCATTATTGATCACACTTAAACTTAAGAATTTTCATTATATCCATTGGATATAACATACATTTCTCTCTTTTGATATTGTACTATAACAGAGGCAACTGAATTGGAATATATGTGCTATTGATACAAGTACAATTTTATTGACAAATATTTTTATTGACTCATGTATCACAGAGAAATTTGTGCAATAGTATCAGCATTTCAGATGTGGATACAGGATTTTGAGTAAGAGGGGTTCGCACTAAATGGGCCAGGAGAGGGTAAAGATCTGATGAGTATTTCTTCTTGTTAGATGCTTATTATATTAATGCTGAAATTCTAGGTATATGTTCTTCATATATATTCTTTCGAATTTATGCTTTACTTCTTACTTGTTATTGCTGCTTTATATATATTATCTTAACCATTTAACTAGAGAGCCTTTTGTTCAATAAATGAAGATATTAAAACATATACTGTAAGGAACTTAAGAACACTTTGAGATCATTTGTGTATTTATATCTTTCTTACTTTTTTATGGGCCATATGCTGGGTATGCCCCTGCCTGAATTTGTGCCTTCATTTTAAATGTTATTTGTCCCTACAGGAAAACTCAATTTGCAACAGTAAACTTCAATAACTTGTGAAATACATTGCAATCACCATAATTTTTTGAAGCAACATTTATTCTAATAAATTTATCTGTTAATTAACACAATATTAGCCATATTTTTGTGTTTACAGACTGAATGTACTGTAACGATACACTATCAAAGTGTATTGTAATCAGATATAACATGTCTGAGAGGGGTATTTGTGAAAAATACCAGTATAGAGATGAAATATTTCCAGAGACGTTAGGCGAAAGAAATTTTATTCTTGAGACTAGTATTTTTCACAAATACCCCTCCCAGACATGATTTATCTGTTTAATTACACCTAATATCATGCTTTCAAAGAGCAGAGATACTAGACCACTTGCGTTCTGTTTATTGACTTTACTATCTGAACATTTCCGGTTTTCAAAATCGATTATTCGTGTTACATTTACTTTGAGGTCAAAACTTCTGAATGAATTTTTCTGAGATAATAATATGCGAGGGTTATTATTTACCAAATATCACGGCACAGAGGGTATTTTTTTGCCGAATACCCCAGTGATGACAAAATCGATGCAAAATCAGGAAATGTGCGAAAAATACACTGTCTAATGACCAATCAAAAGCCAGCATTTTTATATGAGGTGTATTTATATAATAAATTATAAACTGCCATGTGTAGAATTTTATTTGTTATAAGGCTTACATTATGGCAAATATGAATACAATTCCATTCCCCTTCAAAACCATCAAACACAAACAAAACATTAGCTTTGATAAAATGATGCTAGTAGATTTGCATTCCTGAATGTATTGTACAAGATCATGTAGGTTTTTGTGGGTCCTTTACTCTTAAGCACACATTTTTTTTGAAGTTTTCCAAATGTAAAGAATTTTTTTTTTAAGTTGTTTATAAGACTGTGACTAAAAGTTTTAGTATTTAAACAGGTATCAGTTATTAAATCTGCTGCTGTTTGAGAAATTCATTTTACAAAATGTCATTTTTAAATAAACAATTCAGGCCATTTCATGAATTGGATGCAACACAAATATATAGCTAAAACAAGGAATCACATATTTTAGATTTATTAAGGTATCCGTACCACTGTTGACCACAGGATCATAGCTGGTGGCCCGGATGTCCATTGATTTTCAATGGAGCAGACCTCGAGCAAACATCGGAAATACTAACTTTTTTGCTCAAAACTGTTAACATTGTATCAATGTAAAACAATATATTCAATCAGTAGAGTTAGTTAGGAATACATTAATTTATAAAAGCTGTATTTCTTGGACCAAAAATGAAATTAAACGGTGACTTCAGTTATGGGTAGGATACCCTAATTTTTTTTGTAGAAGTGTTCTCAAAGCAATCATGCATTATGCATAACCAAAAAAAGATACATTCCAAGCAATATTGTCTTTAAATTTTACAGTAAAGTATTACATATATGCAATACTGTGTGTTATTGTTGAATTAATATATAAACGACTATTGTTGTAATTTTAAAATACAGAGACATATATATATATTATATGTTACTAGTATATATATGTTGTACATTTTAATTCTTGGCTTAAAGAATAAATATGTTACAGATTTTTGCTATAAACATCACTGAAAACAGATGTATGGATGTATTGTTAGAAACTATACTTTAAATAAAGCTACCAGAAAAGAAAAAGATATTTATGTTTGGTAGATTATATATATTTTTATTGTTTGCTTAAAAATGCTAGTAACAAGAAACAAAATTGTGACTTAAATATTGCTCAAAACATGCGCAGAAATACTAAGACATTTATGTTTTATAAATTATACATATATTTTTATTTTGTTTGCTTGACAATCCATGTTACCAAAAACAAAAATGTGATGATTTTTACTATAAACGTTGCTAAATACAGATGTATGGATGTATTGAGAGTAACTGTTCTTCATGTAAAGCTGTCAGAAATATTTTGTTCTGCATTTTGTTTGCAAATAAAACTGTGATCATAGATACCAAGATTAATATAATTTACTACGCCAGATGCGTGTTTCATCTAGACTCATCAGCGGTGCTCGAACCCAAACAATATTCAAAATCCAAATGAATGAGATGTTTCTAGAGCTTTTATCACCAAAATTCCAAAACATTATACCTAATCCGGCTAAAGCTATCTACACCTTGAAAATAGAAAAACCTTAGAATTAAAATAATTTTCGAATATTCAGGGCAGTTAATTTGAACAACTCTTACTATATCAGAATCAATGCATAACTATAAAAATTTGTTTTAAAATTGACTCATCTAGTTTGTACATCACCAATATTTATCTGTGTTGTATTTTAGCTATCTTGGCAAATGATTGGCTTTTATAATTTCCAAGATTCTAACAACGAGGACGATGCTTGCCCATTAAGATAGCCAGGCGCTTAACTTGACTACAAAATAGCTGCCCATTACAATCCATGAACAACTAATATCTAACTTCTTAATTGTATTTGTTTCAGTCAAGTGGCTGCCACCGCAGAAGTTAATTTATGGGTAAAAGTTAATAAAAGGCTTCTTCTCTTAAACAAAATTCTGAGCCTCTAGTTTCTAGACATGATGATGAGTAACTCGACTGGTGTTTTATCAATTGCACGCACTCCTTACTCGCCCGGAACACCTACCATGTTTTAATTGGGCTCTGATTACTCATTTTTTGCGTGTTTTTGGTTTCTCCTTTGTTTCGTGTTTTTTCGCCTTAATCCCGATTTTGTCCAATAGCTTTCGATTCTTGTTGACAACTCGGTTTTCTAACAAGTTGCTTAATGGGAACATAAAAGGTGAATATATTAGAAACATTTTGAGTCCTAACTTGCTCTGTTCTTATGGTGTTTAGTATGTTTTATGTCACATGCACTACATGACCTACAAACCAAGATTTTCTGAAAAGAAAGAGCTATTTTTAGAGTGGGGTTTACCCCGGAAGCTGGTTTTCTCTTGGAAGGTTTTAAAGAGGTCATGAAATTTTGAGAGAACATAGGCCTGTCACGTACGATTCAGGATATATATGATGTCGGTCAAGTTGCACTTAAGGTAAAAGAGCTGCTCTAATTAAAAAAATAACAAATTTAGTAGAAAATCTTAAAGAATTGGATTAGTGTTTACACACCTTTAATACATAAACAAAATTTTTTCATATTCCCTCCTTTTGCCTGAAAATGTTTCAGAATGAAAGATTATAACCCAATTACTCATTTTAAATGTTTATGTGGTTCTTAACCATGCTAGTGTCAAATTCAGCCTAAATATTATATTATGTAACATTTTAGATTTTTTTTCAATAAAATCTGTATTAACTGCCTAGAATAGTTTTTGTAGTTAAAAATATATTGTTTCAGTGTTTCTCAGTAGCAGGCAAGTCAGACAATCTAAATATTAGGTCTCAAAGACATATATGTTGCCACAAATATTAAATATGGTGCCTATTTTGTATTTTTTAGATGCGGAATTTGTCAATTGATACCATAGGACAGAGTCATACTAAAATTTTTCTTTTAGGAGTTTTATTGTTTGTTGAGGTGCAATTCTATCTTGTTGAGCACCAAGAAATATGATATGGTTTAGTAGGAATGTTACAGATATTTAAAGTTTATAAGAGATCTAATATGCCCTCTACAAAAAGGGGGGGGGGCTGGTCCCCCAACCTGAAACTTCAAATTTTTTTATTTGTGAGATATAAATATAATGTATGTTTTTTATTAGTATTCAGTATGTTATACTACAGTGTTAATGTGTGTGATACATTGACATTTACATCTGAACTTAGGAAATTGAATATATTGCAAATAATGCATTACTTGATCTGCAAACACAGTTTGTGCTGATTAAGTATGTGCACAGTCATTGAATCTTTTTTTCTGCGATTCTCCAAAAACTGTTGTATAGAATGCAAAGAAATTTTAGGGTGTTGGTCAGATATACTTAGGCTACAAATAGACAAAATTTTGTACAATTTGATGGACAAATACATGCTCTTTAATACATAAACACCATTTTTTCATATTCCCTCCCTTTGCCTGAAAATGTTTGAGAATGAAAGATTATAACCCATTTACTCATTTTAAATGCATATTTGGTTCTAAACCATGCTAGTGTCAAATTCAGCCTAACTATTATATTATGTAACATTTTAGATTATTTTTTTTCAATAAAATCTGTATTAACTGCCTAGAAAAGTATTTGTAGTTAAAAAATGTATTGTTTCAGTTTTTCTTAGTAGCAGGCAAGTAAGACAATCTAAATATTAGGTCGCAAAGACATCTATGTTGCCACAAATATTTAATATGGTGCCTATTTTGTATTTTTTAGATGCGGAATTTGTCAATTTGATACTATAGGACAGAGTCATACTAAAATTGTTCTTTTAGGAATTTTATTGTTTGTTGAGGTGCAATTCCATCTTGTTGAGCAACAAGAAATATGATATGGTTTAGTAGGAATGTTACAGATATTTAAAGTTTATAAGAGATCTAATATGCCCTTTACAAAAGGGGGTGGGGCTGATCCCCCAATGAAACCTGAAACTTCAAATTTTTTTATTTGTGAGATATAAATATAATTTATGTTTTTATTAGTATTCAGTTTGTTATATTACAGTGTTAATGTGTGAGATACATTGAAATTTACATCTGAACTTAGGAAATTGAATATATTGCAAATAATGCATTACTTGATCTGCAAACACAGTTTGTGCTGATTAAGTATGTGCACAGTCATTGAATCTTTTTTCTGCGATTCTCCAAAACTGTTGTATAGAATGCAAAGAAATTTTATGGTGTTGGTCAGATATACTAAGGCTACAAATAGACAAAATTTTGTACAATTTGATGGACAAATACATGCTCTTTAATACATAAACACAATTTTTTCATATTCCCTCCCTTTGCCTGAAAATGTTTGAGAATGAAAGATTATAACCCATTTACTCATTTGAAATGCATATTTGGTTCTAAACCATGCCAGTGTCAAATTTAACCTAAATATTATATTATGTAATATTTTAGATTTTTTTTCAATAAAATCTGTATTAACTGCCTAGAAAAGTGTTTGTAGTTACAAAATATATCGTTTCAGTGTTTCTCAGTAGCAGGCAAGTCAGACAATCTAAATATTAGGTCGCAAAGACATCTATGTTGCCACAAATATTTAATATGGTGCCTATTTTGTATTTTTTAGATGCGGAATTTGTCAATTGATACAATAGGACAGAGTCATACTAAAATTGTTCTTTTAGGAATTTTACTGTTTGTTGAGGTGCAATTCTATCTTGTTGAGCAACAAGAAATATGATATGGTTTAGTAGGAATGTTACAGATATTTAAAGTTTATAAGAGATCTAATATGCCCTCTACAAAAGGGGGGGGGGGCTGGTCCCACAACCTGAAACTTCAAATTTTTTTATTTGTGAGATATAAGTATAATGTATATTTTTATTAATATTCAGTATGTTATACTAAAGTGTTTATGTGTGATATACATTGAAATTTACATCTGAACTTAGGAAATTGAATATATTGCAAATAATGCATTACTTGATCTGCTAACACAGTTTGTGCTGATTAAAGAGAATCTTCTCGAAAAAATGAAAATTTGATATGTTATTCTTCAACTAAAAAGAAACACATTTGCCTCTTGATGTTTTATTATATTTTCAGTGCTTACGTTTCAGCAAGGAATTTACCGTGTAAAAAATGCACTTATGGAGGTCCGCCATCTTGTCACCATCTCGTCACTAGATGGCGATACTAGACATCCAAGTACCTTAAAAGTCGTCGTATGATAATAACGCGAAACGGTCAACAACAGAAGGTTGTACTATAAGACAAGGGGCCTCGGTGGCCGAGTGGTCAAGGTAGTTTGTCTACTATTGATCACGTGGTCTGTCAACACTGAGATTGCGGGTTCGATTCTCACTGCAGGCAGGGTGTACTCGACTCCAATCTTAATTGACAAGGATTGCCAGTTTTCCTACCGCAGGTCGGGGGTTCTCTCCGGGTACTCCGGCTTCCTCCCCCAATAAAAACTGGACGCCATGAAATAGCTGAAAAATTGCTGAAAGTGGCGTTAAAACACCATTCAAACAAAAAAAAACAAAAAACTATAAGACAAGGTTGTGGAAAGATTACGTTTCGTATTCCTGATCTATATATAAGCAAAAAAAACCCCGATTTGTGTAACAAGTAGTTAACCAATTTAAAGACTCATACTAAAGACTATTTCGACAGCAGCAACAACGGCAAACGGAAAGAAAGTCACAGGAAAAAAGTCACAGTTTTGATAGGAAAAAAGTCCATAAATATCAATTAAATTGAAAATTACTCGTATTATTATTTTCAACTTATCAGATTAAGCAACTTATTGAACTAAACTTTTTATACAAAATATTTCCGAAGTTGACTATTTAAGAAATAACGGTCATTAAATGAAATATTTTTAAATACAAAATTTCACTTTACGTTTAGTACATTTATAATTATTATTATTGTTATTATTATAATTATTATTACTGGTAACATTTATTGTGCGTGTGCGTAACACAGTTTCCAAACTTTTACATGCTGTGTATATTTGAGTTAACGTGTAAGTTTTACGTTTCCTCTGACTTGGCATCTAAATGTATTCGAAATCTTATATACATCCTGTGTTCTGACACTTCGGTGTATTCAAATCATACCTGTCTTGACAGGAGGGGGTGTGCCTTTCTAATTTCGAATTACATGATTAACCTTTAATCTGGTTAGCTTTTGAAAAAGTCCGAATATTCATACTTCAAAGTCGGCGTCAAATGATCTAGTAATTGCAATAAACATCCTGTTTGTTTATCTGCTAATTCTGTTAATTACCCTTCATAAACGAGTAATGATTTACCTGTAACATTTTCACGTCTAGGTACAACTGCCGTTTCAAGACGTGCAAAATTATCCACGGAATTTTATTTTATATATAAAAATAATCATATTAATATATCTTTTATTACAATTATTATTTAGGTAAATTATATCTGAGTTCAATAAAGACAAGATTAAAATTTGTGTCTTCAAATACTTTTATTAAAACAAAGATCATTAAAACATTAAGACGTATTTGGTAATCGTATGTTGTCAGCCGGTCATTAGTCATCGCCACAGTTTATATATTCTTCGAAGAGCTAAGACAGAAAAACATATTTTTAAACTGGATTATTTATCATATTTACTGGATAATTACATTTATCACGTCACAAACGCAGTCACATGATAAAATACTGTCAATATGGCTGCCCCCATACTCAAAATTGTACCACCTTTAATCCACTGTAGAAGCGTAAAGGTAAAGAATACAATAAAACATCAAAAGGCAATTATATTTCTTTCTATTTGAAGAATAACATATCAAATTTTAATTTTTTCCCTTTAAGTATGTGCACAGTCATTGGATCTTTTTTCTGCGATTCTCCAAAACTGTTGTATAGAATGCAAAGAAATTTTAGGGTGTTGGTCAGATATACTTAGGCTACAAATAGACAAAACAAATACATGCTCTTTAATACATAAACACCATTTTTTCATATTCCCTCCCTTTGCCTGAAAATGTTTGAGAATGAAAGATTATAACCCATTTACTCATTTGAAATGCATATTTGGTTCTAAACCATGCTAGTGTCAAATTCAGCCTAAATATCATATTATGTAACATTTTAGATTTTTTTTCAATAAAATCTGTATTAACTGCCTAGAAAAGTGTTTGTAGTTAAAAAATATATTATTTCAGTGTTTCTCAGTAGCAGGCAAGTCAGACAATCTAAATATTAGGTCGCAAAGACATCTATGTTGCCACAAATATAATATGGTGCCTATTTTGTATTTTTTAGATGCGGAATTTGTCAATTGATACTATAGGACAGAGTCATACTAAAATTGTTGTTTTAGGAATTTTATTGTTTGTTGAGGTGCAATTCTATCTTGTTGCGTAACAAGAAATATGATATGGTTTAGTAGGAATGTTACAGATCTTTAAAGTTTATAAGAGATCTAATATGCCCTCTACAAAAGGGGGGGGGGGGGGGGGGGCGGGCTGGTCCCCCAACCTGAAACTTCAAATTTTTTTATTTGTGAGATATAAATATAATGTATGTTTTTATTAGTATTCAGTATGTTATACTACAGTGTTAATGTGTGATATACATTGAAATTTACATCTGAACTTAGGAAATTGAATATATTGCAAATAATGCATTACTTGATCTGCAAACACAGTTTGTGCTGATTAAGTATATGCACAGTCATTGAATCTTTTTTCTGCGATTCTCCAAAACTTAGGTTATATATAAATGGATTTGCTATAAAATTTACTAGAGGAATATATAAACCACTTTTGACAAGAGTTTTGTATGTTTATACAAATTAAGTCCTAAGTTGACGTCTCACTGTTCATAATACTCCAAGGACCACCCTTCCGGTCAACTTCTGACAACTTTTTCTTTTATGAATAAAGTTAAGTTACATATAAATGGATTTCCTATAAAATTTACTAGAGGAATATATTAACCAGTTTTAACGGGAATTTTGAATATTTTTACAAATTGAGTCTAAAGTTGAAATTTCACAGTACTTAATACTCCAACGGACCACCCTTCCGGTCAACTTTTGACAACTTTCCTCTTTATAAATAAAATTGACTTATATATCACTGAATTTGATATAAAATATACTAGAGGAATATATTAACCACTTTTGACAGGTTTAATAAGTTGAACACAATTTAGTACCAAAGTTGAAAAATCATGTTCAATTTTAGTGGAGGAAAAACCGTTCCGGTCAAGTTTTAAATAATTTGAATCAAAATAATTAAAATCATTTTATATTCATTGCGTAGAAATTATTAATATCTTTAAGAATCCGTTTAAATTACATCGATATGTTTATCCGTTCGAAAGTAATTGTCAAAAATATGCCAAAAAACGCTTCCGGTTTTTACACTTTTCCGCAGATTAGGGACTCCCACTCGCCACTACAAATCCTCCGGGAGGGTCTAAAACGCGGAAATGGAAAAGCCGGATGTATAAAAACACATATTTTTGTTCATTACTTTTTTACGGCTTGACATAGAACAAAAATTAAAAGTGCCTCTGGAAGGTATTTAAACGATCTTTATAATGATATATAGTTTATTGCAAATACATTTTTTGTACCTAAAAGTTGACCGGAAGTGAAATTTGTGCGAGTGTCACTACATCAAATTTTCACTTTGGAACTCAGATTTCTCCAAAATGCTTCATCCCGGTCAAAAAACTATAAGTGTTTGGCCCAGGTCATTCATTTAGCTTCAAAATGGTGTATAGTTTATAAGAAATAAATGAAAGGAAAGAATAAAAAAGACCCTTAGCATTGCTATAAAATGATATATAACTTTTAAATTTTGATCAACGACAAAGTATGTAAAAGTTGACCGGAAGCGATCCTTGTCGAGCAAAAATTCATCAAACTTAACAGATTTCTCCTAATTAAAGTGTTTACACAGGTAAAATTGATTGGTATCGTATAATTAAATTACCATACGGGTTATAATTAACGTTATTATATGAAATGGATTTTGTGCAGTGCTTTTAGCCTGCCATAATGTATATGGCGTTTCCCCACTCGAACCAATTGGGAGGTAGCATTGCGTGTCGAGTGTTTTTTTTTTAAATTTTATTTTTTACCCGTATCGAAAGTCGTCAATTAACTCTCAACATTTTTATGTGCATTTTAAACCAATAAAACTTTATCCTCAAGTTTCCTAGAATGTAAAGCCTATTTTTATTTTCGCATGAAAATCATTTTACGATTCTCATATTTTACACAGTGACAATAACACGCTTTTGAGCTCTTCCGTTGTTTGTTTATTCTGTGTTGAGTCAGTGGAAATACTTCTAATTTGGTTAGTTTTTACTACTGTCTTTCAATATTTTTGTATAAATATCCTTCCGAAGCTTTATTACACATGTTATAATACTTTTTAATAAGTTTTTGACGGTCATTGTGCTCGTTTCAGTTTATTTATTTTTCACGACTCAATTTTCCACTAGGTTATACGTGCGAATCGATAAATTAATTTTAGTGAAATTTGTTAAACATTTTGATTTGGTTCTGTATTTGTATTGTTTCTATAGTTTTCCTATTACCTTGTTTTTTGTGTTTATTATTTAAAATGTTATTTGATTTAAAGCAGTTAATTTCGTTAATCAGCAAAGTACATTGTATTTTCTTTTCTATTTTCAGTAAATCGTATGATCGTACTTCGTATAATGGTACTTCGTATAATCGTACTTCATATAATCGTATTTTGTACATCGTTGGCATCGTATTATATATTCACTGGATTCTCTGGTACAGGATTTTCCCTGGTTGTTAAAATAAAGATAATTTGAATACGCATTTGCATTATATATTTCCACGCCCGATTTCTAGTCAACACATAGAATATTAAGCTTTCCAAAAATACCAAATTTATTCTGGTATCATGGGCGGTTCATTCTATATGAGGCAAGAGTGAACCTGTCTGTTGTATAGTACTACTTTTATGTACAACCTCTGGACTGGTTATTTGGTGGTCCTACACCTAAACACTCAACAACCATGCTGTACCAACTTTTTCGTATTTGTCTATTATTGCTTACAAACGTTCATCGTCAACAACTACAGGGTGATGTTGAAACACCCAGGTTTGATCATAATTTTAAATTTTTACCGAACCAAACTGATGTAAATATGGTTTTAACTAAATCGTATAACATAATACTTGGCATTGACCCACAGGGGCTTGTAAAAATTAATTTACTTGCGCTTTCGAATGATTGTGTTATAGTGTGGGAGAAGGGAAGAAACAGAGTCTATACCAGTTTGAAACGAAAGGGACAATAACCCCGGACGGAAGTGGTGACTTTATCGTTTGTCGTCTTTTGAGGCCTTTTGGTACTCACTTTCTCAGTAACGATAAAGTCAACTTCCGGCCAAGGTTATTGTCCGTTTCGTTTCAAACTGGTGGAATGACATTAGAATCATTAAGGTAGGGTTTTTCACGAAGATAATTCAATTCGGAACACAAATAATTACAAACGCGTGTACATAGTGTAAAGAAATATTTTAAAAATTTTTTTGAAAGTTGGCAGGTATATCCTCGATGCTTGAAAGTTCGTTACCCTTAGTGGTTGATGAAGCACTTATTTTGCAGAACATTTGCAATAATTTTTTTATTATCGTGTAAGCAGTCTTGGAGGCATGCAGACTTTTTTATATTTGGAAATCTGTCGTAATTAAACTTTATATCTGTGAATTATTTGTTTATTCTGACACCGGATTTAGTTCAACCCGAAGTGAAGATGATTGCAAGTTCGTGACCTTAAAAACCTCATTATTTATTCTGACATGCGTACTGAAACAATAAAAAGGTCAGTTATATTGTATTAATTGTGTTGTTCTTTATCAAAAAAGACTTACAATAATATTTTGTAAAAATAAATATTCTTTTCCCATACAATTACAGTAGTGGGTCAATTAGATAATCCAGTTCCATAACTTGTTAATAATCCTAGTGTCAAAAGTGATAAAAATATATTATTAAGTTCCAAACTTGTGTAAATATCCAGTGTATTTTAACAGGAAATGTACTTAATTATAAAAACATATTTTGCTTTATGTTTTGGAACATTTTCTACATCTAGACATAAAAATTTTACAATGAAAATTACCACTGATATCATAATTGGGCCTTTAAACTTACTGAAATTAAATTCTGATGCTTGACCCGATGATTCATTGTTTGGAATGTAAATTGATCGATACATGAAAACTGCAAATCCTTGTAAACTAAAATTGGGGTCGAGTGCACCCTGCCAGTGAGACTCCAACCTGCAAACGTTGACAGACCAAATAATCAAAAGTAGACAAACTACCTTAACCACTCAGCTACTGAGGCCCCAGATATCAAATTATGAAATTTAGAACTGTCTCCTAATAGTCAATTCATATCTTTTCAGTGAAATATTGATAAAGACAAGTACCTGTTTGTTACACATCATGTGTATACTATTTTTGTACTTAAATGACGATGAAAGACAAGATGGGTATCGGATGATACTAGCAAACAATCGAGATGAGGAATGGGATAGACCAACACAAAAACTGACATTTTGGAAAGACAACCCAAAATGCATTAGTGGTATGGTGAATTAAGGAAGTCTGTCATACACCAAAAACAAACTTTATAATGACAATACAAGGTCACTAGTGAAGATAACCTTCCATTTGGGTGGTTTCATTATTTGTAGTTTGAATACTAATGATAAGTCTTGTTTAGACAGTGTTGGTTAAAGTCACATTATTTACAATTAAGTCAACCAGTCAACCAATTGACGTATCATATTAATCATTTGTTTATAATGCTCTTGTTCTTTCTACGGCTTCCACTCCTAGTAAAAACTGGATGCCACAGTAAAACTTATAATAGCTGGAAGTGGCATTAAAACCCCATTTAAATAAAAAAATGTCTTGTTTATGTTATCATCCTTGTGGTGTCAATTTGTTGAAGGTGGTAAACTAAATAGTGGAATAGAATGGATTTGTTTGTTTGTTTGAATATTTTAGCTTTATCCTGGCAGCCAGTTTTTATAGGAGTGGGGAAACCCCCAACCTTCCCTGGGACACAATGAGACTCGACCCCTAACCTCAGTCTTAATAGGCATGTGAACTGGTCAGTAGTAGTTGACTAACTACTTTAGCCACTCAGCAACCAAGGCCCCCTAAAATAGAAAAAAAACCTTTATTGAATGATAATGTTCATGTGTAAAAATACAATTACAGTAGTACAGATAATACTGGTAATATCATTATTTTTCAAGAGGTTAAGCATCATATTGAAAACTAATATTTGTTTAAGGTCTGGATTTGACTCATGGAAAAGAAGGCGGCACATGGTTGGGTGCTTCAAGAAAAGGAAGAATAGGAGTTCTTCTGAATATTTTGGGAAGAAATGAAAAAACTGAGAAAGGAAGAGGTAAGCATTTTTTAGAATATTGAAGGTAGATTTGAAAAACACACATGATAAAGAAGAAGAATTTTTAGAAAATTTTAGGACGAAATGGTCAGGAACTGATGTTATTATATTTACAGTATAATGAATAAAAACTAATCGTAATTAGAAAATCTTCTACTATCCTATGTATTTTTACATGCCAGTCAAAGACAGGTCGTATTATGGGAACATCCATAACGGGCAGCGGGCCTCCTTAGAGATGTCCTATCTGCATGAAACTTGGGGAAAATGTGTATGGCCATAATATCTTAGCCAAGTTCAATATCCAGCCAAATTAATTCATCAACTTCAGAGTTATGGTTCTTTATTTATACAAAAAATTGCAAATTTGCCTTTTCTGCTCTCTAGCTCAAACAGATGTTTTCAGATCTTCATGAAACTTGAGGGGGGGGGAGTGTTAATGGGCACAATATCTTGACCAAGAATGATAACCAGCCAAATTGTTTAAGCCAATTCAGAGTTATGGCCCTTTATTTATAAACTAATGGCAAATTCATGTTCTCCGCTTGGAGAATCAAATATTTTTTTGTCTGATCTTCATGAAACTTGTGGAAAATGTTTATGGGGATGTAAATTATAATGTTAGCCATGTCAAACTGTAAAAATCATATTTCAATGTTATCTGTTCTCCATGTATTCATAATATGTTTTAAACACTAATTCAAAGAACTTGCAAATGTCCAGCAGAAGGTATTAAATTGGCTGGTTCTCAGTTTCATTATGGTAATAAGGGTTCACATCATTTAAATGCCCTGTAACTTACTATCAATGTTCCTGGTTTTCGATCGGCGTATTTTGTGGCACTTTAGCACTTGTTAAGCTTTGTATTTCGTGTGTGTGCCGCACACAAATAAAGCCATAGTAAAAACACATTCTTATATGTAGGAAGGCATCGCAGCAGTTTAATATTTTAGTTTTTATTACAACGAGTAAATATCTTGTACTTTGAACTTTTGTGAACTTTTGCCCTTTGGCAATGGATGGATCTTTAGTTCTACTTAATATATTTGTTCAATAGTAATTAACAATTTGTCATTTTTTACACGAAACCCAGTTATTTTGATTCAAAGAGGTATCTGATATAATCATTTTTGCTCCCTTATGTTACAATCCATTCGTTACACTTGGCTAGCAAAGATGTGAAGAGAACATAATGACAATACCATAGTGTGTATTGGATGTACATAATGACAATACCATAGTATGTATTGGATGTACATAATGACAATATCATAGTGTGTATTGGATGTACATAATGACAATACTATAGTGTGTATTGGATGTACATAATGACAATACTATAGTGTGTATTGGATGTACATAATGACAATACCATAGTGTGTATTGGATGTACGTAATGACAATAACATAGTGTGTATTGGATGTACGTAATGACAATACGATAGTGTGTATTGGCTGTACATAATGACAATACTATAGTGTGTATTGGCTGTACATAATGACAATACCATAGTGTGTATTGGATGTACATAATGACAATACTATAGTGTGTATTGGATGTACATAATGACAATACTGTAGTGTGTATTGGATGTACGTAATGACAATAACATAATGTGTATTGGATGTACGTAATGACAATACGATAGTGTGTATTGGATGTACATAATGACAATACCATAATGTGTATTGGCTGTACATAATGACAATACCATATTGTGTATTGGACGTACATAATGACAATACCATAGTGTGTATTGGATGATATTCTTTTCAGGACATTTGGTAAATGGATTTATAACAAGCATGAAGAATGGTGAAGATTACATACATGAAATGTTTGCATTGAATGCTAGTCAATACAACTCCTTTAATCTCATTCTGCTAGACCTTAGGTACAAACTTTTTATATTATAAATACTGTTATCAAGAGTATTGGAAAGGAATATAATTAACTTTTTGGCCAACTCACTCATAAGTTGGATAAATAGAATACATTAACTTTAGCATATATTTAAGAAGATCATTGCATGTGGGGAAATGTGGGTTTATTTGAATAAGACCATTTTTAGATATTATATTGATCAATATTTTATACCAATTGCAATAATTGATTTCCATTTTAATATGTGTAACAAATATTTCACATTTTTAAAGTGGCTATAAGCGAATGTATCATTGGATATCACATGATATTTTTTTCCAGAAAGTGATATGGCAAAATCCTGTCACAAAGTGAATTTGGAAGAGCACTAAAACCAATTTTAAGATTTTAACATAGATAAAAATAAATACATTGTTCAAAAATAACAACAGAAAATAAGACAATTTTTTTGCAGTCTCTGAAATTAAAAAAAGCAATCATTTGACAACATTCATGTTGCGTCACCATTTAAGAAAATATTCAGAAATTAAGAGGTACTGTAAGAGGGGTAAAAATCATGAATGTGCATGCTTGCATTTTGTCTGCACCTATATTCATATTACGTCTAACAAATAATTCTTTTCAATGCGTCTGTAAGAGAATTCTTTCAAATTTCATTGGTTTTTCAAAACTAAATGAAATGTTAAGCACATTAAATTGATGTATGATTGTGTGCTTGTTACATGTTCTTATAAAGCATAAAAATTACTGAAATGTAAAAAAATTGTGTTCCAATCAATTGAGATTATGACATCTGATAATCTTATGAAAACGAATGTGTGCTGAAGAGTTTGAAGGACAAGATAATAGAATAATTGATGTGGATAAATGTGCTGAAGAGTTTGAAGGACAAGATAATAGAATAATTGATGTGGATAAATGTGCTGAAGAGTTTGAAGGACAAAATAATAGAATAATTAATGTGGATAAATGTGCTGTAGAGTTTGAAGGACAAGATAATAGAATAATTGATGTGGATAAATGTGCTGAAGAGTTTGAAGGACAAGATAATAGATAATTGATGTGGATAAATGTGCTGAAGAGTTTGAAGGACAAGATAATAGAATAATTGATGTGGATAAATGCATACCTTAATGAAAATTTAATTTTTGTCAAAAACACAGACAATTTAGGATGTCTTCTCTCTAATCAAGATACCATTAAAGGCTGACATTTTGTACTTATTTTTTTTCCAAATTTTCCAGACTTTGGAACTTAGTCATTTTCGAGAATGTTTGCAGAAGACGTTGCCTATTTTGTGGGTTTACACAAACCCAAAAACCTACTTCCAATGAATTGTAAACCATTTCCTAGTTACTATGGCACTTGCTTCCCAACCCCGCCATTTAAGACCTTTGGGATATTTCAGCTATATCATGGCGATCAGTTTTTATTGGGGAAGGAAGCCAGAGTACCAGAAGAAAACCCCGGACCTGTGGTAGGAAAACTGGCAATCCTTGTCAATTAAGATTGGAGTCGAGTACACCCTGCCTGCAGTGAGAATTGAACCCACTATCTTAGTGTAGACAGACTATGTGATCAATAGTAGACAAACTACCTTAACCACTTGGCCAACGAGTCCCCCATTTTCTATTTAATTAATTGAAAAAATGTTTTTGTCAGTGTCCTTGTTTTTAAGTTTCTATGAGCCAGTTCATCTTGATTCATTTTTGGCTATTATTTCTTCCCCGAGGATTATTAATGCAGTATATGATCAATGCCATTTGTTATTTTATGTTGAATGCACCTTAATCACCTTGTATACCAGTAACTTTATACGTTGTATGTCAATGACAGAAAGACAATTGCCTTTTTTGATCTGATCATTTTTTTATGTATTGACTTATAATATTTAAAACAATTTTTTTTACAGTTCTCCTAAAACCAGGGGTATTCGATGCAGCAATAAAGATGGTGAAATAATAACAGATAAACTATCAAATGGTTACTACTGAGACATTCATACATTAGACAACAAGTGTTCATTGGCAATGCATTATGAAAGTTTATATAGTTTAAAAACATAGAATTTATTCTATGGCAAAATCTGCTTTCCTTGTTTTCCTTTAAAAATGTTTTTCTGTTTAGTTTATTTGTCAAAACAAAAATTCCAGAAAGTTCCTAATCTCAAAAAAACTGTATAGTACAGGATTTTTGTCTTCCCTGCGACGATAGTGGTTAAACATGAGACATATATATGAGAATCCGGTGGCAAAGGTGCCGTAAACACTTGACAACTTGCTTCATATATTTGTAAGCCCAAGCCCTAGGTCCATCAAATTTGGTCCAGTGGTAACTTATGATGAGTACTTGCCAGTAAGTCACCTGTCACCTGACCTTGACCTTAATTTCACAGTAAAGCAAATATGTTAATGTTTTTAGATTAAGGCAGTTCCTCTGTAATCGTGCATGGTAGGATGACAATATTTGGTATATAGGTTGCTGATGAATAGGACATGACTGTCTAGTAGGTGTCACTTGACCTTGACCTCAATTTCATGGTCCAGCGACTACGTTAAAATTTTTGGGTTATGGCTGTTCCTCTGTAACCATGCATGGTAGGATGACAATATTTGGTATATAGGTTGCTGATAAATAGCACATGTCTGGCTAGTAGGTTTCACCTGACCTTGGCCTCAATGTCATGATCCAGTGACTAGGTTAATGTTTTTGGATTAGGTCAGTTTCTCAGTAACCATGCATTGCATATTTTAAATGATTTAATGCTGTTTACGTAATGCTTATAACATAATTTTTTCTGTTACTGATGCAGAATGTAGATGAGAAATTTTTCTATGGCCGTACTTGTGGCGTAGAACTGTAATAATTCTTTACATATTATCCTAATGTTTGTTTGCTTGTGGTGTCCAGTTTTTTGTTAGGGAGGAAGCCATAGTACTCATAGAAAACCCCTGACCTTTGGTAGGAAAACTAATAATTCTTGTCAAAGACTTGAACCCCCAACCTCAGTTTTTGACAGGCACGTGATCAATGGTTGACTAACTAATCTTAACCCCTTGGCCACTGAGGCCCCCACATTTTTTTTTAAACATTTACAGTATAAATACAATCCAATATGAAAATTTATTTATTTTATGAGATTTTGTTCTTTATGAGAAGAAGCATATTTTAAAAAAATATTTTAAAAGAAAATATGATTGCTAATGCAGTTGTGTTAGTTGTTTTAAAAATCTAGTTTGTCAAAAAGGATTATGTCCAAGCTGAAGAGTTATCTCCCCTGTATTATAATAAGTCTTATTACCAAAGTTCTTAACAGGTAACACACATTTGATTTTCATTTTATTTCTCTCTCCATACCTCTGGGTTCTTTCATATTGAAATGTTCATTTTCATGAATATTCAATTGATCTGACTGACCAATCAAGTTTTTGATGTCAAGCTAATTTGAAATAAAGTTTACTAGTTCCTCTTCAACATTATTTAATATGTTTTGCAAATGATACAGTAAAAAGTTCACTTAAAATGAAGTATTGAATGACTCCTTAAAAATGTGGATCATTATAGAAAAACTAATGGCTAACAGCTGATTCTCAAATTACGTTCTCTGTTTTACTATTGACAGAGACAGATCTAAATTTATGTTTTGCTATTTCATACACATATGTTGCATTATTTTTTTTTACTTTAATTACTTTAATTAAAATAACTGTCCCCGTATCTTCAATAATGTAGATACCCGTTTTTCTGGGTGATATAATAAAAATGGTCACAAGAGCTACATTATTGTAGCTATGGTCCCAGATGTTTCTTTGTTGTTTTTTGTGGCTAAACCCTGATAAGCATTCCAAAGACCAACAACCCTCATTATTATTTCATTAAAGATATTTTTAGTATTTTAGTATCTTATGTCTTCTCATACAATCTTGTCCAGGACAGATCAGCTAACAACTTAACATTTATAAATGTGCCTGTCCAAATAAATGACCTTGACTTTGTGACCTGATCTTTACAGGTATATATACAAGTGATAACTCCACCTTTGACAAACCTTGGCAGAAGACCATTCGGAATAAAGGAAGATTTCAAGATATTGTCCAGAAGTATAATCATAGGACAACAAAGGACGAACTTATCCAGGAATTATTGTCTTTGCTAGGAGACAGAACACAGTATGCATATAGTTATTTCACCCCTGCTTGACAGTGGTCCTCATGTCTGTCTGCTCTTCTGTTTTTCCTTCCAAATTTTGTTCCCGGATGATAATTCAAAAATCTTGCATCTGATTTAAATAAAACAATAGGATATTGTAACATCAGGTTAGTAAGAAACCTGTCGCTTTTGGGAGAAATCCATCAAATTTCAATGTCACAGTAGACAAAAGCATTAAATTTGTTACAGAAAGACGTATGCAGACAATACCTTAAAAAGTTTGCATTAATTTCAATAAAAACTTGGGATATAGTTTCATATTAGGTAATCAGAAGCCTTTATGGGAAATCATCAAATGTCAAGGCCACATTTACTAACAAATGTTAAGAAAATTAATATTTACAAAAAAATAATTTCCAGACAATAACTCAAGTTTGCATTAGATTTAAATGATAGGATATTATTACATATCAGGTTGGTAAGAAGCCTATTGATCATGTAGTTCAAGGTCATAGGTCACTTTGTTACCATGCAAAATATGTTGTATTCTCCCTGCTTTCCTAAGTTTTATTATAAGATCCAGGTACAAGTCAAGAACTTAGCTGATTTCTGATGTGATAAAGCATAAGATTTTTTTACATAAAAATATGCAAAATTTAAGACGATGTACCATTGATTGCTAGATCAACTTTTTCTAGTTTTAGGAGAGTATAAATAGCTGGATAGAAAGACTAAAGGCCAAACATATTTAGGCTGTTTACACATTCACCTTAAGTTAAAACTTTTACATGATTTTTTTACCTGTTATGAAAGTGATTGCCACTAAGCGTTCTATGTCTTCTCCATGAACCAAAAGTCTGTAAACAACTGTTATGAAGTTTAGAAAATGATTTAAATTCTTAGGTTTTTCTATTCGCAAGGTGTAAATGGCATTAGATGAATTTAGCATCTCATTTTGAAATTTTGATGCAAAAAAGTGCTACCACATTTTAAGTATTTGAAATATTGTATGGTTTAAGCTTTGATAAGTCTTGGTTAGATGAAACATGCTGTAAATTTAAGAACCTTAGTATCTTTGATGACATTTAATTAAAAAGTTGATGCAGTTAGACTTTGTTTACCAATTGTCATCAGAAATGTATGTACATAGATAAGATTATTACTCTATATAATTTGCATGGTTTTGATTGGTCTGTAAACTACTTTCGGGTCATGTTAAATTGCAACTTTAATAAATTACATCAAAATATGGTTGTTTTTGTCTCGCCTGCGACGAAAGTCGCTGGAGGCGAGACATATGTATGGGAATCCGGCGGCGGCGGCGGCGGCGTAAACACTTGACATCTTGCTTAATATCTTTGTAAGCCCAAGCCCTAGGTCCATCAAATTTGGTCCAGAGGTAGCTTATGATGAGTACTTGCCACTCAGTCACCTGTCACCTGACCTTGACCTAAATTTCACGGTCCAGTGACTACGTTAAAGTTTTTGGGTTATGACACTTCCTCTGTAACTACTCATGGTAGGATGACAATATTTGGTGTATAGGTTGCTGATGACTAGTACATGACTGTCTGGTAGGTGTCACCTGACCTTGACCTCAATTTCACGGTCCAGCGACTACGTTAAAGTTTTTGGGTTACGACAGGTCCTCTGTAACTACGCATGGTATGATGACAATATTTGGTGTATAGGTTGCTGATGACTAGTACATGACTGTCTGGTAGGTGTCACCTGACCTTGACCTCAATTTCACGGTCCAGCGACTACGTTAAAGTTTTTGGGTTACGACAGTTCCTCTGTAACTATGCATGGTAGGATGACAATATTTGGTGTATAGGTTGCTGATGACTAGTACATGACTGTCTGGTAGGTGTCACCTGACCTTGACCTCAATTTCACGGTCCAGTGACTACGTTAAAGTTTTGGGGTTACGACAGTTCCTCTGTAACTATGCATGGTAGGATTACAATATTTGGTGTATAGGTTGCTGATGACTAGTACATGACTGTCTGGTAGGTGTCACCTGACCTTGACCTCAATTTCATGGTCCAGCGACTTCGTTAAAGTTTTGGGGTTACGACAGTTCCTCTGTAACTATGCATGGTAGGATGACAATATTTGGTGTATAGGTTGCTGATGACTAGTACATGACTGTCTGGTAGGTGTCACCTGACCTTGACCTCAATTTCACGGTCTAGCGACTACGTTAAAGTTTTTGGGTTACGACAGTTTCTCTGTAACTACACATGGTAGGATGACAATATTTGGTGTATAGGTTGCTGATGCCTAGTACATGACTGTCTGGTAGGTGTCACCTGACCTTGACCTCAATTTCACGGTCCAGCGACTACGTTAAAGTTTTCGGGTTACGATAGTTCCTCTGTAACTACGCATGGTAGGATGACAATATTTGGTATATAGGTTGCTGATGAATAGTACATGACTGTCTGGTAGGTTCCACCTGACCTTGACCTCAATTTCACGGTCCAGCGACTACGTTAAAGTTTTTGGATTATGGCTGTTCCCCTGTAACTATGCAGGGTATGGTGACAATATTTTGTATACAGGCCACTGCTGATATTTAATGCTATTTACTTTTATTAATGCTTATGACGAAATTTATTTTCGTTACTGATGCGGAATGCAGGCGAGACGTTTTTCTGTGTCCACACTTGTTTTCCAATGCATTTTAGAAAAAAGGTTATAAGCAGTCAAGAAGAATCCAGTATTAACTTGTTTTACCATAAAAATATGATCTAAAAATGCAATTCTTTAGTAGGGTCCTCGGTGGTCGAGTGGTTGAGTTAGTTCATCTACTTTTGATCACATGGTCTGTCAACACTGAGAATGCTGGTTTGATTCTCACTTCAGGCAGGGTGTACTCGATTTCAATCTTAATTGACAAGGATTGCCAGTTTTCCTACTGCACGTAAAGGGTTTTCTACGGGTACTACAGTTTGTTTCCGCAATAAAAACTGGATGCCATGATATAGCTGAAAAATTCCTGAAAGTGGAATTAAAAAGCAATCTAACAAAACAAACAATTATTTAGTAGCCAATCAGAATAGCTGTCTTAATCCTAATCATCCAATAAATGTGTCTGATTTATGTACAATTCTGTAAAGCACAAAACTTGTCACAACAACAATTGATGCATCTGCTTTACATATACATGATCATGTTTAGTTTGTCTAAAAAATTATTTAATAACGAGATTTTAATGGAAACCTCCCCTCAAAATATAATCAATTATACTTGTGCTTTTATCAAAAGCCTTTTAGAATTATTACTTTTTGTTTTTTTAAGTGGTGTTTAATGCCACTTCAGCTATTTTTCAGCTATATTGTTTATTAATGATCAATGTTAGATGAACTACATGTACCTTATCCACAGGGTTGCTGAGGCCTCTTATGGTTTTATACCTATATATAATATTGATGTCACCTTATAATAATATACACCCCTTATATACACCCCTTATCTGTATTCTAGGTTTGAAGATGACCAACAACTGCATATGCAAGCTTCCATCTCAAATATGGACAAGGATGTTATGTTAGAACGCAGTGCAGCATTTGTGTGGTCACCTAAAATAAGATGCGGGACCAGGTAATTTAGTGCTACATGTAATTTATGTAATATTATAAATTGATTATTTGTTTAAACCCTGTCACATGACATGCTGTACTTGGTTATGTTTTTTGAAAATGGCTGATAGAAAAGCAATGTGCATTGTTATATTTAGAAAACGTGATATTGGAAGGCTTTTTTAAAATTTCTTTCAATAATTTGTAATTCCCCTTAAAACAGTCAATCAGAATTGATTTCTGTCTATTTAAAGTTATGCAAGTATGTACATTCTGAACAATTTTCAATATGTTGCTTGTTTATTGTATTAATATATATCTATTAAAGTTTTCATAATTCATCTGATATTGAAATAAAATGTAAAATTTTTGTACATGGGACAACAAGTCATCAAAACAGTAAACAAATCAAAAGAACTAAAGTCCTTTCAATACTAGTATATACAAGTGTGAAAAAAGTATCAATTAATAATATGACATTTGTAGTCTTTAAATACAGTCGATATGAAAACAAGTACTATCTTTAAAAAAGATAACCGACGCAGTAAAGATATAAATTGAGTTATGCATTGAACTACGAATCGCCTTTATTGTCATACAAATTCCCCGTTTCAATAGACCAGTAATGTTTGTTAGAATTTTTTTTCTTTGTGGGGGGGGGGGGAGTACTGACGGACAATTATTACTACGTGAATGAAATCATGAACCTATAAATTAACACTAGTCCCAGGTGAAACGAGTTTGAAATTATTCATTTAAACATGTGTGACCCCTTTTATTTACGTGTTTTCGATTTTAACAGATTTACCAAGCATACAGTTAACCTAAAATTAATAATGTACATATACATACAACTACATGTACTTTGCTGTACATGTACATGTATTCTAGAAAGTTTATTGCTATTATGTATTGAAACCCAATACCGAAGATATAGAATGAAGTTTTTCTGCGAGCACCAAAGCAGTTATACAATAATGTAAACAAATTGAATATTAGAAATTTTTTAATGAAATGTTTATAGCTTAAAATTTACTGAATAAGCAAAGTATACTTTACAATTAGAGCCACAACTCTCTATTAATGTGTGTACTACGACGGACGCCCAAGAACAATAATACATTTGATTTAATATCAACATGAATATAAAATGATTGTTAATTTGTATTTAGAAATTAATTACAATTTCTTCTCTTCGTCTTTTTTATCCTCCATAAAAGCCCGCTAAAATCCAGCTTGTTTAAATATGCATTTAATTTGCGCTGTACTTCAAATAAAAAAATATTTAACATTTTTGTACAAGTTGTTTGATATAAAATTTTACAAACTGCAGCTCATCTCTATCGTTCTTTATACTTAAATTGCACTATGAAATAATTTTATAAACAAACAGACGGCAAAATCTAATAATAATAGTACACAATTTGAAAGGTGAATTACCATCCTGTTCCGAGCCCCTGTCCAATTTACCACCCTGTTCCGAACCCCCGTCCAATTGGTTTTTAACCAATCAAGAAACAGAATTACTAGAGGTGAAGTGTCATGAGGTCAAAGGGTAAAAAGTGAATATAATACCGACTGCGTCGGAAAAATCGACACGAGATAAAATATTTACATCTATTTGTCTCTATGCCAATCGTATGTCCAATATTAAATGTAATATACTCCTGATATATTAACAAACTAAATACGGTAAATGTTATAGAAACTTGTACATTGGATTCATTTGGTCCTTTTCATACTTATGTCATACTAGCTAAAGCAAGAATCAAATAAGAAGCCACAGTTATGATGTTTCAGAAAAACATACAGGCTTATGTAATATAACCATACATAAAATCCAACTTGTACAGGACAAAAAGTTTTTGTTTTCAAACATTCTTTTAAAAAACAGTAAAAAATCTTATCGTGGTCTGTCTTTTGTTTGTTGTTTTCTTCAGTTTTCTTGTTGTTTTTCCCATGGCTTTGGATTAAGTGTTTTGGACTTTTAAATTGGTAATTATTCACTTATGATACACATGTAGTAATTTTAAAGAAATGATTTGCCTGTTTTCAAAAATCCTTTGGGCCTCAGGGGCCGAGTGGTTAAGGTAATTCATCTACTATTGATCATGTGGTCTGTCAACACTGAGGTTGCAAGATCAAGTCTCATTGTGGGCAGGGTGCACTCGACGCCAATGTTAATTGACCAAAGGTTATGGGGTTTTTCTCCAGCTTCATCCCTAACTGAACACCATGATATAACTGAAAAATTGCTGAAAGAGGCATTAAACATCATTTTAACAAACAAACAACCAAATATCGATGTCATACTGAATCTTAAAAAAGAATATACCAGTAATGTCATTTGTTTACAGGACTCATTCCATTATTTTGGTGGATACCGCTGGACATTGTGAGTTTATGGAGAAAACCATGACAACACCGGTGAATGAAAATAACATTCAGTGGGAAACTTCATCATTTACCTTTAAAATCTGTGATATTTCAGAAACAAATTCACATTTATAATTGCATTATTTGTTTCTCTTTATCTCGATATATTTCTTTACATTTACATTTACTTGAAATAGTGTTATATAACAACAAAAAAACTTACCAAAAATTGTCTTTTTCCACTTAGCACCAAATCATTTGTGAGAAAAAATATCATAAAATGTGATAATTTATAGGTAAAATTTTTAACATTTTTCAGATTTATTAAGGTATCCGTACCAATATTGACCACATGATCATAGCTGGTAGCGCGGATATCCATTGATTTTCAATGGAGCAGACCTCGATAATGTTTGGCAAACATCGGAAATACTAACTTTTTTGCTCAAAACTGTTAACATTGTATCAATGTAAAACAATATATTCAATTAGTAGAGTTAGTTAGAAATACATTAATTTATAAAAGCTGTATTTCTTGGACCAAAAATGAAATTAAACGGTGACTTCAGTTATTGGTAGAATACCCAAATTTTTTTGTAGACGTGTTCTTAAAGCAATCATGCATTATGCATAAAAAAATCAATACATTCCAAGCAATATTGTCTTTAAATTTTACAGTAAAGTATTACATATATGCAATATTGTGTGCTATTGTTGAATTAATATATAAACAACTATTGTTGTAATTTTAAAATACAGAGACATATATATTTTATATGTTACTAGTATATATATGTTGTACATTTTAATTCTTGGCTTAAAGAATAAATATTTGACAGATTTTTGCTATAAACATCACTGAAAACAGATGTATGGTTGTATTGTTAGTAACTATACTTTAAATAAAGCTATCAGAAAAGAAAAAAGATATTAATGTTTGGTAGATTATATATATTTTTATTGTTTGCTTAAAAATGCTAGTAACAAGAAACAAAATTGTGACTTAAATGTTGCTTTAAACATGCGCAGAAATACTAAGACATTTATGTTTTATAAATTATACATATATTTTTATTTTGTTTGCTTGACAATCCATGTTACCAAAAACAAAAAATGTGATGAGTTTTACTATAAACGTTGCTTAATACAGATGTATGGATGTATTGAGAGTAACTGTTCTTCATGTAAAGCTGTCAGAAATATTCTGTTCTGCATTTTGTTTGCAAAAAAAACTGTGATCATAGATACCAAGATTAATATAATTTACTACGCCAGATGCATATTTCATCTAGTCGACTCATCACCGGTGCTCGAACCCAAACAATATTCAAAATCCAAATGAATGAGATGTTTCTAGAGCTTTTATCACCAAAATTCTAAAACATTATACCAAATCCGGCTAAGGCTATCTACACCTTGAAAATAGAAAAACCTTAGAATTAAAATAATTTTCTAATATTCAGGGCAGTTAATTTGAACAACTCTTACTATATCAGAATCAATGCATAACTATCAATTTGTTTTTAAAATTGACTCATAAAGTTTTTACATCACCAATTTTTATCTGTGTTGTATTTTAGCTATCTTGGCAAATGATTGGCTTTTATAATTTCCAAGATTCTACCAGCGAGGATGATGCTTGCCGATTAAGATACCCAGGCGCCTAACCTGACTACAAAAAAGCTGCCCATTACATTCCATTCATAACAGCAAATATCTAATTTCTTAATTGTATTTGTTTCAGTCAAGTGGCTGCCACCGCAGAAGTTAATTTAACATTGGACCCTATGGGTAAAAGTTAATAAAAGGCTTCTTCTCTGAAACAAAATTCTGAGCCTCTAGTTTCTACACATGATGATGAGTAACTCGACTGGTGTCTTATCAATTGCACGCACTCCTTACTCGCCCGGAACACCTACCATGTTTTAATTGGGCTCTGATTACTCATTTTTGCGTGTTTTTGGTTTCTCCTTTGTGTCGTGTTTTTTCGCCTTAATCCCGATTTTGTCCAATAGTTTTTCGATTCTTGTTGACAGCTCCTTTTTCTAACAAGTTGCTTAAAGGGAACAGTAATATTCAATCGCTTATGATGACAAATTATTGTCCAGATTAAATAAACTTTATATTTTAATCGGCTGCGGACTCTGATGCTATTTTCCTTACCTTAATGTGACAATTATCAGCCCACATCCGAAGTACCAGAAGATTGAAGTGATGTACATGTAACGCTATTAAAAAATGAAAAACATATAGCTTCTAAATACAGACACAGCTCTATCCTATTAAAGGTATTGGAACATATTAGCATTATGAGCTACAGAATTTTCACGGATTTCTCAACAGACAAGCTAAATGCAATAGTCATGCACGGCGTTGAAAGAAAATGTAAAAGATATTCCCATGCTATAATTATCCTTAAACCAGTCAACAAGGTTTTAGATTTCCCACAACTCCACATGTAAGAAGACTTTGGAATCAAGTAATAAACTAACGTGTGGATTCACTCCCTCTCGGACAGTAGAAAGTGCGCTAAATTTAATGAAGCAGTCTCGACGCAATTCTTAATACCCTTGCGTACCCCCTAAAATGACGGAAAATCAACTTGATCAAAGTCCATTTATCTGGTGCCACTATCCTTTTTTGAAAGCATTAATAACCTGTCGTAGCAACCATCTACAAATAGACCTTACATCCCTGAAATGTTGGGAGACAAAATGAGTTTAAACAGCAAACAATGCAGTTATGAGAATAGCAATGTAACAACCCACTTTGTAATAACAACGCACTTTGTAATAATATTTGAAAAAGTTAAATTAAAGAGTTCAAACTGTATGCATAGCACTGTTTGGCTATTTAAGTCATAAATTATTATAAAACTATTCGGAAACCTTAACTATTCAGACTTTTTTAACTACTCGGACTTTTTTTACAAAGTGCCTTTCGTTGACTAACGCAGTTCGTAATACATTGTAAATATGTAATAACGCACTTTGTAATAAAATAAGAAAAAATTACGATACGATTTGAGGAGTGTGAAAATACCATTATTTGGTAATCCTGGACTGAAAATGACTTATTATTATACTAGATATCGGTGAGATGGTACCCATCTCTGTGGGCCCCGCCGACCTTGAGGACAAGGTGATGGTCAACAACCACGGTATGCGACACATCGCCTTGATATTATCTACCCACATTCCAAATATCAAAGGCCTACCTTAAAAGATAAAATAGTAACAACCCGGACAAGAATTTATCATTCAGAAAGCAATAATGTGAACTTAAGGTCAACGTTCAAGGTCTAAGGTGATCAGCCGCGGTAGGCAACACATCGCCCTGATATATTTTCTACCCACGTTCTAAATAACAAAAGCCTACCTCAAAAGATAAAAAAGTTACAGTCCGGACACGATTTTTCTAACGGACGGACAGACTTATCACACTTGGTCGGACTGTTATCAAAAATATTGGTTGGGGGGAGTTTTTTACGTCTTACACCGACAAGTTAATGCCCTTGGTCAGACTGTTACCAAAAATATTCGGGAATTTTAAAAACTCAGACTTTATTACAAAGTGCGTTTTGTTGACTAACGCAGTTCGTAATAAATTGTAAATATGTAATAACGCACTTCGTAATAAAATAAGAAAAAATTTCGAAACAATTGGAGGAGTGTGTAAGTACCATTATTTGGTCATCCAAGGACTGAAATTGACTTATTAGTTCATTATTTACCAAAAATATACGGGAATTTTAACAACTCAGACTTTATTACAAAGTGCGTTTTGTTGACTAACGCAGTTCGTAATACATTGTTAATATGTAATAACGCACTTTGTAATAAAATAAGAAAAAATTACGATACGATTGGAGGAGTGTGTAAGTACCATTATTTGGTACTCCAAGGACTGAAAATGACTTATTAGTTAATTATTTACCAAAAATATACGGGAATTTTAACAACTCAGACTTTATTACAAAGTGCGTTTTGTTGACTAACGCAGTTCGTAATGCATTGTTAATATGTAATAACGCACTTTGTAATAAAATAAGAAAAATTTTTCGATACGATTGGAGGAGTGTGTCAGTACCATTATTTGGTAATCCAAGAACTGAAAATGACTTATTTAATTAATTATATACCAAAAATATTCGGGAATTTGAACAACTCTTTTTTTAGTGCGTTTTGTTGACTAACGCAGTTCGTAATACATTGTTAATATGTAATAACGCACTTTGTAATAAAATAAGAAAAAATTACGATACGATTGGAGGAGTGTGTCAGTACCATTATTTGGTACTCCAAGGACTGAAAATGACTTATTAGTTCATTATTTACCAAAAATATACGGGAATTTTAACAACTCAGACTTTATTACAAACTGCGTTTTGTTGACTAACGTAGTTCGTAATAAATTGTAAATAATTATGTAATAACGCACTTTGTAATAAAATAAGAAAATTTTTTCGATAGGATCGGAGGAGTGTGTAAGAACCATTATTTGGTAATCCAAGGACTGAAAATGACTTATTTAATTAATTATTTACCAAAAATATTCGGGAATTTGAACAACTCTTTTTTAGTGCGTTTGGTTGACTAACGCAGTTTGTAATACATTGTTAATATGTAATAACGCACTTTGTAATAAAATAAGAAAAAATTACGATACGATTGGAGGAGTGTGTAAGTACCATTATTTGGTAATCCAAGGACTGAAAATGACTAATTAGTTCATTATTTACCAAAAATATTCGGGAATGTTAACAACTCAGACTTTATTACAAAGTGCGTTTTGTTGACTAACGCAGTTCGTAATGCATTGTTAATATGTAATAACGCACTTTGTAATAAAATAAGAAAAAATTTCGATATGATTGGAGGAGTGTGTAAGTACCATTATTTGGTACTCCAAGGACTGAAAATGACTTATTAGTTCATTATTTACCAAAAATATACGGGAATTTTAACAACTCAGACTTTATTACAAAGTGCGTTTTTTTTACCAACGCAGTTCGTAATACATTGTTAATATGTAATAACGCACTTTGTAATAAAATAAGAAAAAATTACGATACGATTGGAGGAGTGTGTAAGTACCATTATTTTATACTCCAAGGACTGAAAATGACTTATTAGTTAACTAGATATCGGTGAGATGGTACCCATCTCTGTATGCCCCGCCGACCATGAGGTCAAGGTCAAAGGTTATCAACCATGGTATGCGACACATCGCCTTGATATGATCTACCCACATTCTAAATATCAAAAGCCTACCTCAAAAGATACAGTTACAGCTCGGACATGAATTTGTCATTTAGGAAGCAATAATGTGACCTTAAGGTCAAAGTTCCAAGTCATGGTATATTAACATTTGTTTAATATTGATAGAAAAGTGATAATACTCCCAAAAATAATTATAGATCGTAACCTTCAACCATCATGATATTTAAAATGTTTTCTTGGTTTTAGGTATTCTATAAACAAACTCATTTACGTACTACATGTATATAACAAATAACAGACAAGTTTCGGCCACGGTTTCTACTACTTCATGCCTAATTAAACAAGGTAAACAACATGAACAAATAGTAATAACTGTAGTTTTTGCCTACTTTTTTAAACATACCCGAAAGGAAGCGTTTCCCCAGCCAAACCATCGAGGAGGTACTACAGGCGATGGCTGTTTTTTTTTTTTTTTTTTTTTTAACATGAACACATGAATAACAATAACTAATGTGTTTTCAAAGGGATTTATTTTTTATCAGTTGATGGCAAGGAAGGCAATCCGTCAATGTTTATGTGATTACATTCTCCAAAAACTGACGGAAGGACGGACGTTGATCGGTAATGTTATACCGCATAAGTAGATGTTGCTTAATGAAATTTACTTACATTCGAATCCTCAAAAATCTAGGCTTTCTCATTTATTTCACTGCTCACAAACCGTTGTAAGATAGCAAAAATATCTTGGCGAACACGAATTTTGATCTTACATGTTTAACATAGAACGAATGAAAATTTTTGTTACATGCTATAACGATTCACTAATTCACGATCTATACTAATTCAATATATCATATTTACCATGTAAATCAATTTAAGTTGAAATCTAGCATCTCTAACAATTAGCATAAAAGCGGTGTCAAACTTAAAAATAGACGCTCATAAAACATTTCATCTTTACCACTCAACTGTGCATACTATGTAAACCTGATAAAGCAGATTTTGTCAAAATACGACACTTTGAAAATTTTGCAGAAAAAGGGAGGCCATCTTCAAAATGGCTGTTTGTTTTAATTTTTTTGTTGCCACCATTTAATTAAGCATGTTACTATCAAGTATAAAAAACTTTTTATCTATCTAAAAACATGTTGTTATAAACAAAAAAGCACATGAAAAAAACGCATTTTTTACCTTTAAAGGGCCATAATCCCTATAAGGGGTTGACTGACAACTTTGACCCGATGGAGACTTTTGTTGTGAAAGTGGCACACAAACGAGGCGGTGTTACAGATACACATAGAACATAATTAGATGGAGTATTTAGTAGAGACGAAAATTTTTCAATTAGGTCCAAGAATCTTTTCAAGAATCGTACTTTGTATAAATGACCGACGAAAAACGAGCGAAAAGGATCAATAAATCATGACTTGATAAGATGTAAAATACGATGTCTCCGTATCTACAAAATTAAATCATAACTGTAAAATTAAGGAACTTCAAATCCAACCGTTACTTCAGTTGGTATGTGAAGTATAGGGGAATTTACAGGATATCAAAACATCCCGAAACCTGACTTACATAGTATTGCTAGACTATAAAATGTTCATGTAAATAAATGATCACACAACAATATATAAAAATATTTACACTTTATAAATGTTGTAAAAATGAAAGTAACCGTCCACACATTGATGAGCTAAAACTGTCTTTTGACAAACAAATAGAATATCTGTAAATTTTAAGAAACAATATTGGTACTAAAAATCTCTTTATATATATGGTGAAGTAAGGTGGCCGTCACGAGGGCAAAATACGATATCCATGTTTTGTAATCATCTTCTACAGTATTCAAACTCGATCTCTGAAACTTCACAGAAAGATTGCACATGTATTGAAGTTCTGCAACTGCTATTATGGAAATGTTCAAGGATTGTTTTCCAAATTTTCCAGACTTCGGAACTTGGTCATTTTTTTTCAGAACATGTGCAGACGCCATAATCAACTCCTCCTTCACAGAACCAAAAACCTTCTTCGTACAATTTGTAAACCATTCCCCACTTATTAAGGCACATGTTTTGCAACCCGGCCATTTCAGACCTGCGATTTTTTTATATGTTTAGTGCATTATTTTTTAAAACTAACACAATGCAATCTGTTGTTTATACGAAATATGAATTTACAGTAATGATTTATTTAATTATTTTTAAAAAGAAACTACTAATTAATATTAAATTACGATTGTGATTGTCAAAACTCCACGGTCAAGATATCTTGTTATTTCACACATTTTTTTCATTGCCCATATTTGGTAGATAAGTAAATGCAAAAAATTATTTGTTCCAGTCTTACAAAAATTTAATTTTTAATAAAATTTGTTACATTTTAAAAAAAATAAAAAGGAAAGTTCTTGAATAAGTGCACAGAAACAATTAAATTAACTAGGAATAACCTATTATACTTATACTGTAAAGAGGTGTTGCATTGAAGAGAATGGTTAGTATTTAACAATTGACCAAGTTTATTTATTTGGAATTTTACATTCCTGTTTCCCTAGAAAGTTAAATTTTTGGTTTAAAAAGGGTAATTGGAAATTTGAAAAAATATATCTGCCCAGAAAAGCCTAGAATGCAGGAGAATTTACCCCAGCTTCTGGACCCAGACCCCTGACTGTATAAGCACCGTGCATATGCTTGGTGCGTCGGAAGGGAGCTGTCCGTTCATTCATTCATTCATTTCTTTAATTCCTCAAAAATGAGATTACAATGAATATTTTACATATAAGTCAACATCAATACAAACAATAAAATTTGTATAACCTATAATACACTACTTTATCAATATGAATACGGAACATAGGGATTTAAATGTACATGTGTATAATAATTTGACACAAGAAGGTGCAAAGGGCTAGACATGTATATCATGCATCGCAACAAGCCGGCTATAAGTGGCTGAACATTGCACTATATGGGTATGACACAGTCTTCTGAAAGATATAAACTTGCGGTCTTCTAATTCGGTGTTTGGCCGTTTTCCAAGTAAAACTTCATACAAAACTTCTTCATGGTAGTAAGAAAGTTCCTGATACAGCGACAGATTAAAGTTTTCGATAACAATATCGGACCATACATCGCGCAAATCTTTAGTACTCGGGCAACTACATGATATATGCGAGAATAAATCTCGATATAGACAACAACATAAGGGACAGGACTTCTCTGAGAGATCAGGTGTATCACACAACAGTTTCGTTATAAAATAGGAAGTTCTTATTTCACTGTAAGTTTTGGCTGTAACCCAGTAATCCGCAAGCGCAACAGATGTGTGGATGTTCAGAAATCTAGAAAAGTCTCTTTGATGTTTTGTACGTTGTTCCCAATTTTCGGTTTGAACTTCGTTAATTTTGGAATTCACTATTTTTTTCCAGGCATGTTTCAACGGAAAATGTCCTTCATTGATAAACGTTGAAAGATATTCCTCTAGTCCATAGCGGTACAATATACTAATAATGTCTGGTATAAATCCCAATGGTTTTTTGCACGGTTGGTATAAATATAAGAATAATCTCGCAAGAAAAATGTTTTTTGATAAATTGTTATAGTCCAAAGAACAAAGTTTTTGTAAAAAGAGCAGCTTTCTTTTATCTATCTGACTAATGATTGGGTGAAGCCCAAGGATGCTCTCGCACATGTCAGAGCGTGTTTGCCGTTTTACTCTCAGAATATCTTTGACAATAAAGTGTTGGAACACGTTTAAGGAAGCCAAGTCCGCAGATTTTAAATTAGTCCACATTTCACAGCCATAAAGTAAGGATGGTAAAATTACGGAATTATAAAGCTTAATCAAGACATTTGGATTAGTCCGCTCAGACGATATTTCTTTTATTGCAAAGTAACAGTTTCTACCTTTTCGACAACAGTTAGAAGTTCTTTCGTGAGATTTAAAATGCGCATTCAATTCAATTCCTAGATGGGTTTGATTTTGGACAACGGGTACGACGTCATCGCCTATTTTCCACACAAAGTCTACGGGAGGGTTTCTGGTGTTCATTGAGAAGCGAATAATAGATGATTTACTTGCACTAAACTTGAAATGCCATTTTCTAGAATAAGTATAGCAGACATCAAGCATACGTTGGATAATAGCCGGGTTGTTACCAATGCATGATATATCATCTGCAAGAGAAGGAGCACAACTGGTAATATTAAGAATACCGGTATTAGGATTTGACATTTCCAAATCATACAATAGATCGTTAATAAAAACTAAGTATAAAATACCGGACAAAACACCACCTTGTCTTACACCTTCAAGGACAGGGAAGAAACATGATTGAGTTTGATTTACAACAATTGCGCTATTAGTATCAATATGACAGTCATCAATGATTCGCCACAATTTACCTTTTACCCCCAATTTGTTAAGTTTATACATCAATCCCCTACGCCATACGGTGTCAAAAGCTTTTCTACTATCTAAAAATGCAACATATACATTTTGTGCCAATTCTAAATTATAATACAGTGTTTCATGAAGGTTAAAAGAAGCTGTTAGGCAGCTGAGACCTTTCTGGAATCCTTGCTGCTGGGGGTTTGGGAACGTATGGTGATCGGATATTACACATTCCAAGCGTGACTTAAGTATCTGTTCAAACAATTTTAAGGTGCACGACAGCAAGCTTATTGGACGGTAACTGTCAGGGGAATTCTTCGGTTTTCCATTGCCTTTGTACAGCGGTACTATAAATCCATTTTTCCAAGATTTCGGAATACGACCACTTCTTACAACAGTGTTAAATAAAAAAGTTAGAAAACGTATTACTGGAACTCTACCATGTATGAAATGTTCATATTGAATACGATCATATCCTCCAGCTTTTCGACGTTTCAAATCTTTAATAAATTTACTAACTTCCGTTTCAGATATGGTACCACCATCTAACGTCATATCGCTATCAACATCAGAGTTTTTAACTTTACTATAGGTTGAATCAACTCGTTGTTTAATTTCAGCGTCAAAATTATCATTTACCGATCCGTTATACAGATCACTAAAATATTCCCCAAAGGCTTCAGCAACTGATTCTGGAGAGTTACTAACTTTATTGTTATAAATTATTTCCGGATATATTTTACTTTGGAATGTGTTTTTACGTTTCACGAGTTTCCAGAATAGCCGTATGTCGCATTCAGCTGCAACGTTTATATCATCATAAGTTTTACGATTATATTCATCCGCGGCAGCTTGTTGTATTCTTCTGAAATCACCTTTCGCACGCTTATAGTTTTTATAACTATCGAAAGTCATTCCTCTTGGTCGTCCATCAGCTATCCAAGTCTGTCGGAAGTATCGTTCTTTATCATGAGCGATCTTGACTTCAACTGACCAATATGGTTTGGTTCTTGGATTGAATCCGCATTTAGGAATAGATCGGTCACAGCATGAATGTACAATATCAACGAACTCATCGTACAAATTGTCAATGTTGTTACATGGATTGGTAAGTTGTCGTTGCATGAGAGCGTCTAAAGACTCGTGAAGACAGTTAGTATAACACAGCAATTGTTCATCGGAAGCCTTATGCCACGCTGGGAGGTGCATAATGGGTTTGAGTATATAATGAGACAATATGGCTTAAAATACCGGTAATAAACAAGTGTGTGTAAAGGAAAATTACAGGTATACATTTTTGTGCATATTTCCGTATAAAAATATGCAACTAACGGTTAGCAACACCAGGGTATATTGGTTTTGTAAAAACGTGTAACTGACTAATCAAATCCAAGGAATAATACTGATACGGGGAAAATACCCGATATATCCCCATGCACTTCTGAATTTTGAAGTTCTGATTAAAATAATGGCCAATAAATAATCGAGGACACGTTATGGTAAAATATTTTGAAAGGATTTCTTGACAAAAAATGTTTCATCATGAAAATGGCGACTAGAAAATGATTGCCTATAGGGTCCAATTGAATAGGAAAACACAGGATTTTGTCATATTAGAATTGTCATAATTCATTCTGGATATAATGTTGTATTCACTTACACATGAGATGGGTTTTTATGTTCATATTTTCTACTTCGGTATCGCTCCGTCGGTAAAAAAAATAATCGAATATAAAGACCCAACCCATGTGTAAATTAATACAACATCATACCCCTCATGAATTATTTTTAAAACAGAAACATTTGTGTCAAACAAATCCGAATGCGGCATTTTGTTCCTGCAAAAAATAAAAGCGGAATTTCACTTGTGGTTTCTTGAATATGACCAACAATAATTAAAAAAAAACATAATGGAGTGAACGTTAACATTAAGAAGTTACATAATATTATTTTTATAAGTTTGATCAAAATCTTACTGCTCAAGCTATTCCTACTAATCATTTAACTTTCGAATTAGCAAAAAACTATACCATATCCATCTGCTATGTTTCGGGTTATATGCAGCAAAAGAGTTTTCGATCTAATGAACAATGTTTGTTGTCTTTGATACGCGTAAAAGCAACAGTTTCATTACCATATATCTAATTGAAAAGGAAAATAAAATATATTTCCCCTAATAGGAATGAACAGTTTATATACACTTTATAATATACAGTCTTCGTTTGTTAGGGACGGACCATTTAACTTGAAGGGGGGGGGGCATATTTTTTTTCTTACACTCTGCTTCCAAAATATTTTTTTCATCAAAAATCATTTTCAAAATATTTTTTTAGGAAAAAACCAAGGCCCCCCCCCTGCAAGTAAAATGGTCGGTCCCTTAGCGTATATTTATTTACATAATGAACAAATAACGTATGTTGGTAAGATGCGAAGCCTACCTAGTATGTAATTCAAACTTATGCAACAGTCGGTTTTTGTTAAAGAATCTATGCGAAAGCCAGTGTACAAACTGTAATAATTAAAACTAAACATTCTTGAAACCATTTAATTTAGTTCTGTTGAAAAATAGAAATATTGACAATCTACTGAGTCATAAGGTTTGCTTTAATGCATGAAAATATTAATGTGTTGGAATATACAGTTAGCACATGCCTTTCCGTACACACCACAATGGGATTTGTTACAAGAATTCGAGACGCCATACATAGTGGCAGGAAACAGCGGCGGAAAGGTCTTGATCCATGAGGGTTTCAATATCGGAAAAACAAAGAGGAATGATGCGATATACTTCCGATGCTGGCGATCAGATTGTCGTGCCATTACGCAGAATAGTGTTTTCAATTTCGAGGACGAAAATCCAAACATTGTTATTTATAGTGCAAGCAATATTTTTCGTTTAAGGCATAAATCTTTCAATGAACAAAAGCTACTTGTAAAATAATAAATTAGTATTTTTATATAGTCTGATGCTTTTCAGTGCAATTATAGTATATTTAAATGGTTAATCATCTACTATGTCAACACTGAGGTTGTGAATTTGAGCAAGGCGTGCTCGACTCCAGCTTAATTGACAATCACACCATCTTTCCTCCCGAAGTTTGGGGGTTTTAACCCCCCCCCCCTTCCGAAAAAAATATGTATCCTGTAATCCCTGTACATAATAAAGGTTATATTAATACCTTTTTTTCTGTATTCGGCTTGTATTCTAATAAACTATCTTGGTACCCTTGTCTTTGCTTAAAACAATAAGTACTATGTTCTAGTCTCCGACATGTTTGTGTTTAAGGTGCCGTTTTACTATTTATTCCTTATTTTTTGCATATCAAAAAATAAAATATTGATATAAATGTTTTGTGATATTAGGAAATAATAACTGATAAAAAAATTATACAAAATTGGAAATAATTAGTAAAACAGCGTCTAGTATTTCTGACGAGGTTTTGCAAAAAAAGTTTCTACTAGGAAATCAGCTAGAAATGCCCAACAGTGAATCTGTGCACTAACCGAACTTCGCTCATGGTTTGAGAATGTTTTTTTTAATGGGATAATCGACAAATTGAGTGTCGAACTATTTTGGGCGTCGCGAATTATTGGTGTGTCGGACTAATGGGGTGTCGGACCAGTGGGGTGTCGGACTAATAGGGTGTCAGACCAATGGTGTGTCGGACTAATGGGTTGTCGGACCAATGGGGTGTCGGACTAATGGCGTATCGGACCAATGGGGCGTCGGACCAATGGATTGTCGGACTAATGGGGTGTCGGACCAATGGGGTGTCGGACTAATGTGGTGTCGGACCAATGGGGTGTCGGACTAATGTGGTGTCGGACCAATGGGGCGTCGGACTAGCGCTGCTGCCCAGTATCTTCTGGCGTGCAACGCTTTGTAGACTGATTGTTGTGTAGGATGTTCGAAAACTGTCCATAGACAAAACGGCGGATTTTACGACACGGCCCCGAGTCTGCTATTTCACAAAATCTCCCGATGTTAAAAAAATATTAATGTGGTTGTTCATGAAAATAATAAATAACTCTAATCCAGGTCCGGGTTTCATAAAACATCTCAAATTTCCTCAACTCAAAAATTGACCAATCAGATTGCGTGAAATTTTGAATTTTAGGAAAATCTCAAGGATTAGATGAAAATCTCAATTTGAGATGTTTTATGAAACTGAGGCCAGATTTTATTCCGCAAAATTATGTTTTTTTCGTTAATTTCTGTGTAAATCACAAATTAAAAGAAAGCAAGTAAATAATGCTCATATTTTCCCTAAATGCATTCTGCCGAATAGTTCATGAAATCTTAAAATGGATAAAAATTGTTTGCTTACATGTTTGACAAAAAATCAATTACCTGTTTTATGGTACAAATTAGATGAAAAATGACGGATTAAAGTTATCTTGAACTCTTTATTTTGATTTTGCATTTTCATTTTAACATAGAAATTAATGAGAATATGAAGTTTAAATACTTTTACACCTTGACTGTGGACAAAACATAGTGCATTTATATTGTCAGTGGAATCAGTAAATATAATACTTTATTTGGCCGTACATCTCAAGCATGAAATGTAGATAAATACGATGTCTAACATTGTATTTCATATTTAAGTTTATAATTCAAAACGATTCTCACTGCAGGCAGGGTGTACTCGACTCCAATCTTAATTGACAAGGATTGCCAGTTTTCCTACCGCAGGTCGGGGGTTCTCTCCGGGTACTCCGGCTTCCTCCCCCAATAAAAACTGGACGCCATGAAATAGCTGAAAAATTGCTGAAAGTGGCGTTAAAACACCATTCAAACAAACAATATAATTCAAAATGGCTACTTACAAGTATAGTAAAAAAAAATTCAAGCTTTTTTAAATTGTAATCATGCATAAGTTACGCGATAATTGGATGGATTCAACCTGGCTTCGCCTTTGAACAAAGTAGTTTTAACTCCAGAAAATAAAACTACAAATTCATTTTGTCTTAAAAAAGCCATACATTGCATTGTATATCAAGCAAAAGTTGAATTTTTATTGTGATTTTGTGTGTGTTATGCATATATATTATATATCCTCTTTTTGATTCCATACATATCTTATAACATTACTGTTATTTATATTTTTTTTACTAAGTCGGACAGACGGATTCCTGTCTACGCTTTTCAGTGGGGACCAAAACAACCTTAGGTGCGTTTACTCCAGACAATTAAGGAAGTAGCTATAGGATTCTATATACTTTTTGATGTTTTTTTCTCTATATCGCTCACATGATTGCATGCAATTTATCTATCTTTCAATTTCCATATGATGCTAACAAAACTTTTCGTTACAACTTTTTTGTAATATTTTTACAAAGTGCGTTATTACACTTTCACAATTTATTACGATGAGCGTTAAGAAACACAAGGTAATTTGTAAACAAAATCAAGTAGTTTTTACTTTCGTAATTTCAATAAGTCATTTTCAGTCCATGGATTGCCAAATCGGATCGTAAATTTTTCTTATTTTATTACAAAGTGCGTTATTACATATTAAAAATGTATTACGAACTGCGTTAGTCAACCAAACGCACTTTGTAAAAAAAGTCTGAGTTTTTAAAATTCCCGAATATTTTTGGTAACAGTCCGACCAAGGCCATTAAGTTGTCGGTGTAGGATGTAAAAAACTCCCCCAACCAATATTTTTGGTAAATAATTAAATTTGTGGCGGACGCCCTATAGTGATCTGTCTGTCCGTCCGTCCGTCCGACTAATCGTGTCCGGGCTGTAACTTTTTTATCTTTTGAGGTAGGCTTTTGATATTTGGAATGTGGGTGGATAATGTCAAGGCGATGTGTCGCATACCGTGGCTGATCACCTTTGACATTGAACGTTGACCTTAAGGTCACATTATTGCTTTCTGAATGACAAATTCATGTCCGGGTTGTAACTTTTTTATCTTTTGAGGTAGGTCTTTGATATTTGGAATGTGGGTAGATAATATCAAGACGATGTGTCGCATACCGTGGTTGTTGACCATGACCTTGAACTTTGACCTTAACGTCACATTATTGCTTTCTGAACGACAGATTCATGTCCGAGCTGTAACTTTTTTATCTTTTTAGGTAGGTTTTTGATATATTTAGAATGTGGGTAGATAATATCAAGGCGCTGTGACGCATACCATGGTTGATAACCTTTGACCTTGACGTCAAGGTCGGAGGGGCCCACAGAGATGGGTACCATCTCAACGATATCTAGTTAACAAATAAGTCATTTTCAGTCCTTGGATTACCAAATAATGGTACTTACACACTCCTCCAATCGTATCGTAATTTTTTCTTATTTTATTACAAAGTGCGTTATTACATATTTACAATGTATTACCAACTGCGTTAGTCAACAAAACGCACTTTGTAAAATAGTCTGAATATTTAAAGTTCCCGAATAGTTTTATAATAATTTATGACTATGCATACAGTTTGACAACTTTAATTTAACTTTTTCAAATATTATTACAAAGTGCGTTGTTATTACAAAGTGGGTTGTTACATGGCATCTACTGCAAGCTAATTAACATTGGCTGAAACAGTGAAGGGATACAAAGATGCTTCACATGCATGCTCTGAAAAAAATTAGACACCACCATCTTGTATTATTTGTATAATGGGGATTGTTTCAATTCTAAATATCGCCTTCATTGCTACCCGACACAGCGCAAGTTCTCGAGAGGATCTCCAAATTTCATTTGTTAAAATTCATAGCTGACTTAGAAGAGTTTCTAACTAGTCTATTTGTACGTATATTGTTAAAATGAATTTTGTAGCTAAACATTGTGGTCTGTTTATTAATTTTTTTATTGCGTAGGGGTTAAAATGTGTTAATTAAATTGTTGAACGAAATATCTCCGTTAAATGTTGCAACGTTTAAAGCTGTCACATTTATCAAAATTATTCCATTCAGTTAGAGTATTATTTAAGCAAACAAAGCTTCTGGCCAGACAAAATCACGAAAGTATACTTAGAATGTTACTCTAGAATAATATTTACTTGAGCTAGCGATACTCTCTTGCATGCAAAAGTACACACACGGACATATTAATATATTGCAGTGAGTTTTCCAAGGGCTCTAGCTTAAAACGTTTTGTTTCTGGTGGTTTGGTCCTATAGTTGGAATATATATAGAGTTTATTAACCTGAACAAACTGGAGCCTCCTTGGGTTGACTATGTTATTTTTGTTGAGCCTCACACTTAATGTTGAATTTTGACAGGACTATGTTATTTTTGTTGAGCCTCACACTTAATTTTGAATACATAATGTCTAACAAGACAACAAGACGCGCGAAAGTAAAACATTTTCAAATAAATAAATAAAAGAAAAAATCCCAGTAAAGAGAACAGAAAACAATCATATTATTTCATCCATTTAATCAAGGTTTTATCATTTAATCAACGCCGTCCTTAAATTACATTTTGCTTTAAATACAATATTAAAACTAGGAAGAAAAACAATTTGTCAACAACGATATACAAAACTTAAAACCAGTGATATAATAAGGATTTAAACAATAACATACGACACATGACGCAAAGAACTCAAAGTGTTATCCAACCCAATAAAACCTCGTACACTAAGATAGTTTAGAATCTAGTAGTGAGAATGTATTGGTAGTACCAAAAAGCATAATCTCCCTTGTGAAAATTAAATGTAAATGCCAAGAGTTAATTTGTAACAATAAGAGGAGCACAGAATATGTACATTTTCATGCCGATAATCTGCTTGTCCTCCAAGCATACATATATGTTTTCAATTAACATTCGACAGATTTACTCTGCAGAAAATTTATGTTTAGATTTTCTATCAGTGAGGACAAATTCATTTCAGTCATGATTAATTACTTTGTATTTGAATCTTTTTTCCATTGTTAGCCTTTTCTTAAGTATAAAAATGCGGAAACGAGGTTTTATCGCTGTTACATTGGTAAACGACTTCGATAGGCGGACAAAATAAAGTCAAAATTTTACAGGTGATTTTCCAAAAAACTTCTCTCCATAAAGCTAAGTAAGTGTGTTAGTACGAATGCTTTTGACCAATCTCTAACTCCGTTATTAAACAATAAATATAATGTTACTGGTATATAAAGATGATGTTAAATATGGTTGAGATAGATGATGCAAGATATTTCCCAGATTGATGGCATACAAGCCATGTACGCAAACTGTGACGAAAGGAAATACCATCTCTGTCTATATTTACTTGCTTAAAGAGTGTCCAAATAATTCTAACTATTTCTTTACAGAGAGCTAGCAGTATCAAAAGCAGTTAAGGGAAGACCTTCTTCCAAATACTTCCATCACCTTGTGGTGATCTGTTGAAAGGCAAGATTAAAAATCTTGCATGCTAGAAGAATGAGCATAAATAACACTAAAACATTGAATATTAGATACAAGTTTCACTTCACTCAGTTGCCATAGTTACTACGGATAAACACTGCAAGGTACGGTACGGCAAACATTAATCATAGGTGACGAAGGCACTTGGAGATTATTACAGAAAGTGTTCGTGTTTAAATAAATTTTAAACCATCATAAGATCATAACATCTTTACATTTTAAAGCCTGCAGAACAGACTGAATGTACCATGAAAACCAGAAAATCTTACGCAACAAATTTATTATTACATTTAAGATATATGTTCATTATTAAAGAGGGGCCTCGGTGGCCGAGTGGTAAAGGTAGTTCGTCTACTATTGATCACGTGGTCTGTCAACACTGAGATTGCGGGTTCGATTCTCACTGCAGGCAGGGTGTACTCGACTCCAATCTTAATTGACAAGGATTGCCAGTTTTCCTACCGCAGGACGGGGGTTTTCTCCGGGTACTCCGGCTCCCTCCCCTAATAAAAACTGGACGCCATGATATAGCTGAAAAATTGCTGAAAGTGGCGTTAAACACCATCAAACAAACAGAAACAAACATTATTAAAGATTTGTTACAAAATCTTGTTTATCTTTATAACTTAAAGGCATATATCTTTATCTTTGTGTTGTTTGTCTTATTACTTTAGTATTCTCATCTTTTAGAACACACGATACCGCATATATATTCAGAAGTCGTTTGTTTGTTATGAGTTCGATACCTTAATTTTGTTCTTTTGGATAAGCTTCTGTATTTTAAAGCTATAGGCCCACTAACGCGCATCATACATCTTGGTATTGTGCTCTCCTAGTAGTTTTTTCTGTCTTAACTACGACCCCTGCACTTCAGAAAAAACTCACTTTTACAATGGGTGGTTTATATTAAAAGAAATTCACAGAGACGTCAAGTATAGAGACTTTAAGGTATGGATAGAAACACTTGCACTTAAGTAAGAACAGCTATTTTCTTTGTATACTACTTAACGACTATTCCGACTGATAATAATAACAACGACTGAAATCTAGTTCACGTGAACCGAATTTGAACAGGAACCGCAATCCCATATTTGTTTATGAATGTTGCGTAAGTTTGTCCCATTTATACACGCATAAAATTGTTATGTGTAAGTAATGGCATAAACAATTAACCAAAGGAAATTAACATGCAAGCAAAACAAAACTAAAAGATTAATATTAAGACGTAAGAAAGGCCTTCTTCCCTTACAGTCATTTCGTGTCGTTCAGTACGAGTGGGAATCTAGCAGATGTATTTCGGAAGATAAAAAGTCCGATTTGTCGTTCAGATTTGTCAGAAATAAAGAACAGTTCGATCTCCAACCACGATGAAGCTCTTCGCTCTTCTAGTAGTTGTTGGTCTTTCAGGTAAAGCTGCTTTAACTGGCAATAACGTTAGCAGTTTTATTAGAATGCAATTAAAATGCATATATATTTTTTTCATTTTACAAACAAGTTTTAACTTATTTTGAGGATTTAAAATAAATTATGAAATTCAGCTAACGCACAGCTAGTTTGATTTATACAAAAACGCCAGAAAAACACGTTCGGAATACAATATTGCACTTTCATTTTCGCTGAAACCACATGGCATGAAGTCTCTGTTGTAGAATTGGCTAATTGCTTGATGCACATGTGATAGGTAAATATTATAAAGTTCCACATAATACAATAAAACATGAACATTTCTTTATGATTCAGCGGGTGGATCCGGATGGTTTTTTTAAGTCTGATGAAAAGGTAAGACAAATAGAATCAAAGCTTTAACTTTATCAGCCAATCTCGACAGATTAAGTAACTCTGCTTTCTAATGGAAATACGCAAGCAGCCGGAGTTGTTACTCGTGATCTACTCGATATTTGTAAATTTCTTTTTAATTATGCAGAAAGTATTGTTCGAGATTGTGAAATACATTCTTTTTCGACTGACATTATCGATGAGGTTATTATATCTTGATGCTAGGTTTTGTAGTTTTTGTCTGAAATTAGAGATACTATTTTAAAATTCAAACATTCAGTCTCACAGTTCGTTACTGTCGACGTTTTTGATAACTATAGCATTAATGGGATCTAACAATATAAAAATGTTTTTAGCAACAACATGCACATTAGTTTCTAATACGATAAACCGTGGTAAAATCCATTATAAACCATTTATATATATATATATATATATATATATATATATATATATATATATATATATATATATATATATATATATATATATATATATATATATATATATATACAAACGTCTAAGTATTGTGACAACCATATAATATATCTATCCAGCGGATTTCTGAAACATCAGAAATACAGGGTTAATATCAAATATTTATATATACGTCTACAAATTAAGCCCAACACTGTTTGAATTAGATTTTTAACACTGTCAAATTTTTGCTTTCCCTCAGCGGGATTCGAACTCACACCGTTGTGACACTGTGGCACCAATTCTATATATATATAGAAAACGTCATATATTATTGAAAATAGCGGTCGCATACCAGAGTCAAATATATCAGTTTTATTTTTTAAATTGTATTGAAAATCGAAATGATTGATCGGATCCTTAATTCCTGAAATCAACAATTAGAAATATATCATACACTATAATTCTATTAAATAGCGTACAACAACTTAACAAAAATGTCAAAAAAAAACTCATTTTATAAATGTTTCTAGGAAAAGAATCTATGGACCCGTATTGTTGGTGGCGAACCAGCTATGATAACAGAGTTCCCTTGGCAAATTTCCCTTCAAGCCCCAACAAGTCATAGATGTGGAGGTTCTATTATTGACGAAAAATGGGTTGTTACTGCAGCTCATTGTGTAGATGGCATTCAGTAAGCTTTCAAATAGTTTAATACTTTGATACATGAAACTTTAACATGTGGGAGGAATATTACAGAATTCCAATCTTGTTAAAAACAGATAGGTTGATCGTAAACAACTAGGTCTCGTTAATAAAGGTTTACAAAAAGATAACAACAATATCGCTGCATAAGCTTGTATAGTACGAGAATACTCTGTCGTCTAAAGTTTTTTCTCAGGCTAAAGCTTGTGTTTGGATCGAATAGATCTAATCTTAGTGGATTCAATATACTGGTAATCTATGTCACGGTCAAAGATAAGGAGATGTTTGTAAATATCTAAGAGGTGAAACCTTTAAATCAACTATCAAATAGTCAAACTAGTCCCAGAAACAAGTATTAAGTATTTTTTATTGTTCAACTTTTTAAAAGTTATAAATACCTATAAAGTATAGAAAATAAAACGTTATGGACAATAATCAAATTAAAACATTAAGACTTGAAATATAATGATCAAATATGTATTGGTCTTGCAATAGAACCAGATGTCACAGACTAGTTTAATATGTATTTGTCTTGCAATAGAACCAGATGTCACAAACTAGTTTAATCTGTGTTAAATTTTTAGACCTAGTCAATTAAGAATAGAAGCCGGAATAACAAAGTTAAGTGAATCCGGAACAACTGTACAGGTGAAGAGATACGTCATGGTAAGTAGAAGGCTTCAAAACAATCAAACAATTCTAAGAAATCTTCAACGTTCACCAGTAATATAAAACGGAATATTGTTTTTATACAGACTTTATTAAGGCAAGTCTGATCTGGGCTCACCTGTTACGTTTGTTTTTTCATCAATTTTTCATCTAGGGTATATCATGGCGTCCAGTTTTTGTTGGGGGAGGAAGCCGTAGTATACAGGAGAAAACCCCCGACCTGCGATAGGAAAACTGGCAATCATTCTCAATTAAGATTGGAGTCAAGTACAACTGCCCTCGGGGAGAATCGAAGCCGCAATCTCAGAGTTGACAGATCACGTGATCAATAGTAGACGAACTACCTTAACCACTTGGCCACCGAGGCCCACACCTGTTACGTAGGGCCATGAAAGTCTGTATAAAAACAAAATGCCCTTTATTCTTTTCATCGGTAATATACCTACTGACCGTTGTTACTGACTACATTCCGTAATTTACCCAGGGACCCGATAAATTCGGTGATAATTACCCACGTGTAATTACCAGTACGTTCGGTAATTTACCTACTGATAAACTGAAAAATGCGGACATAAATCCAAGTGCGTTGTTACGAACTTTTTCAGAGGTACACATCAAAAGGAAAATGTACAAATTTCCGATAAAACATCATTTTTGTAATTGTTGATGCAATATCGTGTAACAAATAACGCTTAGCTAGCTTAGCCTTGATCAGGGAACAACATAATTTTATCAAATGTCAAATGTGGATTGTGATAAACATAACAAGAAGATTCTTAATTTTTTTGTTCAAAACACAGATGAACCTTTAAGAAGTATGGTATAAACGATAAACTTTTATTAGATAAAATATGTGTTAACTCAATTAATCTTGGATGTCCAAGCTGTGCACAAATCAAAAGAGATACCAACATCTTGTTCGAACGATCAAACACCGTGTCCAACATACCACAGTAATTCGAACTTTAAAAAAGGAGAAATAAAAATAACTTATTTAGAGTTTTCCTCCGTAAGGTTAACGAACTTTGATAATATATCTATATAGCATCCAGACTGGGACCCATTCGGACCTGGTTTCCCATATGACATGGCAGTGATGGAGCTTTCGACGCCATTAGAGTTTAGCGATAAGATCCAAAAGATTGAAATGCCAGATGAAGACGGACCTGATTTTGCGGGTACCAAGTGTATAATATCAGGCTGGGGACTCACTAGAGGAGGTATGCCAATATCTACATAACGATGAATTGTAAAGTAATGTATTACAGACTATACAGTTATTTAGAACTAGTGTTCTTAACGACATTGACAACCAAACGAACTATTTTATACATGTACGTACACTAATTGATTAAAGTTACTTTGAAAAATCATCGTCGTTGACGTCATCATCATCATCATCATCATCATCATCATCATCATCATCATCATCATCATCATCATCATCATCATCATCATCATCATCATCATCATCATCATCATCATCATCATCATCATGTTATTAATTTATTGCTGTGATCTTGGACTAGTATAACTAACTTGATTTATAGGTTCCTGCTCTAATGGACATAGCGATACCTTGAAAAAAAAAATTGTTTACATCTTAATAATGTTCTTCTCTTAAATGCTAAGTACATTATAGTCAGACGCTCTAAAGATAATTGCACGTGTAGAAATATTACCAAAAGCAACATAAATATAAATCTAATATGCATGGATAAAGAATATTAACTGTTAACCTATTATAAATTTATGTTTAGGTGGTGGTGTTCTACCAGATAATTTACAGAAAGTTGAGATGACCGTTTTGTCGAACACGGATTGTGCCAACAGATGGGTAGGGATATCTGGTGCCGCTGTCAATGCAGGTCACATCTGCATCGGTTCCGTGGATGATTCCCAGACTAAATCTGCTTGTAATGTAAGTTATGTGTTTCATAAAGTTAAAACTGTATTATGTCAATTATGTCTTGAATAAATGAATGAATGAATGAATAAAAAAATAAAAAATAAAATAAATAAATACATAAATAAATAAATGAGGGTATAAAGGGAAAGGTTATTTATTTATTTATTTATTTATTTATTTATTTATTTATTTATTTATTTATTTATTTATTTATTTATTTATTTTTATTTATTTATTTATTTATTTATTTATTTATTTATTTATTTATTTATTTATTTATTTATTTATTTATTTATTTATTTATTTATTTATTTATTTATTTATTTATTTATTTATTTATTTATTTATTTTGAAAATCCATTAAGAAATGAAAGCGCTATCCTGACAACAACATTGAATATACATGTACATTAAAGCTGACTAATACCTACCTACCTAGTCCTTGTTATGCCCGGGTGCACATAGGGCAAAGACTTGAGTTTTCCACTTCTCTCTGTCTTGAGCTGTCTTCTCTTATTCTCCCCCAAGTTTGCCGATGTTCTTTGATTTATTTTTCAACTGTTCTTCTCCAGGGGTTGTTGTCGGTCTACCTTGTTTTCGCTTCTGGTGTTCATCTGTGCGTTATTTTAATGGTGTTACTGATTGGTTTTCTTTGGACGTGTCCTATCCATTGCCATCTTGGTTTTGTATTTCGCATACTATCCATGTTTGCTCCGAGATCTTAGCTGGCCAGTAAATCCTCAAGATCTTTCTGAGGCAACCATTGTGGAAACTGGTCATCCTCCAGTCCCATATAACAAGACCCAGCTGATGTACAGTCTTTAAGTTTATTTTACTCGATTTATACCCATCTTCGATAGTTGTTCATTTTTTTTTAGTAAATCTGCTGCGAGCAAAAGAATTGAAACTGTTTAAATTAAAAACATACCTAAAATCCAGAAGCTCTGATTTGAAAATATACCACTGACACAATGAACAAGATCATAAAAGGGAGCAACCATTTTCCTTTTGTTTGTTAGGGGGAGGAGGATAGTGTTGTTCGGATAAATTTTTTCGGTCCATTAGAAGACATGTATTTTTCCTCTGAAATTAGCACATGTATATTGGTATACTGATATATTGAAGCCATTTACTTATCATTATTATTATATCTATTTTAAGGGTGACAGTGGTGGTCCAATGACATGTGTTTCTGGCGGGAAAACCTATCTGGCTGGAGCGACGTCATGGGGAATCAGTAACTGTATCCGGTATCCTAGCGTCTACAGTAGAATTACATACTTCCGCGATTTTATCAGACAAAATACAGGAATTTAAAATATTTTATATCCATATACATGACAATATTATATATGTTTTGTCTATACCTGTTTTTGTTTTGTTTTCTTACAAAATTTTGACTTAGAATTGAGTAGAACCCTGTCGTATGCTTTCTTTTAGACTTTAAATTATAAAGTGTCAGTCTGCGTAGTTGTACCTAAATATGTATGACTTATATAGGGATAATAACAATTACTAAAGTTTAAGCGGCGATAAGAACAAACCTCAATTCGATTTTGAATGCAGTTTTCAGCACCTGCAGTGAAATAACGACAATGGATATGTTTCTGTACAGTATACCTGCATCTCTTAAATGGCGACCACAGGATGCAATAACTGGGGATGTAAAAATGGTTCACCAGTAACAAAAACACTTGGTATTAGTTCGTTTGGCGTTTATTGATGTATATTAGGTACGCAAGTAATGTCCATGCCGACGTCGGGTGAAAAGGGAGTCTGACTCAGTAGTCATAGGAACAAGTCTTTGTAGGATTGAAAAGATCAATGGACTGTAGACGGAAAATATTAAACTGAACTTAATACGAAAATAACAAGAATGAATCAACTTAAAAGTAACAAAGCGAAGCCAACAAGACTAAAAACTTTCTTTTATCCAAATTTTAATGTATAATCCAGTGAAAATTAATTCTAAACAATAACTAAAATGCAGCTTATAAACACTCTGATTAACAGGAATAATGAACTAAACATTTTGCTTAAACAGGGAAAAAAACAAGTTCATAAAACACTGCTGAACAAGAATAAAGTTCCTTAAACACTGATTAGCTGGAATAGAGCTGCGTTAACATTCTGTTAAACTGGAATAAAAAGGCGTTTACTGCCAACGTTTAGCTCTTTGACTAGAGCAACATTTAACTCATTGGATAAGCGAGAAGAAATTAATTCAGGTTATTATTATTGAAATAAGTGTTACAAATTATGCAATTGGTGTTACATTTTTTTTTTAATTTATGAATTGAATAAATTCTTTGAAGAGTCATCGACGTATGAAAGCGTTGACGGAATAAGACTTTCAATGATGCGTGGTTGCGCTTCATGCTGAAAATTTTATTAGGTCATACAATGCATTCAATTCCTATAGTTACATTTTAGTTCATTTAAAATTGCCGATGTACTGATTTAAATCGTGCACAATATATCTTGTTGATTTAAACAACTCCGCATTGTTTGAGTTTGGTGGCCGTCGTCAATGAAGAGCGTACTGTGCTCTTCGATCGTGGCTTACAGTTTCATAGCAAAATGCAAAGAACAATTGTACGTCATCTGTAACAATTTGAACCAATAGAAATCTCGGATATTGGGGAAATATATAGGTAATGTAAGTATTATGTAGTACTTGCAATAAATACGATACACTGTAATCCTGGCCAAGTGTTTAAGGTAGTCAGTCGTTTGCTATTGATCACTTGCCAGTTAACACTGAGGTTGCGGGTTCGAGTCCAACTGCAGGCAGAGTGTGCTCGACTCCAATCTCTTTTCACAAGGATTGCCAGTTTTCATACCGAAGGGTTTCTTCGGCTTTCTCTCCTAATAAAACTGGAGGCCACAATATAGCTAAACAAATTGCTTCTTGTGGCATTAAATTCCATCAAAATATGTTAACCCGAGGATTTCCGGAAAAAATCTACTAAAAGAGTAGAAAGTCCTAAAAACAAACTAAAGAAATGTGTACCAGGACGTCGATTCAGATTGTTATGTTAGTGCGATAGTAATGTATGGAGTACAGGCTGGGAGCTCTAAATGACCATTGTGTTAAGTAGATATTTTTCAGTTTCCCTCTCACCGGTGCAGTTTAATATTTCGCTAAGATGACTCTTTTATAGTGTACTAAAGTCGGATTATATTTTTTATTAGAACGTGCTGGTCGGCACAATAGTTCATAACAAATGACCTTTACATTATGCCCCAAAGCTTAGTTAGGCAGCTTAGGTAAAAATGCGATTAGACAACTTTTGTATTATCAGTTTAGATATACACAAAACATGCTCTATTTCGCGTTTTCGCTTAATTTACGAAATAGCTGAAATGCAACAAACATAAATACAGCAACGTATAGGTACCTCTACGTATTGTAATATTTTGGTCTCGCTTTTCAAATTCTGACTGTCTTGACAGTTTTACATTTTTGCTTTCTTTCATATGAAGCATCTGGTCCCCATAATATAATTTGTTCAAATAATTATTATAAAAGGATTGGACACTTAATAAAACATTGACCCATTCCTCTCAACACGCGTCGAACTGTACAAAATAGTGACATCTTAAACAGGTACAAATATGTATATTTTACATCTACAATATAAAATAAAACATAAGTGTTTGTTTTTATTTACAATATAGAAACTAAAAACGCAACGATACTGAGATGAACAAAATGAGCTTAGGGGAAAATTGTCAATTAATTTTTGGCAAAACTGATAGCTATTTTATACCTGATCTGGTGTCACAGTAATGACATAAAACCACAGGTGTACTACAGGTAAAATGTTTATTGGAAATGTTACAAATAGTTGATGGATGGAAACAGTATTAACAGGATAGTTTTGTTTTCTTTTAAATCATATAAATATAGGATTACTAGAACTTTTAAATTACAAACATTTTGTTTAAAGGTATCATGTATCATGGGGTGTGAACTATTTAAACCTTGTCACACCAAACAGTCATTTTATAAACAGCTTGTACATTAAAGAGGCGTCATTAATTAGATATGAAGAAAAGAGCAAGAAAGACGAAAAGAATTATAAAGGAAACATTACTGGACAAAATTCCGGAATATGGAACCACATCAAAACATCCATTTAAGTCGAAGGAAGAAATACTCAAACTAAACAGAGAATTAAAATCAACAAGCAACCACCAAGACCAAGATGCTACGCTGTTTCCACGACATTTCCATTGGATCGTGTTTATATTTACTTTGGTCTTTAGAATACATTACGTGATACAGAAGGAAAACTGGTGGATATTACACCCAGACGAGATATACCAGACTCTTGAAGGTAGGCATAGTCTTTATATTTATATTTCTGTCTTAATAAAATAACATTGATTTAGTTATTTATTTCGTTGATAGCCTACTTGTGTGGCTGGTTTTCTATTTTCTATCTGCCATGATATAAATTAATTTATGATTTAGAGCAACTTTATTTTATCGGCACTGAGATACCTTAACGTTAAAAAAAAACAAGAAACCTTTTTCGTGATATTACTAAAATATAATATAATGTGTTCTTTGTGCAAATTTGTTTCCTATAGTAAGTGTTTTATAGATAATATAGGATTAAAATACAGCTTGGTCATTTAATAATGTTCATCATTTCTCACAAATTCTCATAGTCAATGTGATATTTAGATTGACAATTTTAATGATTAGTTGTTTTTTTTAACAATTGTGCACATCAATTTTAAACTTTTACAACAATATAATGCCAAAAATGTTATGAAAAAAATTAAAAACCTGTGAGCTGTCGGATGCATGACATCTACATTCAATTGTACAGCAAGTCAGAGCGAGGTAGGAACATCTAAACGTCTAGTTTAAATCCTTGTCTGTTAATTAGCTAAATAGCTGGGAACTCCTTAACGTTTATTAGTAGTTCCTACCACTAAGCCAGGGTTTCTTAGTTGGCTCACCTAATATGATGCGAATGTAAACGTGGATCTCAAGACAGGGGGTGGATGTTGATAGTTTATAACGGGCAAAAGCCGCATCACTCGGTAGTGTTTATGAGGCGACTGAAATCTACTGAACTAGATCATACGGACTATTTGTTTTGTTCATCAATAACAACAAAAACGTTAACAATAATGCCTTCGTCAGCCTCCAAATAGTTTGAAAGTCGACATAAAAGTATACTAGTACAATATATAACTAAATAAAATCAAGCTATATACAGAGTTAAAAGGAACACTATTAACGTTTAAATAATGATTTTAAGTTTTTAATTCATATTTATACAAAGAAGTCTATTTCTAATGTTATCGTCAAAAATGACTTCTACTGATTATAATGATTGGTTTTAAGTAGCAGATTGATTTCACTGCGGAAGAATTTAGAAAGCAGGATTTTAAGCAAAAAATATATACAATTGCACTTTCTTGGCAGTTCCTTTGGTGTTCGGTATTTGTGTTATTATATTCAATTAATACGTTTCATACATCAACACACAGAGCATAATATAGTGTAATGATACGTAAATAAAACAATTAACGAGCTCCAGGTATGTTTTAGGAGCTTCAAACCCTAATGTCAATTAATAAGTACAAAGTTCTTCAAATTCATAAATCAAAGTGGGGCCTCGGTGGCCGAGTGGTCTAGGTAGTTCGTCTACCAATGATCACGTGGTCTGTCAACACTGAGATTGCGGGTTCGATTCTCACTGCAGGCAGGGTGTACTCGACTCCAATCTTAATTGACAAGGATTGCCAGTTTTCCTACCGCAGGTCGGGGGTTCTCTCCGGGTACTCCGGCTTCCTCCCCCAATAAAAACTGGACGCCATGAAATAGCTGAAAAATTGCTGAAAGTGGCGTTAAAACACCATTCAAACAAACAAACAAACATAAATCAAAGTGCTATAAAACTGGTAGATCCCTTCTTTCCTTCATTTGGTTTTCAAATGTTCAGTGTCAATAAATGTATAAATATGTTGAATATCCAGATACAAAACTACTTTATTTTGCTAAAGCACAAAAATTGACGGGTTTCAGTCATAGATAATTATAACAGATTAAAAAGTGTATATTAAGTGTATCTATTAAATATACCTGTCACTTAACAAAACAATCTGTTGCAGTTAATATGTGTTTATGGTAAATTAAGGGTCCAATTCATATGTGTCACGATCGAATTGTAGCTACAAGTGTGGACTATTATGTCAATAATTATTAATGGAAGAGACTGGATATCTTATATAAATGCCATAAATGATACCAAAATGCACGTATTGTCTAACCAAGACTTATCATTGGCGCATTGGATGTTCAAATAATCGCATCATCGAATATTTCAACACGTTATGCCAAATTCTGCCAAGGAAATCTTCACCATCGGAAACATTTTCAAAATTTTAAAAACAAAGTCATTGAATGCGTGTCATTATCGAGTTTAAGTGTAGCTACAATATTTTGTTTTGACACGATACTGAAAAAGTCCCTAAAATTTCTCAACAAGCAGCCAGAACTAGATTTAGCGTGCAAAACATTTTTATTCGAATTTGCTGGTGGAATTTACTTTATAAAAAAAGTGGTATGATCCGTTGGCTAACCGATTGTTTAAATGATAGCTTAAATGTGACAAGTAGGATTTTAGCTATAATCACGACGACAACACCTTAAATATAAATACAACTGGGAGTGAAATGTGATGGATCAATGTCTAGGGACATTTTGACTGTCACTAGAAAGGTCTGGAAAGTTGGAAAGGGACAGATAATTAAGAATTTTGTAGCGCCTACAATGATCCTGCTATTACTCATATCCATAAAAGGTGTCATTATCATGCATTGAGTGTGGTACTCGCCGCACACAGCTTCTTTTCTGATCTTTGGCAAGACTTTTCGTATTTTAATCTAATAACTCTGAAACAAAAAGAGATTCTACTTTCTGCCACCTGAGACACTCTGTGGTTGGAGCACGACTAGTGCCTGTACTGTAGACACAACTTAGATATATGCTAATCATTAAAACAACGTTTTTAACTTCCGCTAAAAATGTTCCATGATCCACACAGGCATGCATAATCGATGTGACTGTCATAAATTCCAAAGACTTTTTGACACAAAAAATAAAACTATTTGCAATAAAAAAAACATCATCAATAACTAATGAACTGTATTGGAAATAAATATAAAAGCTTCTTACTATAATCGGATCTGTGTCAATTTACAAATAAAAATAGAAATTAACATTCCATGCAAAAGTCTATAAAATAGGCGAAGAGAAGCTCAATATGGAACACGAATTTCATGTAGTCGTTTAATATTTAATGTTACTCATTTTGGTTTTTGTTGTTTTGTGGTTTATTTTCTGTATGTCGTGAGTGTTTGTCTCATTCAGAATTTGTTTGCGATGCTTGTTGTCCGTGTGGTATTCTTACACCTTATATTTGGAATGCAACTCAAATGTTATCACGAGATAGATTGTAATTCTAGGTGTTATGTTTATTTAAGCATGAGAAATTCATTGTTTGACACGATTACAAATAGATTGAAATTTAACACTGGCTAAACTGGTTACCAATTAAATGTTCTATACGAGGTTAAGTATCATTGACCACTGTTAAAGTACATTTAAATTTTGTATTGGTGGCCCTTGAATTCATTGCATTAAGATAAAATAAACAAATATTTGCTCAGGGCTACCTTTTATAAACGAAATATGAGAAATTATATTTATAGTTGATCAATGTGATTGTGTTTTATAACTTTCAAGTGCCTCATGATACATTTAACTATAAACTTAATTATGTTGTATATACATACTAAAAAAGTAGAAAATATAAATCAACATGATATAGTAAGCAGTAAATCCTGAAGCAATTTGAGAATGAGATTGCATTCCTACTGAATTCCTTCTTGCATTTGATTCATAGCATTATATTTCTTTCTGTCTATATTTGATCCCATTTAATATTTTTGACATCTTGTTTTATCGCCTTATTGAAAAAACAGTTTTCAAAGAATCCATCAGCGGCCATCGTCTAATATAGAGAACAGTGAAGTGGTAATCTAAACATTTCTTTTTTAAAAATTCAAATAGGTGATTATGTTTAACTGCAAAGTGTTGACAGTTATAATGAAACAAAGATTTCCATAAAATACTGAAACGATTTTTAAAGACTAGATCTGAGGGTTGGAGTGTTCAATACAATATAGCTAAAACGTCTTCAACACAAGTTTCTATTAAGATTAATACTTAGTTATGTCCGAAATTTATCATAGTCCAAAGTAGAGGTCAAATATAAGTGTTTTTTGTTTGTTTGTTTGACGGTGTTTAACGCCACTTTCAGCAATTTTTCAGCTTATCATGGCGTCCAGTTTTTATTGGGGGAGGAAGCAGAAGTACCTAGAGAAAACCACGACCTGCGGCAAATAAAAGTTTATTATATTACTGTTCTTTCTATTTTACATAGGGTTCTAGACTTGCCGCAAGTCCCTTTGAACAGTTTTTGCTATTAGAGAGATAGATCTCAACATTTCTATCTACTTGAATGTGTACCTTTATACACACGCTGATAGTATAGGAAATGTTAATAATGAAGGTGTATCTCTCTAATAGCAAAATCCAAGGGACTTGTGGCAAGTCTAATAGGGTTGTCATTATCACTTAACTTAGAACTCATACTCAAGGTAAAAATGTATTTAAATCGATACCAAAAATCTACGCTGTTACATACTGAAATGTATTTATTAGTGTTCAAAATAAAATATCTGAAATCAGATTACGATAATATTTTCTTGGGTTCGTCTCATTTGTATCATATCGACAATAAAAAATGTCTAAAGCAATCAGATGTCAGATTGACACACAGATAAACAAAATAAAATGTGTGTGTGGTAATAAGAAGATAACATTTACGTCGGTAACCTTACAAATATACAAAAAATAAAAAAAGTTTAACGTCATGACGCCATACGTGGGCAATCATACACATATTCCAATATATTTACAGGTAGGATTTTAAAAAGAATTCAAATGGCGCTTTAAGTTGACCAATTGGTCGACATAGAGATTTACGCAGACCTCAACAAACGATTAAAAATTCATATTAAATATGATCTGCATTGGAAATTAATTGTAGTTTCCACTTTTAAGCGCATTTGCACAAATTATTATTATATCTACACCAAATGACGGTAAAGCATGCAAAAAATTGATTGGGGGATATTCTAGTGCGAAGTGCGTGCAAAACAATAATTTTAACTACAATAACAACATAAATGTAGTCTAGCTTTCTACACATGCTTAGATAAATAAATCTAGGATAGGAGGAATAAAAATTATTTTTTTTTATCTGCCATTTATTTTAATCGTCTAAAACAGTCAAACAACTCCTTGTAGTAGTTATACTAATTTTTCGCTATTTTGTTTAATTTTCCTTTGATCGTGCAATTTTAGAAAAACCGTTTTTTTTTCGATATAAACTGTTTTTTTCAATGTTAACATGCATTACATAATAACTAAAGTTTTACAGATCACATGATATCTCTAACAATTAATATGCTTTCTAATATTCTTAATCAAATTGCTAGTTTTTTTTTCATGTAATTATTTAAACTTGATTGCAACTCACAGACAATTAAATCATACACGTCTATTATTTTTGTTTTTTGTTCTGACATATAATAAGCTTTATATATAGAAAAAGCTAAGATTGATAGAACATAGTTGAAGTCATAATATGTCTCATCAAAAAGTTTGTATCCAAACACTAAATAATTCAGAGTTATGTTTATTTCGAATTTGTTTTGTTTAAAAAATTGTTTAACTTGGTTCCACAATGGTGATAAATATTTACATGTTATAAAAAAATGTTCATAATCTTCTTCCATTTGACAATAGTTACATAAACTTGATTCAGTAATTTTCCAAACCTTAAGCAATGTTTTTGTTCGAAGAATAAATTGTAGTAATTTCCATCGAAAAACTTTAAATTTATTTTCCTGTAAAAAATAGAAAATAAATTTATAAACGTCTGACATATTTGTTTTTTTTTTTCAAACTGTAAAATGTTTGACCCATTTTTTGACACCGACGAGTTCAGTATTTTTAAAATCGATTAATGATAAATAAAATGATTTATTATTCAGGTGATTTGGGTCGACACATTGAGAATTCCATATCATTTTCTTTTTTAAAAAGTTGACAGTAGTATAAATAGAATTGTTGTCAGTTAACAACGATCTCCAATGTTTTGGAATTGCTTTCTTTAAAGTAGGCAATAGATAACTTTCCAAATACCTAAAAATAGATGACCCTTAACCTCTTATCTATACACGTGCATCACTGGAGGCAAAACATTATCAGTAACCACATGTTAGTGTATGTAGAGATAGTAAACAAAGAAAGCATTTTTGTTAAATTTATTCTTTTTATCATGGATGGACCTTTTAAATTTACTGCTATTGCAACTTCTGAATATGTAAAAACATTAAGCAATGAAGATGCTGTGTTTTATGTTGAAAAATTAACAGTTGATGATGTTGTTTTACCAGACCCCTATGGAATAACAAAGAGTTCCTGGACAAACAATGTGAATGAGTGGCCTGATATAACATATCCAGATATATATCAATATTTTGTTGAAACATCATGGTTTTATTCAAGATCAGATGTTAAAAATGTAAAATCATTAGATGGTTATCAATATTTTGTGCTTGGACATGTTCAATCAGTGTTATTCCATGATCCTGGAATGAAGAATTTTGTGTACCTTATGGCTGATGTTTTACCTAGTCAAAGACAATCCAACAAAAAGGATTATTACAAAACATATATAATTGCACACAAAAATGGTGAAATATTGACAGCTCATTGTACTTGCATGGCAGGGTAAGATATTTTATTTGTTCTAATTTGTTAACTTTAAAAATAAATTTTTATTGTTTAATACTAATCAAAACAAGGAGACATTTAAAATTTCCTTTGGTTAAGTTTATATATGATTTTTAAGTAAAATATATTACTGTCATAAATTATACATATAAATGAATAAAACTTTTGCCAAATACTTGGAAATTTAGTTGAAAATTGTTTTCCAATGATTCATTAATGTGTGTTTATTTTAGACTTAGTATATATATTTAGGTTTTTAAATCAACTATTAAAACTTTCGTATTTCAGGGCTGGAAAAGCATGTAGCCATGCAGCAGCTGTAGCCTACAAGGTGGATGCATTGAGAAGACTTAAGTCTGAAGAATCAGCCTGTACAAGTCTTCTTTGCTCATGGAATGATATGTCAAAGAAAAAGGTAAATTTGTTTTTATATACAAATGAAACTATAGATCACCATCTTTTCTTTTAATTACAAAAAATGCAAAATATAATACATGTACCTAAACTTTTGGTTTTGAATAAAATTGACACACCACTCTTTATAATATATTGTGCCATGATGACACTTAAACATCTATTTATTAGAGTTTATCTTTAATTTCAGGCAACCCCTGCCATGTTAAAAGATATTGACTTTCAACGTCCTAAGTATGGACAATCGGTGACACTTCCAGCACCTCCAACAAAACTCAATTTGATGCCATGTAAAGACTTTTTGAGTGATGACGACATGAATACACTTAGAAATATTGCTCCTAATGCTGCCCTTTTCTCCTGCATTGACATGAAAGAACAAGTACATTTACCACAAACCCCTTTTGAAGTTTTGAGTACATTTGAAAACATTGAAAATGTCAATATTATTGAAACTTTAAAAGGTAGTCTCAATTCAGCATCTATAAAAAGGCTTGCAGAATTGACTGTAAGGCAGGCTAAATGTAAGTTGTGGCAAAAACACAGAAAAGGCAGAATTACTGGAAGCAAAATGCATAGTGTTTTCACACTAAAGGACTCGACTAGTCGGGACAATATTGTAAAATCAATTTTAGGTCTATCACCAGATATTAAGACACCGGCAATGTTGTATGGTATTAAAAATGAAGAAATTGCAAGGAAAACATATATTAAATATCAAAATGAGTTTCATGAAAATTTCAAGTGTGAGCTAACTGGACTAATACTCAATGAATGTTATCCTCACTTAGGTTCATCTCCTGATGGTATTGTTAATTGTTCATGTTGTGGAAAAGGTTGTCTTGAAATCAAGTGCCTTGCAAAATATGAAAATGGATTACCAGGACCTTTTTTGCCAGATGATCCGGAATCATGTGATGAAGTTCATTTCACCATTGAAGATGCATCATACCCTGTTGACAAAAATTTCCAGCTAAAGAAGACCCATCAATATTATACACAGGTGCAAGGACATATGCTTGTTACTGAGGTTGACTATTGTGACCTTTACTTGTGGAGTAAATCTAGAAGTATTACCATAAGAGTTTGTCGAGATGATATTTTTATTGGCAAACTGTGCGAAAAACTAACAAAAGAATATTTAACACATGTAATACCGAAATTAATAACAATAAATAACTAAGGAGGTACCACAGATGGCATCAAATTTGTTAGACATGCTACTATTACTACAATGTCATCCAAAAGGTGGACTTGAGTCAAAGGTACATTTAACTGAAGAAATAGAAAATTTCTCATCTTTCCAATGACCCGTTCCACATGTATTCTTATATTCGACAAACTTTTTGACATATGCACTTCTGATGCTGACAATTGTTTTTCCCTCTTGTAAAAGATGGCATTCGAAGGTTAACTCCAAGAGATGCTAACTCTTCAGACACTAAAAATCCTCGGTCAGCCAGAACTTCATCTCCATGTGACAGTTTGTCTAGAAATCCTGATTTTAAGGTTATTTCTTTGTCAGAAACACGTCCACCCCATCCTTTAGAAATAAAGTTAATTGCACCAGAAGGTGTAATAGATACAAGATACTTTACTGTATTGTTATGTTTATAGTTGCTCCATGTCTGAGCTCTAGCAGTTAAATTATGTGGTCTTTCTGTAAATACCTCAAAACAGTCAATTGTTGAAACTACTTTTCTGTAATGTGGCTTAAAAGATTCTGGTAGATTTGATTGAGTTACATCATTATCAGGCCATATTATTAAACATTTAAGACATTTAGCTAGTTCAGGTATCCAGTGATTTAAAATTCTTGAGACTGTTGTTTCAGATACATTGAATCTAAATGCTAAATCCTTGTTTAGTAAACCAAGTCTAATTTTCATTAATACAATAAGAAGATGGTCTTGCATTGATAAGATCTTGATTAGTGGATATGCAGAAACCGATACTTTCTTAAGAATCCATAAAAATAAAAGTGGTGTCAAACTTGTGTAGAAGTTTACTTCCTTGTCACTCAAGTTGTTGTAAGTAAATTTGGATCGCAAATTTTCTGTTTCTAATCGTTGTACTTTTGATTTCAGGAGAATATTTGATTTCACCTGAGTTGTCAATTTCCCTTGTAATATTTTAACAGCTTTGGTGTTCTCATCTTCTTTAGTTTGGGTTCCTGAAATAACAATATTTTAAAAAAAATTGTATGTTTTTATATAACTAATCAAGCTAAATTGTGTACCAATTATTTGTATTTAAATAAATAGAAAAACTTGTATAACATATACATATACATATTTATATATTACTAAGTAGATATTGTTAATTAAAATATGAAAATAATTGAGTAGAATTTGCTTTTTAATAAAGTTTATTTAAGAGATGTTAATTTTTAGTAGTTCAATACCTTGCGTAGCCTGCTGCTTTGGGGCATTGTGGGTACTCATGTCAAGTAGGATGTGAGCTACATCCTTTTCATCCGCATCATGATTGAAACTAGAATCTGCACTACTTTGCAAGTCATTTTTCTTTCTTTTTGCAGCCCGTTCATAACGTGCCAACGAAGTCCCACTCTTTCTTTTATGTTCATAGCCAGGCAATTTTTGGTTTGGAACATAGTCAGGGTGATATTTATCATCAGAGGGTGCTCCTATAAGACAAAATATATTTTATTAGACTGTTGCTTGTTTGAAGCAAAATGTAAAATTACAAATTTACATTTATATTCCTTAACTAGATTGTAGATGAATAAAACAAATAGAAATAATAATAATAATGGTATTACACTTAGATTTTATTTATTTCATTTAAGCAAATGCTGATAAATATGTAAACATGCTGAGACCTGTTTACATACACAACTATGTTTACACACACAACCAACTCTCAAAGTCTTATCTTGTGTTAATTTATGTGCTACACAAATGGTGTGTGGCAATTAAATATAAACAGAGCCATACTGTACATATTACAAATTTTACTTGAAGATATTTTGTTTATTTAATAAACATAAAAGAATTACCTTGCAAGAAATGTAAACCACACACACGTGCAGATTCATTTGGAACCCATTGTTGACCATCTTTAGTCTGCCTTCTGATTGCATTAATCCACTGTTTTCTTCTCTCATCAGGAAAGTTTGGAATTCTGTGCATTGAAATCCCTTTTTCTTTGTCTTGTCTTTGAGCACAGCCAACAATACAACAACTATGAACCATTTTAAAACAAATATTGGGATGATGCTCTGTGAACTCTATATATCTTTGTTATGGAGGCATCAGTATCTTTTGCCTCCACTAAATATTCATGAGCATTATTCATGAGCATCGTTTTCATTGGAAAGTTATCTATTCAGATATCCAATTGGTCTTTGTATTTAATTTTTGAAAAATGAAAGTACTCGACACCTTGCCTTCTTTATCTATAATATCATTTATGAATATTAGCCCGCTGTTTATCCAGTTATGACAAATAATAATTTTTTGGCCATTTTTAATAAATTTATTCCCCCAAATGATTTGTTTTCTTATATCTTTAAAAGATTTTGGTGTTCCTACTTGTCTAAAAATTATTAATACTCACGAAATACCGCTGTATTCACCTCGTAAAATAACGTTGTAATAACAATAAACAAATTGGTAACTAGCATCTTTCAAAGATGAAAAATTTAAAAGTAACACTTATCAGTAGTGTTTGTCATTGACCAGACTGCGTAGTTTAAAATTCCTATATATTTGTAGCAACTATTAATTCGTTTTCATGCATGTCTTGAGTCTTCGAACCAATTATAAACTAAACAACTTCGTCATTGTATTAATATTGATATCCCCGACCGAGAAGATACAAATAGTGATTGCTGCTGCATGTCTAGAAAAGATAGACCAGTGTCTACATTTACTTCCCTTCGTAGCACTATGAATACCAAAGCGTGCTGTTCTCCAAAAAAACCAGACAAAGCATAAGACATGATAATAAAGAAGACATGCACGTAAAGAATATGTATATAAAAATGTTTCGAGATCGAGATTGAAATTCATAAAAGTAAAACCACTCAATGAACAAACACCTTTCTAATCAAATGTTATATGAAATACGCATAATAATGTATACAATTATTGCTGAAATAATAAACTTCAAATTTGAATGGGATTACATACAAGGTGCTTATAAATTTCCTTGTAGTCTTTGTGCGTGATACCTAGCCACATAAAAAGCTATTTAAAATATATAACAAGTAACATCGTGTTGTAACCTTCATGTCATTTTAAACTATGTCGTCGTATATCCAATCGCAAATAATTTTAAGCTCAAGGAAATGCTGTAATATAAATCCTAATAGTTGTCTCTGCTTCAAGGTCGGCATCATGAATTAATAACTTTTTACGTGGTATCGGTCTCTTGAATGGTGACGAATAGTTTGTTGGTACGAACAAATCTCTACTGTTACTTGGGATCTCACGCAGATTTTGACCAACGGGTGTCTAGTGAAACAGAATGTGTTCTTATCGCTATTTTGCAGTCTTTTCCTGTGATTTCTATGTGCGGTATTATCACATTTCACCTCGTTGTAAAGACGTCGTTAAGATAGCACCATGACGTTAGTTACAATGTTACAAAACAGCGATAAACAGATTATGTGCATTTTATGAAACTCGATTCATTATCTTTGGTGAGATAGAGATGAGAAAATGCATCGAACAAAGAAATATAGCGATAAATTATAAATCCATCAGGTAAACCTGATATTCTTTGATCAGAGGGGATTGTGTTGCTTATTTGCTTACTTTTAGGGTAAGGGTGTTTGTTGCTTGTTCTTTTTGTTTATCATAGGTTTATAATTTTGTACTTTTCGTATACTGGTCAGACAGTAGTTCTCGCCATTAAAATGACCGAAGCAATTCTCGCCATTATTGTGATTGTGCCGTTTTTCATTTAGAAGACTATTTTTCATCCAAATAAATTATGTTTTTCGCTTTAAAATGCAAATTTTTCACAAAAACTGTCAAAACATCTGGTGGCGAGACCGGCGATAACACCTTGACCAGTACACCCTCCACGGTTTCTTCTGATTTACTTACTGTACTGTACTTTTCCTTAGAAATGAGAATTGTGAGAGAAGATACTTAATTATACCCCTGCTTAGAAGAAGAGGGGTATACTGTTTTACCTCTGTCCATTCGTCTGTTCGCCTGTTCGTCCGTAACAAAAGTTTCTGTCGCAGTTTTCTAAGCAACTATAGGAAGCAGAAGCCTACTATTTTGCATATTGCTTTATCCTATAGTTCCATATGATGTATATCGATTTTATGTTTCTCTGTCATCTACTTCCTGTTGATCGAATACTTAAATTTTTATACAAAGTTGTGAAAGCGGGGGTATCAGTATTAAGCATTAGCTCGCAGTCTACACTTGCTTAAAATGATATTTGATTGCCAAAGTGAAAGTGCGTGTAAAAGACGGCTAATGGATATAGATGCAAAATTAAATTGCACAAATGACAAAGAACTTCATTTTTCCACTGCACATTATGCCTACTTAAAATTTCATCACATCTTTATCATTTCAGTAACAGTTAAACAGTTATTTTAAATGATCGAAAAATATAAAGGAACGAATATGAATGTTCTTGTACTTGATTAGCTTCAATTTAAAATCTAATATATTTTTTAAAATGGTACATTTTGTCAAATATAAATTTTATTTAACATAACAACACATCAATCTCAGACGCCATACATTTAATAACACAGAAACAATTCTGTCCTTTAATCGTTGCAAGATAAGCGCAAAACAATAACTTTAACTTAAAGCAAAGTCACTTTTCCATTTAAATTTGTCTTTTATCTTTTCGGACCCGTTTAACTCGTAGTTTTGTCATATTTAATGTTTTACTAAGTAAAGTATAACGAAATTAAACTTAATATCACATCGTTTAACAGCAATATTAATATTTAATGCTATAAACCTTATTTGTATATTGGTAATGTAATCTGTCACGTTTTAAATTTATGGCTCTATTAAATATTTCATTTACTAAGTTAAATTCACAACTTTTGCAACTGGAAAACGAGATATTGTATCCACGTCTACATTTATAGCCCATCTTACAAATGACAGTGAATCATTGTTACTAAAGGTGCAATATAATGCAAACAGTATTTTAATGTTGAAAACATTGTAAAATTGCAGGTTAGCAATCATAACATTACAAAGGCAGTTATATACTTCTATATTTATCCTTAGACTGACAAATAACACGTTAACGCATTAACCAGACAAAGACTGGCAATCCACCGGACAAACCCAATGGCCAGGCCAAACTAAATATACAGGTACTTTTATAAAAAACATTACGAATTCAAGCGATAAGGCACAGAAGGACACATTCAGTTGATATCTGCAGTCATATTGACCTACACAAACAATTAATAAATATGTACCTTATAGACACCATTTAAATTAATTCAATATAGGCGACTTACAACATTAAGTACGAATCAGGGAAAAATGGAATGTTTTTTCCAGCACACCTGAACAAACAATAAGTTTCACAAGTAATTTTTACATGCAAATACGAAGTTGTAAAAACTTTGGAACAAACTGACAAAATAGCATTGAATGGCTTAGGAAGCTGTGAGAGCTTACAGTTAGGATATTTATAACCAATTTGCTTCTTTGATAATTTTTGCTGTAGAACTTAAGAAGATGTGCCCTACATAAATTACATGAACTTAAGTAACAGACTTAAAAACTGAATATTTGTATTACATGTATAATCATAATCTAAGCACTCAATGTAGTTGCATCAATTAACTAGACAAACACTATATTATTTGTGCAGAATATTTATGCTTTAAATATAACTCAAATCTACAATCAGTTCGCCCGATTACACACTTAGATAACCCATAAAATGTCAACAAGATTCCACATAAGATTAAGGACATTTTATTATCTAATGGTTAATAAAATCACTATTTTGTAAAAAATTCTATCCCATTATAACACCCTTAACTGACGGCCAATCTTTGATTTATTGCTTTTAATTATAGATTTCTTTCTATATAACACACAGGTTAAGAAGGTCAAATTTTTAACAAACATGTCATAGTGTCAATCTATTTTGACGATTTAATTATATATAATAAGTCCTTCGCCATTTTCATTTTCGTTATTACACGGAATTTACGTTAAATGTATTGCAAGTGTATATTTTATATAATTAAACAGTAACATATTTCATTAGAACGAAACCAAAATCGACAGAAGTCATGCAGTATTCTATATTACACTGATTGCCTTATTATGACTGCCTAATAATTACGTCATTGACATGCTAGAATATTCTTATGATAAATTAATTTTGTTGAATATTGTTTTTTGCATGGCATTAATTGCACTTGCAATCGTACAATAGTATTCGTAATAGTATAAGAGCTATGTTTTATTGAAAATGCCATAGAGGATTATTAAATCTACAATTTATTGCTAGGACAACATTGGGAGGGTTTAGAGCTGGTGGCGGATAGGAATGGCCATTTCGTTGGTAGTTATTGTGTAATAAGACGGAAAGCCTAGGCGTTGGCCCTATTGGGTAACGTGTTAAGAGAGTGCTACGCTCCTTGAACGCAGATTTTGAGTAGGCTTACGGAAGCCGCTACAAAAGTCGAAATTCTCCCCCTTGACCCATTAAATCATACTTTTCTAAAGGCATGCACAATCGTTTGATGTTGATTCATTGTTAACTGGTTCCTGTCCTGAATTACCAGTTAGACTTAAAAAAAAATTTAATCAATCAATTACAATTATTTAATGAAACAAGTGTGAGGGGTAAATTTACATATTTCAGCATTTGGAAACATATATTATAAAGTTTAAATTTACATTGCAAGTAGGCAAAAACAGGTTAAGCAATCGTTGAAGCAATCAGCTCAAGCCCAAAATAACATACAGAGTATCTTGAGTATACAGAGTATTCTGACCAACTAAATAATGTGGTTAATTATCAACGGACTGGATATATGTACGTGACGGTTTCTGATATATAACATTGTTTGGGAAACGTACCTTTATATTCTGAAACCTATATATCTGAGACCGATCACTACTGTTGACTGGTAAACTACTCAAACAAGGATTTGTTGTACCTAGGTTGATGTTATCTCTCCAGAGGTTCAATGGTCGTCACCATAACTTAACTGATTGTTATGTGAAAAAAGTCTCAAATACGATATGACATTTTCGTTGGTGTTTCCTATTCCTAGATTTGACCTTTCCCTGGATATGACAGTAACTAACTCGACGGGTGTCTAATTAGAGGCAGGCACGGCTTACTCGCCCGGAGCACCTGAGTGCACCCATGGTTTTTATTGGGTTCGGGTTACTCTCTTTCTGTTTTTGTGTTTTTAGTTTTGGTGTTGCGTTTTGTGTGTTTGTCTATATCCGGATTTGTAACTGCCCATTGACTTCTGGCAGTTGCTGTTCGGTAGGTTTTTTTAGAAGAGTTTCTAACTAGTGTATTTGTACGTACATTGTTAAAAAGAATATTGTAGCTATACAATGTGGTCTGTGTATTTATTATTGGGCAGGGGTTTAAAATGTGTCCATTAAATTGGTGAATGGAATATCTCCATTAAATGTTGCAATATTTGAAGTTGTCACATTTTTCAAAATTATTCCATTCAGTTAGATTAGTATTATTTAAGCAAACAAAGCGTCTGGCCTGAAAAAATCCAGAAAGTAGACTTAGAATGCTACTCGAGAATATTTACTTGAACAAGAGACACCCTGATTGCATGTAAAAGTACACATACGGACATATTATTAGTTATATACGTTCATGTCCGTAGATGTCGGTTTTCTTTGCTATTTTTCTATTGCTATTCTAAGTATAATACACATAATTTATGTTCTTCTGGTTCTTACTTGTGACTGCATGCTGACAAAAGGCGTATTTGGTATTAAAATTGAAAATATATAAATCAGAATCGGACAAAACAACCTTTCCAAACCTGCAAGATGATCAAGGGGAACAAATTCATAAAACCAGTCTATTGTGTCGACTAACCTGTTTGCGTCCACAAAAATGTGTACGTTTAATTGTTTTACGACATCAAAAATCCATTCTGGAAAAAAGAATCCGTCAAATAATGTGCTACTATTAAATTAACAAACGCATATATTTTCAAATTACTTAATGATTGTGTATAATAGGGTTACTCATGGGTTACTAGTTATTGTGTAAAGCAGGGTAGCTCATAAGTTCGCTGCTCAGCTGAATTGTTTTACTACATAATATTTATGAAGTCACATGTCTGTTTGCTGGATCCGAAAGTTATTGTCGTATTTCAAGTCGTAGCTTTAGTCTTTGTTAAAGTTGTTTATAAATAATACCTTAGTCACGGAGTCCTTTGGTTACAGGGTGTAACTTTAACTGGTTAATATGCCTTCACGACGTTTACAAGTCTGAAAATACTTACCTAGCCGACGTATCTGATCTCACACTACTTCCAGTATGTTCCTGCTTTGTGTTCTTCTTCGTTTCCTTGGTTTTATTATGGAGTTTAGCTTAGGATTATCATGGTGGTAATCTACTAACAATTGTGTTAGAGTTTAATGTAGCCCACGACAAAAAAATGCACTTTCTGAAAACTGGTGTTCAGTAATAATTTTGTCATTATTTCCTAATTTCAGTTTCCAACTCAGAAATTTACGGATATGGTTTTCGTCCATATGAATATCTTCCACCACCGGATATAAACAATAGTAATGTAACAGTGGCTAGGAAACATGAATGGCAGCTTGGTATGTACAGTCTGCGGTCATTCCTATTGCCCAGAATATTTGCATATGTCGGCAGCGCATTAATGTTTGCTGGATATACTGGAAATTTGTTCGTGGTAAGTAACAACTGACAATCTATAAATAGTTCGAACTGAGGTGTAATTGTTTTTTAAAACATAGATAGGGGCAAGCATAAATTTAAGAAAAAAACGTATTAGAGGAATATCTGAACCTGATACTTACCCGTGTCATATCCTCGTTATCAATGAGATCTGTAGAACCCAGTTATGAAGTTTTTTCAATGGAAACAAAGTGTGTACCCCTACACGCGGCTTTGTGTTTGTATTCACATTAACTGAATATATTCAAGTGCTACTACAATATAAGTTATTATAGCTATTGAATTTTAACATTTTGAAATAAGGGACACCACCAAAACGAATATTTTAGATTTTTGAAATTGACTAACATGGAAAGAAACATAAAATCCACGACAAAAGCGTCATTCAAGCATAGAGCTGTATCTCGTATTCAAGTTTACAGATTCCGCAACTATTCTACTATAAATGTACTTGATATTTATTTATTTATTTTAGGTTTGGAAATGTTTTCATGTGCTCGTGTCGTCCACGTTAGTTATTTCAATCTACAAGTTAACAAAACGAATCGAATCTCACGACGTGGCTATATTGTCGTCCATGTTTTGTGCATCGTCAATACATCTTAATGTATTTGGAACACACACACTAATAAACAGCTTTCTTTCGCCGGTTGTTTTCTTTGTATTGTCGCACGGTTTAGATGATGATGCAAACGACGACCAAGTAGATAGGCATAAGAAACAAAAATCGATCACAATGGTGGAACCTGCTTTTCGTTGTCAATATACCGATTGCAATAATACAGCAAGGACAGATGGTATACAGCTAGGATATATGTTAGACCAGAATGAAAACATTAAAAAAGTAGTCAAAGATTACAACTTTTTTACAGAAGATAATAATGTTATAAATATCTGCAAAATCCCAGTCAATAGACAAATTTTAACCTCTTCTTGCAATCTTGTAACCATTGGTCGGTCTATACTAGATTTCATTTATGCAAACATTCAATTCGCAGCCATTAAAACTTTAGTGGTAGGATTCTCTCGTGGATTCTCCTTCGGAATGTTGCTGTATTTAAGACCCGATACCACTATTATTATATTAGGCTTTCTTTTAGCTTATCGTCACTCTTTTAAACAGATTGGATCATTTGTAAGCGGTGCCATTTTTTCGGTAATCATCGGCATAAAAGAAGATTACCAAAGTTACGGTGCTTTTGTTGTATCTCCATGGCAATGGTTTATGTTTAATGTGATTGGATCAAATTCAACACGTTTATTTGGATTTCAGCCAACCCTATACTATTTAGATAGTATATTCATTGAAAACTTATTAAATCTAACTTTATCAATCATAACATGCATTTTCCTCCTCTGTTTTGGAATATACATTCGAGTTATAGATAATAAATCTAATATAATTTTAACGAAAGCTTTAATCAAACTAAAATGTATGTTAAAATTATGTGCAATATTTATATGTATAACTGTTATATATTCGTTGAAAGGACACAAGGAGACTAGATTTCTTCACGATGCAATCCCGTTGCTACATATCATACATAGTGAAGTGATGGTACTTGTACATGGTCTCCTGTCTACAAAATATAACGTGAGACTAGCCTTTTATACTGCCTTACTGGTTTGTATGTCTAGTCAACTACATGCATTTATTTCCATTAAAAACAGTGGCATATCTAAATGGAGTTACAGAGGAATACATGATTCACATGAAGTTAATATTTGTCTCGATTTCATTGGTCAACAGAGTGATGTTACTGGTGTGTTTTTTGATAGCACCATTCACATGACGGGTGCATACACTATATTGAGACATAATGTGCCAATTATAGCTCGTAATCAAAACGAGTTTTTCAAGTTTGGAACTGATGCACGCGATACCATGTCACCGATTTTATTCGGCGGCAAAAATATTACACTATTTACCTTTAGCAGATTGACCGATTTTATTTCACTGCAAAACAAGGAATATTTGTTAAAAACATTAATTACAGACACAGCATTTAACTATATAGTAATAAAAATAAACAGTAACTTTATAGATAAAGGATATTTGGAAATATATAGATTTGGGAATATGAGAGTCTTGAAAAGACATTTCGATACCAAACACGAAGACAGTTTACACAAGTTGTCCGAAAGACTTCAGTTGATTAACAATTCACGAATCCTTAATACGGAATCAGATTGGCTTATATATTTTGGAGCTTATAATGCAGCAACAGAGCGTTTATTGTTTTCACTGACTGTCGACGAAAAGAACTTACAGACCAATCAACTACTTATGCATCTGTTTCATATTATGGGGAAAAATAAACAAGCGAGGAGGATTCTTCATAATTGTACTAAATATCACAAAAGCGAGATCTGCTTGTCCATGCCTAGTCATAACCACGAATATTAACAGTCTAAATCGGTTACTTTATAAGTAACACAAGTGAATAAAAAGTCACCAAATGCTGATGTTTATGTTGTTTGTTATCGTTGTTTAATGCTTTTCTATACATGTACTAGTATATTTTACCGTCTTAATGTTTGGTTATTTGAATGATTTTAACGCCACTTTCAGCAATAGTTAAGCTATATCATGGGGTCTAGTTTTCATTTGGGGAGGAAGACGGAGTACCCGGAGAACCCCCCTGACCTTCGGCAGCAAAATTGGCAATCATGGTCAATTAAGATTAGGTCTAGCGAACTCTCTCCCAAGTGAGACTAGAACCCCAATCTCATTTTTGACAGAATACGTGATTAATAGTGGACGAACTACCTTAACCACAACGTCTTAATGTAAGAGACATTATTTATTTATTGCGTGTTACTTTAAACACTTTGACTTACTGCAGAATTTTTGTTTGTTTGAGTAGTGTTAACGCCACTTTCAGCAATTTCCAGCAACATCATGGCGTCCAGTTTGTAATAGGGAGGAAGATGTAGTGCGCGGAAAAACAAACCCGACAAATTCTGTCATACCGAAGTATGACAGAATTTGTCAATATGTAGACAGACCAATAAACATTAGGATGATAATCCTAACCAATAGGACAACAAGAAAAGAATTATAAAGCACAGTATGGAGTACTCTATGTTTGGTGTCTTGAATATTCTTACAAAGGCTTCTATAGCCCTCGAATGGGCTACTTAAAAATCTACGATGATCTAAGCATTAAACTAAGCCATACTGAATTCCAGATGAGGCCTATTAAATATCAAGATACAAAACAAGCTCAAACCACATCAATGCTAAAACAGCAACTTGTACGATGAATATATAATCTGCTATATAGTGTTATAGTGTCACAACGGTGTGAGTTCGAATCCCGCTGAGGGTAAGCAAAAATATGACAGTGTTAAAAATCTAATTCTAACAGTGTTGGGCTTAATTTGTAGACGTATATATAAATATTTGATATTAACCCTGTATTTCTGATGTTTCAGAAATCCGCTGGATAGATATATTATATGGTTGTCACAATACGCAGACGTTTATATATATATAATGGTGGAAAAGAAGGGCGAATATGTCAAAAATGTCAAAAGAAACAGCCAATCAAATACACTTTATAAATTTACTTTATTCTTCCACAAATGTATTGTTATTGTGGCGTGCATACAGCTATTGATAATGCAACTGTGTGACATAATTGTAAGGATATTGGTTTACAAACCTGCCTTAAGGATGTATTCTCCTGAGATGTCAAAATTTTTCTTAATCAAGTTTTTTCTCCGACCTATTTTTTTCATTAAAGTAATACCTTAGAATAGATATAAACTAAAACAAGTATAGGTCCGTGTGCATTTAAGAAAATTAGAGCAGTTTGAACACATGGTCCCAAAATTACATTGTCATAAATCTTGAAAAATCAACAAAGATGAAAAACTAGTGCTTCACATACCACTAAAAACTTCAGAATTAATAAATTTGTGCTATTTGCATTGGTTTATGATCCCTTATGAACAAACAGTATGAATTTCATCATAAAAATATATTGACAATTAGTTTTTTAGGAAAACAGATTTAGAAAGTTGTAAATTTTGTCAAAATTTGGACAAATATTTCAGTCCAAGTTATTTTTAAAAACGAAAAAAAGATGTACTTAGGGAATCAAGTTTTTCCAGGTAATTTGCATAAATGCTACCATGCATCTAAGGTCTCTTTTCATCAAATAAAAAGTAGGGGTCCGTGTGCATATAAGAAAGTTTCAATTATGTTAATGTCCCCAACCCCAGAACGTTTTTAGACTATTTCTGGGGCCAAAATAAGTCAACAAGAGCAATAATTGGCACATTCTTCATTTAAATATCCCTTTAAATGACATGGAAACACTAATACAACAGAGATACTAAATGATAATAATGAAAAAACCTTAGTGCTTGTGATCACATACCCAACACATTTTGCTAGGTTCAGGAAGTTGCGTCCAAAAGATGATAAAAGTGGATTTTTACAATTATCTTCGTTCAAATTCCATAAGTCCTATACAAGTTTGCAGTTAGAAAATTCCTGGTAACATGAAAATCAGCATATGGTCTATTTCTTGCATACAAAGTTTCATTAAATTCTGTTCAATAGTTTCAGAGGGGTTACGTCCACAAGATGATGAATCAGGATTTTCAGAAAAGTCCAAAGAGCCATAACTCGCACTAAAATTGGTAGATAAAAAATTGCTTATAATAAGCACATCTACAATATGTTGTACTTCTTACATACCAAGTTTATTTGAATTCTGTTCAGTAGTTTCGGAGAGACTGTGTTCACACAATGATAATAGCCGATTTTCACCAAATTTTAATGTCAAAAGGCCATAACTCTCACAGGCTTTTCCGGATCCCAAAATCATGCCATGATGCACATCTACATACATAAAAATATGGTTTTGCATACCCAGTTTTGTTCATAGAAAAAATTTCAGAGGCGTTGCTTTCATGAGGTAGTCATTGTAGATGGACTGACTGAAGGAAGTAACAGTCAAAAACATTTTATTCCTTCATCTTTGTTGGTGGCGGGGTATATTAAATTCAACAATGAACTAATTGAGATAACAAGCCCTGAGGCTGAAACTTTATTTTTGCTTGATAAAAATATTAGTAACAATAGCATACATGTACTTGTTATTTTCTATTGGATTTACTTTATCTGAACCTCTCAAATTTTTTACTTGGGCTACAATAAAATAATTCCTAGATTCTCATCCAAATTCTTGAAAATACTGGGTTGAAGGGTGAATTTTATTTTTTATTTATCATGTTTATTATCCATTTTGATAAAAGGTTCTGTCATTATAAAGGAAACTAACCAAAAATTAACATTATTTGCCAAAGAGTCAAATCAATTTTTCAAGGGAGCTGGAAAAATTGGGGTGGAAGAGGATGAGAATCTAGGATATTCTTTATATTGGCCTGACAAGACTTCAAGGGTAGGCAGTACTTATTTATTTTGATTATCAATACATGTAATTCATCCTATGAAAGTATAATGAAAGATGTTCATTAATGAAGCTTTCAAAAGTTTAAGGTAGACAATTGTATGTTTCCTGCACAAAAAATTCATTACAACAGGATGTACATGTACATGTAAATTTTAAACTGTAGCAAAAGAGGCAGATAGGTAGCAATTGGACATTCAAATGCCTAAAGTCTGCATGACAAAACCAGTAAACACAAATGAAACAGCACATACAAAATAAAAACAGACAACATAAAAACACACATGTAAATGTATAAGCACCAAAGTAAACTCAGGCACTTCAGAAGGGTAAACATCTGTGTAAACTAAATTATACCCTGGAACATCTGGGAGCCCCATTTTCAAAATTTATGAAGTCTATGACTTTTGATTTTGGCTTTGTACAGGTCAATGCTTTTACCTACTGCATGACCCCAAAAGCTATTGGGACCTTCCTAGCCTTATAAAGTTAGTATCAACCATCCAGGTTTCAAAAAATTCCATATTTAAAAGGTGCTCTCAAATTAAGCTCCAGAAACCTATTACAGATGTATCGATAGACAGAATGATGGCTCTTTAGTCCCTCTCTCTCATTAGGATATCATAAATGCAAGAAATATAGTTCTCAGTAAAGTCTAAAAATAATTTCACTCTGATATATATATATTGATGAAACTTTATGGTTTATATAGTGTATAGTAGTGTGAAATTTAACCCACAAAAATTTTTGAGGTACTTTCTACTCTTAAAATTGTTAAAATTTACCCTTCAATAATAACCCGCTGTACATTTTTGCAATCAAGATTTTTCAAGAAAGTAAGTTTTCACTCATTACATTTTGGAAGTGCATACATATTGACTGGATAATCTTTGAACACTTTGTAACTCTTGGTTTTCCCACACATTGTTCGGATAAAACTTGCCTAATACCATCCTGTTCATTTCTTGAATAAGCTAAGTTTAATGCAGCATAGTTCAAGCCACTTGAAGCAACTTTCTTTGCCATTGTTTTTGAAAGAGCAGCATTGTCGACAAGGCACTTTAGGGATGGCAGATTAATACGTTCAAGCTTCAAGCTTTCAAAAGAAAACAGAGCTTACTCCACTGAAAAGATTGATTTCTTGATACTGTCTTCATTCCTGCTGATTGAACAAACAAGCTTCTGAAGACTAGACACATCTTCTATTGCATTGTGTGCAGAATATTCCTCATTGAGAAATTTAGTAATCAATTACTGCTGGGAATATGAGGGCAAACCGGGAAATTGTGATTTTAACAGAAGTTTTGTGTCCATAAATGAAGAAACAATGGATTTGAATTTGTCCATCTATTTTGCCTTTTATAATGCATTGAATAACACATGGCAGTCAAATGTCTTTATGTTATGTCCATAAAGATTAATGGAGTTTCCTTGGTTGGATAAAAAGGTAAGGAAATCGTCCAATGCATCTGTAATACTCTTAGCTTCAACGTTTTTTCCATTATGGAATAGCTGATTTCCTTGTTTGGTTATCCCTGTAATATCAGATGCTGAGCTGTCAAAAGGAATCTTTGGCATAACATAACAATCACATTTTTTACCTCCACTTACAGCTGCAATTTGCACGATATGAGAAGTTCGACCTGAAAAGCAGAAAAAAATGCTGCAACTTTGTGAAACAGGCTCGGTATTTTAGGTGTCACAAACATGAAAATGACTGCCTTTTATAACTAGAGGCTCCCAGGAGCCTGTATAGCTCACCTGAACCTGAAACCAAACAACCCTTTTTATATAGAATTTCGTTCCTATAAGGAATTGACCAAAACTTATGAAAAAGTCATTAATTTTTACCTTTTAAGGGAAATAACTCCAATAAGGAAGAGCTTTTGATGCTAAGGAGGGAGGTTCACTTGAAATTTGCTGTACCTGTTATACTTTTTTAACTATCAGCCAGAAACTCCCTTGACCCCCCCCCTTTATATTTTAAGCCAACGTAGCTATGTAGGTAGTCAGCTGTAATGATTTGCACAATTTTCGTAGATGATGTGTGCAATGTTTCAAAGCATTCCTTTCATTGGTCAGAGGAGAAGATTTTTTAAAATCAATTAAAATTCATTAAAAAAATGTTCTAAGAGAATAATTCCTAAACGGTTTATCAGACAATCTTGACCCTAAAGTCATTTTTGTAGCCCTCATAGAGCAGAACAATTAAGCAATGCTAACTTTTTCTCCAGACTTTTCCCTAGTGTCTCCTGAAGTCTCCCTCAGGGCCTGACTTCTCCCTGTTTGGCTGCCAGGGAGAAGTCACTTCTCCCTACTTTTTTAGAGTGTAGTTACCCCTGAAGATGATAGCATGAGTTCATTAATATTAAAAAAATTACACAGAATTCCTGCCACCCCCTCCTCTGTGCGCAAAAAAATATAAGCAGGTTTTTAATTTATAGAGTTGTAATAAAAAGTAAAGTTGGCAACCCTAAAAGATGGTACCAAAAAGTATGTTAGCTGGATCTTGTACCACACATGCATGTAGGAGTGACAGTCTTTCTTTTACATGTTTAAAATAGATTGGTTTTGAATGATATATGCATTATTTTTATCTAGGAACACATTGAAAAAAAAGTGATCAGTGATCTTTGGTCACATTGAAGGCTGCAGTTAGTTTTCCATTGTGGATTTTAAAATTACAGTTTGTATATGAAGGTTGTGTCGTGTACACTAATTCCATATCATAATCTCATTTTCTCCTATCTAAGTTTAGTAAAATTATTTTTCATATACATACATATTCAGTGGACAGTTGTTGGGCATGATTTAAGAGCAACAGTCATACATTCTACATTTAGAAAATCACACTACCATACATGTGACAGATCCATCATTACAAAGTGGGAGATTTTGATTTTTTAGCTGGAGATTGGACAAAAAAGCGGGAGATTTTCAATGTTCTTTAAAATTGCATTTCAGTGTAGCGTGTGCCAAATATACCTGGCTTCACTGATTAATGTCAACTGTTTATACTGAATAATTGACAAACCCTATAATACCAGAAATGTTTTATTACTGAACAATTAAAATGTTTATAAATGACATTTTTTGTCAAGTCTTGAAAAAGCCATAGATAACAAAGAAAATCGAGAGAACGGGAGATCGGCCGAAAAGTTGGGAGATTTTGTCTCCCGGTAGGAAAATCACATGTATGCATTATTACAAACACATGGATATATAATATTATGCAAGCATATCGAATCTCTTTACTATGCATATTCTGTCAAATATCATGTGATTCAAATACGACGAGAAAAAATCCTTTCTATTGGAAATCTTTCACTTATCCGGAATTATGTAGTTTACAAAAAATCTGTGCAGAAAACGGTGGGAAATAATAGTAAATCACACTTAATTTTCTTGTCTCATTGGTCCATATTTTATATTACAGTAGTCCCCCTCTTATACATGTACGATCCCCTCGCCAGCGACCACCTGCCTCATCCAGCCAAAACCCTGATGCATTAATAAGTGTTCCTAACGTAAAATTACCTCTCGCGAACGACCACCCCTCAAACGCGACCAGCTACCACGTTTTCTTGACACAACAACGTAAATTCCCCTCACGAACGACCATTTTCACTGACCGGATGTTTATTTTGGAATTCTCGAATGGAACATGATTTGGTTTTATTATCGTAAACCAGTTCAGTAACAGTTCATCGACCGGTAAACAAAATGTCGAAATCGCGTAAAAGAAAGAGTTTAAGCTGGATTAAAAGGGAAAACAAGTAGGATATTGTAGATCAGTTTGATTTCGGCATTACGGAAATCGGGTTTCTTACAAGAAGACTGAAATTTTCAACAAGGAGATAATAGTACAATGTACCAACATAATCATAAATCAAAATTTACAACAAACAATGTCAAAAACGTGGGAAACAGAGAGAAACCTGGATTTTTCCAAACTAAACGGAACCTTAAAAAACTACGAAGTGGAACCTGGGCAGACAATAAAAGTGATAAAAATAATGATAATGCAGATGAAACAGGAACATAAACTTTCACTGATAAGAAGACTTAGAATTCTTATATTATCATTACACATTTTTAACAGATAAAAACTGCATGAATTTTTTAATTTTTTTATTATACTGAATAATAAAATACACATATTTATTATGTGTTATTCTTGATCACAGTTCTTGTTGCTAATCAACCGACCAAGCTCTATAAACCTGCGTTAGTGTGTGTATATCCCCTCAAGAAAGACCACCCCCATTATAAGACCACTTTCATGACTCAGATGGGGTGGTCTTATAAGAGGGGGACTACTGTACCCCATTTAATTTCATCTATGCCAGTATTTACATGTTTTTAAACCATGTTTTTTCATATAATACTAAATGCACTTAATCTAAAGAGTTAGACTAAGTTTTTAATAAAACAATAGACTTTTTTGCATGTGCTGCATGAACCTGGAGTCTGTTTTTCATTGCTTTGTTTATCGTTAACAAAAATACATGTACATTGAAAAGTTTAACTATTATGAGAAGGATTAGAGAAAACGACATTGTATTTAATAGGGAGGTACATTTGTACCTAAAATTTTTCTTGACTTTTTTTAAAAGACACTTCTTGTTCTGTATAAAAAACTGTGTGTACATGATAAGTTTTGCAATAACATCTATTATACAAAACAATGAGACACCTGCAGACTACACATTGAATGCAATATTTTGTAGATTTATTAATGTGTAAATGCATGAACTTGTGCAAATTTGAAAAATGCTTCCCAACAGTACACTGTCACACATTAATATGGGGGCTAAGGCGGCTAACCTTCAGTATGGCTGCTAGACCATAAGTTTTACAAGATATTGTGTGGCTTAGTTGAAGTGGAAGGCCACATTTTGTACAAGATGACAAAGCCTTAGCTAAAACGTCGAGTTCAACCACTCGCCGACCCTGACTCCATTCATCAGAAGCGATAAACTTTTGTGTTGCTACTTCTTTAATAATAACATCAGCATTAACATCCGTAACACAAAAATATGAGTGGTCTAACTTGACCGCTTTCAAGGCTTCAGATTTTTTTCTTTGTCAGCGGTCAAGTCATTATATATTCCTTTTATCTTCTCAAGGCGTTCTTTTTGTTTTTTTGACTGAAATCCTTGTTTAAATTTCTTTGGCTTCATAATTACACTGTATAAAATGAACTATACTTACAGCCGTCTGCTCTTTTGTTTACATTCCCGCCTCTTCCGGTTTAGCATCAATGTCGAAAATGTTTTTCCAAAAAACAAATGACCGTTAAAAAACATTACGAATGGGTCCTTTTGTCGCATTGTACAATTAAATTGAAGCATTTGCAATTTCCTCCTATTGTTCGTGAAAATCAATATTTACGTCATCCGGACTTATCTCCCTTCGTTTTTCGAGAGTATGGAAACCTATTTACGTCAAAATGCTCATAAGAATACATCCTTAAAGCTAGTCAGTTTAAAATAATATAAAAAAATAATTTACTATTTACTGTAGAATGTCGTTAAATTATTTTTAGATGAGATTTAGTAAAATTTCGGATATTCTTCAGCTATATTGTCTAAACCAGTTTAGACATGTAGAGCGGAGGCCTCTCGTTGGACCAGAGGTTAAGGTAGCGCGTCTACAATTGAACACGTGATCTGTCAACACTGAGGTTGGGGTTCAGGTCTCACTGCGTGCGGGGTGTACTCGATTCCAATCTTGATTGACAAGGATTGCCAGATTTTCCTAACGAAGGTCGGGGGTTTTTCTCTGGGTACACCGGCTTTCTAACACAAACCTGGTCGTCATGATATGACTAAAACATTGCTGAAAGTGCCGTTAAGCATCATTCAAACAAAACAAAACAAACTTGTATCGCCTGTTTTATCACGTGGCAGAAGGCACACAAACTTAACAGTAAAATAAAGATGTTTGTATGGGTTTAGCGGGTTTAGCATGCTTGTCTAAAAGTAAATAAGCATTTAGTAATAAAACAACATTCACATGAAACCGCAATAACGATTCTATTCGCATTTCTGCTTTTGTGATTCCAGTGTTTCGCTGTACTGAACATTAAACATGAAATATTGTTTACAAAGCATTAACTGATTGATTGTAACTTAACAGCCATTAATCAGTCAAGGATATAACTTCTATTAAAATCAATCAAAATGAAGAATGGAATGTGATAAGCTTCCTTCACCATACGGTCGACTCAAGTGAAGTCAAGTCAAGTAATATTTATTTAAAGTCGGTGCAACATGTAACAAAATAACATAAGTTCTATAGAGCTTTTAAAACCGATTATGCCCTGAAACCAGGGAACTTTATTTGTGGTATCGAAAAAGTACTTCAGAATCGTCCTCTATCACGTCACAATTTATAAACAAAAACGAGGAAAAGACAGAAAATTTAGCATCACCCTGGTATATAGAGTATATCTGTATATTCCCCTTTTATAAAGAACATGCAAAGTTGTGCTGCTATATCATACAACATAATTGTAATATGGAATCTTATTGAACGAAAATTCGTTATATACACGTAAAAATTTTATAATTTAAGCTGTACAAATTATCAAAACTGACTTCTTCCCACTATTTAAATAATTTTTGTATCAAAGGTCTAGTTAACTACATGTCGGTTTATTACATGGAAGCACCATCCCCCTCCCCACCCCGGCCACAATACCGGTCAACACTTCAAAGAGACTGAAAAAAGCTTAAATTATAAATGTGTTTTATTTTGAACATGGCTAGGTAATTATATACAATAAGTTTTAAATAATATTTAATTATAAATTTGAATTTTTATTTTATTTATGTGATTAAGGGATGCAGGACAGCAGAAGACAGTTTGTTACGCTGAAAAATTCCCCGAGGGAATATTTAAAACCGGAAGTGTTTTTTTCACAAAATATCTACGCACACATTAGAACTATTTTTTGATAGGTTCCCTTAGGGAATTAAAGCACGTGCTTTAATCTTTAATTTCGCGCCGTTTTCTGCAAGCTGAATCAGAATCTGAAGAACATTATAAGAGTAATTAAACAATTATTACTTAGAAAAATACAAATCTACAATTAAATTATGTATTTTATTCTAAGACTGCAGCGGAAATGTAAGAAATTGCTATTTTCATGTTCCCCAAAGGAACCGATTGATAAATTTTAACACGGATAGAAGGTAGAAATATAGTTAAATGACATTAAGATGATTTTATGAAAAAGGATCATTAGTATTTTATTGCAGGTATTATCCTATAACCACGAGAAAGTCATTTTTATACATAAAGCAATACATATCGCCGCAAAACTGCAAAGATATTAAACTGCATATACTATTATATTCCTTAATATATATATTTTCTGTTGTGAATTCAATGGCAAAGAACGTACATTTACAATAAGGAACATTGTTATTTTTTTAGAACATTTTAAAAAGTTGAAACTGAAAGTCGGCAACAAAGAAATCAGTGTTGGGATATCTAATTCAATGTTTCGGTGCTTTCTAAATGTAATTCGAAGAAAGTTTCAAGAAATGTACAGAAACCTAACGTAATAGAAAACTACAAGAATTTAAAAGAATATTTCGGGAATACAAATTTACATAATATATAACATGACAGTACTAAAGCCAGCGTTCCCGTATATTTATGACACAGAAATCGGGTAAGTGTGCACTCCGGAAATGAAATTGAATGTTACGCATGTCAAAGACATCGATATAGTTATTAATTCTTGGAATATGAACGTACATCACAACATAACATGACATAGGAACTAAACAAAATGTAATGTTCCCTCAATAAATGTAAAGGTAAATCACTATATAATAAGACATAGGCATCACTACAGTAAGTGTTTCCTGCATGCGGGAATGTGAATGTCATTCCCTATATAACATGACAAGACATTACTTAAACTAGTGTTACGTCAGAGAACATGGAAGTTGTTCTTTATATTACATGACAAGACTTTACCATAACTAGTATTTTCTCAGGGAACGTACACGTTTTTCATTGTGTTGTATGACGAGACATTACTTTTATATAACTAGTGTTCCCTCCGGGAATCATGGAACATGGACAGACATCACTATAACTAGTATTCCTTCAGGAAATATACATGTTCTTCATTATATAACATGACAAGACATCACTATAACTAGTATTTCCCCAGGGAACAGAAATTTTCTTCATTATATAACATGATAAGACATTTCTAAAACTAGTTTTTCCTCAGGGAACATGAATGTTTGTCCATAATATAACGTAACAAAAGATTACTTTAACTATAGTCAAAGTCAGCGTCGGTCCCTCCGTGGGAATGCATTTAGTTTGCCTGTTATTGTATTCATGGCTTTATATTTTGTTACCAAAAAGCGTTATAAGTTCTGCATTTAATCAACACATTACTATGACTAGCGTTCCCTGAGGGAACGTGTTTTCTTCATATTATAACATGTTTAACAAAACAAGACATTACTATAACTTGTATTTCATCAGGGAATGTAAATAATCTCCATTATCTAACATTGGACTAGTGTTCCCTCCGGGAATACGAATATTCTTCATTATATAACATGACAAGGCATTACTATAACTAGTGTTTCCTCTGGGAATATAATTGATTTTTTTATTTTCATTTTATCACAAGGCATTACTATGACTAGTGTTTCCTAAAAGAATATAAATGTTCTAAATAACATGCCAAGACATTACTATGCAAGTCATCAAAGAGCGAGGTTATCTGACTGATTTTGTATAACTAGTATTTCCCCAGGGAATACGAATATTCTTCATTATATAACATGCCATGACATTACTTTAACTAGTTTTTCCTCAGGGAATATAAATGTTCTTCATTATATAACATGCCAAGACGTTATTATAACTAGTGCTTCCCGTGGGATATAAATATTCTTCATTACATAACATGCAAGAAGTTACTTCAACATGTAGTTTTACTTGTTTTTCATTATATCATGTAACAGAAAATTACTATAACTATGGTTTCCCCAAGATATGTGAAAGTTCTACATTTTATCACACGATAAGACTATAACTAGTGCTTCCTCGTGGAATATAAATGTTCTTTACTCTATTACTTGTGTAGACACTTCGAAAACTAGTCTTTCCTCAGGGAACATAAATGTCTTTCATTATATAACGAAAAAAATTACTATACCTAGTTCTCTTTCTGGTAATGTGCCTATTCTTCGCTAGTTTTCCTCAGGCAACACAGATGCTCTTCATTATATTTTATGACAAACAAGACATTAGTTTACTAATGTTCCATCAGGGAATGTCAATATAATTCATTATTTAACATGAAAAGACATTTATATACCTAGTCTTTCCTCTGGAACGTAAATGTTCATTATAAAACATTCCTAGTGTTCCCTCTGTAAACTTAAATGTTTTTTTTATTTTTTTTATACGACACGACCTTACTATAACTAGTATTTCCTCAGGGAAGGTAAACGTTCTTCATTATATTATATGACGAAGCATTACTATAACTTACATGTATGTTTCCTAAAAGAACGTAAATGTACTCCATTATATAGGACGTTTAAAAAAATAGTCTTTCCTCAGGGAACATAAATGTTTGACTGAACGACACTTGTCAAATCGTACCTTTATTTGACTCAAATATGTTTGGCATGTTATATAATAAAGAATAGTGGCATTCCCTATGGGAACACTAGTTAAAGTAATGTCTTGTCATGTTTTATAATGAATACCATTTAAGGAAATACTAGTTAAAGTAGTATTTATTCAGTTAATGAAATAAAGAACATTCCCAGAGAGAAAACTAGTTATAACAATCTTTTGTTACGTTATATAATGAAAGACATTTATGTTCCCTGAGGAAAGACTATTTTTTGAAACGTCGTATCATGTTATATAATGGAGAACATCTAACTTCATTTAGGAAACATACATGTAAGTTATAATAATACTTCGTTATATAATATAATGAAGAACGTTTACCTTCCATGAGGAAATACTAGTTATAGTAACGTCGTGTCAATAAAAAAATTAAATTTAAGTTCCCCGAGGGAACACTAGTCATAGTAACGTCTTGACATGTTTTATAATGAACATTTACGTTCCCGAGGAAAGACTAGGTATATAAATGTCTTTTCATGTTATATAATTAATTATATTGACATTCCCTGAGGGATCATTAGTAAACTAATGTCTTATCATATAATATAATGAAGAGCATATGTGTTCCCTGAGGAAAACTAGTGAAGAACAGTCACATTCCCAGAAAGAGAACTATTTATAGTAATCTTTTATTTCGTTATATAATGAAAGACATTTATGTTCCCTGAGGAAAGACTAGTTTTAGAAATGTCTAATCAAGTAATATAGTGAAGAACCTTTATATTTCATGAGGTAGCACTAGTTATAGTTTTTTCGTGTGATAAAATGAAGAACTTTCACATATCCTGGGGAAACCAAAGTTTTAGTAATTTTCTGTTACATGATATAATGAAAAACAAGTAAAACTACAAGTTAAAGTAACTTCTTGCATGTTATGTAATAAAGAATATTTATATCCCACGAGGAAGCACTAGTTATAATAACGTTTTAGCATGTTATGTAAAGAAGAACATTTTTTTCCTTAAGGAAACACTAATTATAGTGATGTCTTGAGGAAACACTAGTTATAGTGATGCCTTGTTAGTTATATAATTATGAACATTTTTATTCCACGAGGAAACACTAGTTTTAGTAACGTCTTGGCATGTTATATAATGAAGAACATTTATATTCCCGGAGGGAACACTAGTACAATGTTAGATAATAGAGATTATTTGCATTCCCTGAGGAAATACAAGTTATAGTAATGTCTTGTTTTGTTATACATGTTATATTATGAAGAAAACTCGTTCCCTCAGGGAACGCTAGTCATAGTAATGTGTTGATTAAATGCAGAACTTATAACGCTTTTTGGTAACAAAATATAAAGCCATGAATACAATAACAGGAAAAACTAGTTTTAGAAATTTCTTATCATGTTATATAATGAAGAAAATTTATGTTCCCCGGGGAAATACTAGTTATAGTGATGTCTTGTCATGTTATATAATGAAGAACATGTATATTTCCTGAAGGAATACTAGTTATAGTGATGTCTGTCCATGTTCAATGATTCCCTGGGGGAACACTAGTTATATAAAAGTAATGTCTCGTCATACAATATAATGAAGAACGTGTACGTTCCCTACGAAAATACTAGTTATGGTAAAGTCTTGTCATGTAATATAAAGAACAAATTCCATGTTCTCTGACGTAACACTAGTTTAGGTAATGTCTGGTCATGTTATATAGGGAATGACATTCACATTCCCGCATGCAAGAAACACTTACTATAGTGATGCCTATGTCTTATTATATAGTGATTAATACCTTTACATTCATTGAGGGAACATTAAAATTTTTTTAGTTTCTATGTCATGTTATGTTGTGATGTACGATTTAATAACTACTTCGATGTCTTTGACATGTGTAACATTCAATTTCATTTCCTGAGTGCACACTTACCCGATTTCTGTGTCATAAATATACAGGAACACTGGCTTTAGTACTGTCATGTTATATATTATGTAAATTTGTATTCCCGAAATATTCTTTTAAATGCCTTTTGTAGTTTTCTATTACGTTAGGTTTCTGTACATTTCTTGAAACTTTCTTCGAATTACATTTAGAAAGCACCGAAACATTGAATTAGATATCCCAACACCGATTTCTTTATTGCCGACTTTCAGTTTCAACTTTTTAAAATGTTCTAAAAAAAGAACAACGTTCCTGTTTGTAAATGTACGTTCTATGTCATTGAATTCACAACAGAAAATATATATATTAAGGAATATAATACTATATGCAGTTTAATATCTTTGCAGTTTTGCGGCGTTATGTATTGCTTTATGTATAAAAATGACTTTCTCGTGGTTATAGGATAATACCTGCAATAAAATACTAATGATCCTTTATCATAAAATCATCTTAATGTCATTTAACTATATTTCTACCTTCTCTTCGTGTTAAAATTTATGAGTCGGTTCCTTTGGGGAACACGGAAATAACAATTTCTTTCAATTTCGCTTCAGTCTTAGAATAAAATACATTATTTAATTGAGATCATATTGTAGATTTGTATTTTTCTAAGTTATTATTGTTTAATTACTCCGATACTGTTCTTCAGATTCAGATTCAGCTGGCAGAAAACGGCGCGAAATTAAGTATTAAAGCACGTGCTTTGATTCCCTAAGGGAACCTAGCAAAAAATAGTTCTCATGTGTGCGTAGATATTATGTGAAAAAAACACTTCCGGTTTGAAATATTCCCTAACAAACTATTCGTAACAAACTGCCTTCTGCTGCAGGACACCATCCGCCATTTTTTTGGTGAAAATTTCAAAATAGATTTATGGTAAATTTAATATTCTAATATGACGTGCTTTAAAGGCTTTGAGACCACAACTGTGGTAAAAAAATGATTTATCTATGAGCAACACGCGCTGAGAAGGGCGTGCTTTAAATGGCTGTTCCAATAACAAAACTGCAACTCCCACCGGAAAGCTATTGCATATATATGTGCATGACGTATAAATCTTATAAATAGCGACACGCGCTATAATTATCCGTTGCAATATATTGTGTGTTACATTGACGGAACAGCCAGTTTATGGCAGAAATGATGTTTTCTATAGGTACGAAAATATTATAAATGAACTCTAATTGTCTTATTAGAATAGAAATAATTCACGGAGGCTGTGATTTATCATTGTTTGACCACGGGGTGACCATTTATGTCGTTATTTTATCCCTCGCTATCGCTCGGGATAAAATAATACGACATAAATGATCACCCCGTGGTAAAACAATGATAAACCACAGCCTCCGTGAATTATTTCTTAAATAATTTCTTTCATTATTTACTCTTAATTTCCTTAACATTAAAAATAATATTGAAAGTCTTATACCTATATTACTACTTTAATTTTTTAAAGGTTGAAATAAAAAGTTTTTGCATAAATGAGTTCGGGTTGGCAAAAATAATGAAAATGAATTTTTTAAATAAAAAACCAAAGTAACGCATTACTTTTAACAAGTATCGCGAGACTTTGAAGAAGTAACGCGATAGAAGTTGAAAGCACAACATGTATCGCGATACTTGTTAAAAGTAACGCGATAGAAATAGAACGGTCATTTTCAACAAACTGGAATATCTAGGACATCTAGTCTATAAGTGTTTTATTTTCTAACATTTGTCTAAACAGTTGAACTTTCCCCAAAAATATGAACTTTTGCAATGTTGATGAATTTGTTTGAAATACATGCTCCAGAAAATTTATTTCAAATATTTACTAATTTAAAGCAACATAAATGTCGTCCCTTTTTATAGATTTTTCGGCAGTTTACTTTGAAGATTTATAAAGTACACAAAGTTCAAAATGCTATTTGTATCGTTTCACCAGTTCGTCTATAAGATTTATAGTTTACAGTGTGTTCCACATTTTTGTATCTGTAATAATGTTGTAGGACGACACCTCTACTGGTACGATACTGTAAGGGTTTCTGATCTGCCCTGAGCGTCAAGTGTGGCCCACTTGTTTCAGTGTAGGCCGGATTTTACCGCCGTATTATCCGATTTTAGTTTTGTGATTTGTCGGATTAACGGCAGAATTGCACTGTGCAGAATTGAGTCCGATTACTCGTTATGGAGCAAATAATAAATTCTCACTTCCATCTATTTACACAAAATAAAACATGATACGCATCTGTTTTTCGCTGTTAAAGCTTAAGAGACATTGTCGGAAACCATCAGTATTAAATGAATTTATTTTTTCGTCTTACTGTTTGCCTTCGTGATACGATGAGTCGTAGGTCATTGTACCATATATGAATAATATTGACCTAATTGTAGTAAAGTCTTGCAAACTTGCATACAAAAACAAACATTCCATAGTAAAAAGTGCGAAGTATGGAACAAAATGTACTTTCCCAAGATGCAACACATCATTCGGGGTTTTCAGGTAGAAAGCCCACTTTACTAGAAACAATGTCAATTGAGACATAACGCGCAGCAGATAATTAAAAACTGCAATACATATCATTTCGTTTCAAAAATCAGCGATCGTTAATGTTCTGTTACTGCATAACATTTTATTTGCAACTATTAATATTTCCCATTTAATCAATATTACTTTAAGGTCTGTTTGCTTTCTATTTTAGCTTTATATTTGGTAGGTTTTTTTTTATATAAAATACGCTCCAAAAATATATTGTTATGTAAATTGTACGGAGCGCCTTAAGGAACTATTTTGGTTTTGATTATTTATTATGTTTTTGGGAATAATTCTTTATTTGATTGATCGAGCCCTATTTTATGATATTTTACCTTTAATCCTTTATTGAGGGTTTATTTTGAAATTTTTGGTATTTTACATCATCTGTTTTTTTTTTGTTAAAAAAATTCTATGGAAGCCATAATTGTCACCATCCTAATTTTTCTATTTTAATTGTGGTCGAATATTTGTTGGTAAATGTGGTTATATGTTATATTTTAGGGATTCTTGGTTACTATATTTGATGTTTCATCATATGGTTTACTTATTTTTTCTTTTGTTTATTATATTTTCTATGATTTTGTTAGAATAGTGAATTTAGAATGTATTCGTTTTCTTTTGTAGCTTTTTACCATGCTCATTGTTGAACAAAGGTGTTCTATTGGACAATGTTGGTTATGCTATCTGAACTGCGGCAGAATACTTAACAAGAAATGGTGACACTGTGGTTTAAAGACTGTACATGGCTGATCTTATATGCTTTTGACATCATAGTGCCGAGAGTGATTCCCGCTCTGCTTCATTGTGAGTAAAGGGATGAAATTCGTAAAAAAAAAGCGAGGGTACGATTATTGGTTTAAGTTTCAGTGGGGATGATTGTCAGTTATTTTACTACGCTCATGCTCTTTGCACCATAAAGACTTCTTTGCAGATTTCGAAAAAAATAGGTTCATTTTTGCCGCTGCAACATGCTATTTCTCAGTTCCATTACAATACGCTACATGTTTCCAGTAGCAATCAAAATTTGTTCCTTTTAGTCCATCGCTTTTTCTTTGATTTATTGTTTATGTTTGTCATTGTCTTGAATATAACTGAAATATTGTTCGCCGGATATCAATTAACTAATCAGTAGTCAATCACTCTACCTTCCGTTCGTCTGTTCTCTTATGTAAACGTCAGTTTTGGTTCTTCTCAGTATATATAACTTCATTATACCCCCTAGAAGCTGTCCGTCCGTCCTTCCGTCTTTCCGTCCGTAACATAATTTCGTAACAGTTTTCCCAGCAACTACTTATCATAACCACTTGAATTTTATATGTGACCTTACCATGTAGTCCTATATTGCGAGTACCGAATTCAGGTCTGTCGCATATCTACTCCCTGCGTGCCTTGAGTTGGTTTATCAAATATTACCTTCATTCTATGAACCTAGATGTTCCAGAAGAGTAACCAGCTGTTACTTGTAACACTTACATAGTCAAAATATGTTTGTATTACACTTTATATGTATATAAATACAAATAACCAACAAATTTAAAGTGTTTCAAGTCTAGACCTGCTTCAGCACGTATAGATGGTTTCCAGTAAGCGAAGCAGTTATAAATGACGGTCACATGCGTATCATCCATTGTGGAAAATCCGATTGTAATGCTAATTTATGGAAAGTTATTCTGGAATCATATCCATGGCTAATCAAAAAAGGTTATAAAGTTCACAAATTATCAAAAAGTATTAGGTTTAATTTATAGATTAAAATAATAATTAAATGTACGATTTAAGATTTGAAAAGTTCTGAACGTCATAGATAACGTATTGTTACACCTAAACATTATTTCAAACTTTGGTGTTATTAACTTATAATGAAAATAAAGATAATAGATACATGTAGGTTTATTTGTGAGCACAAATTGTTTTAATATAAATGTTTATTTTGAAACATGATTTGACGCTGTGACGTAGTTTGAATCAAATGACATGGCTAACTTTATACTATTTACATCCCCATAATTATTTTCCTGAAAATCGGAAACGGATGAGATAGAGAGCGGACAAGGCAAACTTGCCATTTTTTTTTATAAATAAAGGGCCATAACTCTGAAGTGGCTGAAGCAATATGATTAATTTTTAATCTTGGTCGAGATATTATGCCCATAAACATTTTCCTAAGTTTCATGAAGATCGGGCAACAACTGTTTGAGTTAGAGAACAGACATTGCTGTGGACGCTGTCCGCCACCCGCCATGTGTGTTCCCAAAATACGACCCTTCTTCGACAGGCGTAAAATAAAGTACAATAAAACCCAGCGAAAAACGATTAAATAACTAACAGCTTTAACCTACGATTAAAAACTGCTTTCATTGTTACAATTATCTTATGTAAATTTATTTGTTATATAATTGCTGTTTTTATGTAGACATCTGTAGTCCAATGATATGCAATGTAGAGGATACCCCTCAAATAAATGGAACATTTTCATTTGGGACCAGCACGTGCTAATGTAACATTATTAGTTGTTGGACCCTGGATCAGTGATTACGTCAACATTTATAAAGAACTCAAAATAGAACTAAAAATTAGAACTTTGATCACGTTTCTTCAGTCACAAATATTGTATGTCTAAGTCCAGGGCGATTTCCTATTCATTATTTTATTTAATAAAATAAGTTCGGAGCAGTAATCCTCTGCATTGTACCATGCATGTCTTTGTATCCGTACCGTATAGGAAACATATCCTACATGTACCTCAATAAAAGATCTAGGCCCAGCGCCATAAAACATTTCCGAGTACAAATGTTTTGTTCAGCGTGAGAATTTTCTCAATTACCATGACAAAAAGGGAAAAGGGAAGATTTGATTGAAAGAAAAAGAAGGAAAATCTTCATAGCGCTGGGCCCAGAAGAGCACGGTAACACGATATCATATCAAACTACAACAAGTAAACTATAATTTTGCATGTTTTTGATTGGTCTAATAAACTACGTTTTTATCAGTTTAAAACTAGCAAACAAATCAAAATATGATTATTTTTCGTCTGCTGCACAATTCCACGAGATCCAATATTAACTTGTTTTCTGATCAGATCATGTGTACGCACAAATCTTGTCAACAACAATGGACGCGTCTGCTGTTTAAAGACTTACTACGATACACTAGGATTTGTTGGTATTAGACAACAAATCAACACCTTCTAAGCAAAACAACAGCGCGAGCATCGTTAGGTCAAAGGTCTACAGCATCTTAACTCCCCAATCTTTATGTCATTAAAATCAGAGTGTAACATAAACATAAGCACTTACACAAGGACCGTTCCATGTAAAGTGTAGTCTATAACTTACAATACATGTAGTCGACTTATGCCAAATAGTTTACAATAATATAGGAATAAATTGCTTATCTTGGTCATTCTGGTTACCTTGGACTATTTCCTTAAGGGCATTAACAGCCACGTGTTGTGAATGCAGGTTTTAACTGGTTGATAAACATCGCTGTATGATTGTTATTATTGAACAAACGCGATTTAGGTCATTATTTGATGGATATTGTTATAAAACAAGCTTGCAAGAACATTCGCCAGGGGAAAAAATCTTGAACTACAGACTGAAACATTGACAAAATCTTTAATGAAAAACATATTGTTAAACGTAAACATCGAATCTTATTAACCAGTTACGTTTAACATAAGATGAAAACTACATATGGAGTGAAAATGTCCCTATAATATCACGAGCATATATCAGTAGTCATTTATGTCACTGGCGCAATAAAATTGCGCATAATTAGAATGTACGCAACAATTAACGCGTTACTTCTATAAATTTTTTAAGTAAATTGTCCAGAGCCTTAATCTTTATTCTTGTTTCTTTTTGTATTGTAGTTTTTTTGCCGAGAACAAGTCTATACCAGTAAACACGTTCATCATTAAATGCCATTTTACCCGGAATTTGTTCATTAAACCTTAAAACCACGCCTTATAAACAGAAGAAATATGTAAAGAACAGTAACGGATAATTTTGTGCGACTTTAAAACAGATGGGCCTCAGAGTTTCCAGAAAACTGTCTCATCATTTGTACACAGTTAAATGAGAACCACTGCTTACTTTACGACGTCTGAAATGCTAAACGTTGTTTCTGATACCTTACCATGACATCAGATCACTTATTAAATTTGTACAGCGGCGCGTCTTTTAGACGGTTATAAATATAATCAGAACTTTAATTCATGTTTTAACTCGAAATATCATTAACTATCAGCACAACGTGTTTTAATTGAAATAAAACATGTTCTTTAATTAAATCCCCGTGATGCTTTTTATCCATTCCCGGAAGTACGAAATTCGTGTGTACACATTGGGTCGACCGGAACAAGTCGAGCTTCCCCAAGATGTTGCTCCGGCAAGATATGGGTTTCCGCCTGAGAAGCAAGTCATTGGTCCGCCGCTATCACCCTATAACAAATGGAAATTCGTTTGTTTGCAAATAAAAACACATCTACAGTGCAAAATACATACCAAAAGGTATATAAATACTTTTTTTTTATTATAAGGAGAATTGTTGGTTAGCTGTTGATGTACAAAGGTTTGCAAACATCAGAACAAGACATGTTCACTTTCAGATACTACACTGTACTAAAATCATTTATGGTCATAGTTTGAGGCATGATAAATCGATTAAACAATTGGCTACCATTGTGAATGAGGGCACCAAACGTACTAAACCAGATATTATTTAATACAAAGAAAAGTCGGCGTCTGGAATATTAAGAAATAGGCTATTTGTAAAACTAAGCCGACGAAGAATGGTTAGCCATGGATACTAAGGGCGTTTATTTTTTTTCTGCAATAGCCATTGAAACCATTGCTGACCCTGTTTGGTTAATGTTTAAATATAACAACCTTAGCCATACATGCAAACTGGTTTTCATTTTCATTGTACAATTAATTCGCGATTACTTTATACATGTATATGTCAACATGTGTTCTAATAACAGATAAATATAATTCTATTTACATGACATGCAGATTTTCTGTTAGTGATGTCATCACTTGTACCGATACAAATATGGCCGTTGTTTATGTCACCTGGCCAAATTTGGAGACAATCAGGATTCGACAGAACTGTCATCTGTACTTTTTGAAGTATATCTGGAAGAGCTCCTCCTGAAATACAGGTACATCAAAATATCAGACATCAAAATATCAGAACGTAAAGTCAATGCAGAAGGTCACACCGAATTACTAAGACTTATCAACAAGTTATTGGCCTAAAGTTAGTTGTGTTTTAAACATTCTTTGAAATCCTATCTACAGAGCTCATCAACTTTATACAGTCTTGCAAACAATTAAAGAAGAAAGTAAACTTTATTAAAATTTTGAAATCAAACTTCTGAAGAATTACCTGCTTTATAAAATTTATCACATCTTTATTTCGTATAACGTCTGTTTGCATGTATGAAAAATCAAAAAAGAAAATAACATGTAAGGTGGCATATTAACATTAATTGGACATTCGTGAGTGTCCGTCACTTCCGATTAACTGTCAGTTATAAATAGCTTGATGCATATCGGACCTGTAAACGTCAATCGTCTGAAGTCCTCAGGCTAATGAATGTATCAGGTACTCAGGTTGATAACATTCATGATGTGGATAACAATATTGACGAATTATTACTTATTTAAATATACTGAGAATAAAATGGATTTATCTTGTTTGTTAACACGTATGTATGCTTGCATAATACAATCGATAGAGAATAATACATGACCTCTTCTATATTTGCCCTGGTATGATCCCGAGACCACAATATTAGCCCGATCCGCAGGGCTAATATTGGCCTAGAGAAGATACTAAGGCAAATATGGCAAAAGATCATATTTATTCTTTTATCATATACTTCAAATGACTTACAATGTCAATAGACTATAAGAAGTGCTTTAGCTCAATATGGGTAACCTGTCACATGAGAGAACGAACAATGATAATTACCCTGGTCGGGAAAATATGACTTTTTACTTCCGGTCATATTATATATGTACAATATGTTGAGTCTTGACAAGTATATGATTAAAATATGAATACCTCCGACGATGCGTCCCCATCCAGACAAATCGCACTTTTCGCCAGCAAAATCGCCTTCATTTTCGTCGGCCATTAAAATTTTCTGAACATTTGCATTCAGTTCTAATGGCGTCTGAAGTTCAAGGACAGCAATGTCATTGGGATAACCATTTCCACCGCCGCTGAAGTCCGGATGCTACAATATATGGAAAAAATGTTGTTAACTGAAGGAATGTTCAATGATAGAAAAAGCCACGCGACATAACTATGTTATATAGTTATTTAAAGTCTAACCAGGCAATATGTCAGAATATTTTGTCTCGAGGTATCAAGATAAGCTCAATGTTCTGATGTTAGTACCTAAGGAAAATATTTTTATCTATTGCCTGGTTAGGCATTAAATAACTGTTTTATTACCTAGTACACATCTCGACAACAGAGTCTATACAAACTTTGGTAACAACATATTAAGAAACAATTTAAAACTTTTGGCTTGAGGCTTAAAATAAAAAAAAAACATAAAACACTTTATTACTTCAAAACAATAACAAAATATACACGTAAACTATTTAATATTTTTAATATTAGCGTAGTATGGACACGTTTAAAAGGTAATAAATGAGCTAATGAATAATTCAACAGGCTGTTCTGACAACTTATAATCAAGGTCAAACGTTGAGGCGGCAATACATAGGTACCGGGCAACATGATGATGTTTTTATTGCTCGGCATATATTTATAATCATAAAAAAGGGATAAAAAAGTTTTAAAAACATATTTGTAATTTTTATACTATAGTTATAATATAATAACTTTGTTTATATTTTTACGCGTTAACTACCAGCGAAACTGTAGTTTGATAAAGTAAGAAAATTTCAACTGTCATCTAAGATCCTGTAACAATCTTTATATAATACAAATTTACATTATAAAAAGTGGCAACTCTTACATAAAACTGGGGACATGGACTACGTTTTTGAATATTTACCCATCAATATAGAGAAAGTTTGGTTTAACGTCTAGCGAGCAGTATTTCAGCTATGTTCAGGGCGACACCAAGTAAACACAATTTTGATTGTCCTGTAAAAGCATGTATATGTTTGTGTATGGGTAGGGACAGAAAATTTAGCCTTTGTTGCGTATACAACGAGCCTACTCTTTTTAGAGTGCAAGGAGAGTGGCACTTTCCAAACACACCAACCACTACGATCAGCGGCCAGTCTTTCCGTATTATGACCTGACAACCCCCAACGAGAGGCATCTTCTATCCGTCACCTGGGGACGCTCTAGGCAGTTCTTAAATACACGCGTCCAGCTGAACTACATTGAATTACAAATAATAAATGAGTACTTATTATGCGTTGTTTAAAAGAAAAAAAACATAATTAAAGGACTCGAGTCCAAAGGAGTTGTTAAAATTAAATGTTGATCAATACGCTGACAATCTCTCGCGATTATTGTCCAGTTTTAGTAACCAACACATGTGTTGATATGTATTGTACTAGATTTATTGTTTCATGGATTAGTATATTTTACCTCAGTAAATGATGCCAGCTTTATCACTTGTCCCTTCTGTGCTTCACTCAGTTTTGTTGTACCAGCAACTATTCGCAATTGACTAGCTCTAGAATTAGATTAACCGTTATATACAGCGATATATATCAAGGGAAGCGATGCATTGAATTATAACTGTTGTTGGACATGGATCTAATCATCAAATACTTCATGGGATACAAAAGATTGCTCTCGATAGCACACAGACCAGTCCTAGTACTACGTGTATGCGCCTTTATTTCACAACTCTTTGGCAAATCCTACGCATTTATTCCTTTAATTTTTCATGATTTTACATTGTATGCTATGTGCATTCCGGACGAGACCAACAAACCATAAATCATGTTATAATGGAATCGACCACCTGGAGGAAATTTTTGACTAAAAAGAACAATTTTGCGAGTTGAGTAAGAAACAAAAATAGCATTTTATAGCGGATATAAAACACATAATCGTTTTTGTTAAAGAAGGTCGTTAACACGCAACCAGCATAAAACTTTCCCACTAAGGACAGGCTCGTTTTCTGCTAAATAGTCTACATAATGTTTTACACGTTCCAAACATGTCACCCACAAAGGTCTGTGGAAAGGTTTGGTTTCCGCTAAATAACCTGCAGAAAGGCAAGTATAACACTCTCCAGGCATGTCACCCACTAAGGTCTATGGACAGGCGTGTTTTCCGCGAAATATCCTGCATTACACTCTCCAAACATATCATCCACTAAAGTCTGTGGACAGGCTTGTTTTCCGCGAAATATCCTGCATCATGTATTACACTTTCAAAACATGTCACCCGTAAAAGTATGTGTAATGTCTGCTGCAAGTTATGTAGCGGAAAGCAAGTTGGCATGACAGATAAACGTGTAATGCGCTTATATCTGTTGAGCTCATGACATGACATTATATAAGTGCAGACGTCAGGCGCAGGAGAGAGTTAGTAATACATAGGAAGTTAAATATGTTAAAGCCAATTTTCTAAATTGCCCTATACTAGCGTCCAGTCAGTCTGACAGCCATCTTTACTGTGTCATCTTTTACACTGTCTTTGCAATACAGAAATGTATTGTCTTAAGTCATCCGGTGGTATACATATTGGTATTATATCCTCGAATTGTGGTGTTTCGTCATTCCATAACATTGTGTTAATGTCTATACTGCGGTACCTATGAACGCAAACTTTTAAAACAAAATCCTTATCTGTAATATTTATAAGTGGCACGTCTGACCTAGCACTTGAATACATGTAATTACACCCATAAATTGGACAATTTACTAGTAGTTTCCGATATAATTACCGTACACTGCGTTAAATTATCTTTCTTCTGTGACTTCTTTTATATTTATTGAGTATCATTCAAACATAATTTATTATCCAAAATTAAACTTTTGTAATTACTGATCGTAATTATGGCTAACTATCTTTTTTCTATACTTACGGAGTTCCTTGAACACAATGAGCGGCTGTTATTACCCATTTTTCATCAATAATAGACCCGCCACACGTGTGACTCCAACTTGAACCCCCAAAGCTTATTTGGAGTGATACCTGCCATGGGTATTCTGTGATTGTAGTGTCTCCTCCGCCTACTATACGAGTTGACAGACTTTTTAAAGGCGTTTCCTAAAATGACCATTCCATTTTTGTTAGTCTTTATTTGGTATATTTCTTAGCATACTATGGTCAGTTTGGTTTGTTGACACTGAACTCACTGCTAGTTGTTTTATCCTATGCTTTTCTTGAACCAGATAAAACAATGATATTAAACAAGTCAATTCTGCTTGTCCGTTTTTAAACCAACAAAAAAAAAAAGAAAGAAAAGTACTTCAATTTACTTTATTGATAAAATTAACTGTATATTGAGGTAAGGTATTCATTCTTTGCCCCACCGGAACTACATATTCAGAAATTATATACTTACGGTTCTCATTCTTTGCATTTCAGTAAAATTAAATTTTAGCTTTAACATCAACAATTGAAATAATCTAAAATATTTATTACTTATCGACGGTTCTCTTACCTGTTTAATTACTCTGCCATTTGCAAAAACTGAAAAAACCGAAAAAGTAATTAATTAGTAATTTTTTTTAAATATAATAATTTTATCACCATTTTTATAAGAAATAATGTTTTAGAGCTACTCAATTAAAGAGTAGTGTGCAATCATTAAGTTTATTTTCAGTATTCATCATATAAAATGTCATCAAAGATAACAAGGTTAATATAATTTACTACGCCAGACGCGCGTTGCGTCTTATCAAGACTCACCAACCTATGTAAAAGTTATTCTTGTCCAATAACTGCTGTAATATTGCTCTTTCGTGGTTAAAGATAAACTTGATAACTGTTATTTTCATTAACTTGTAGTACATTCAGCAGCCCTGTATTTTATGAATGAAAACCAAAGATTTGCTCTATTGATAACATGCCTTTCAACCCTGAGGTTGCGGGTTCGAGCCTCACCGCGGACAGAAAGCTTTACTCCAATCCTAATTGACAAACACTGCCAGTTTTCCTAACGAATGTCGGGGCTTTCATCTGAGTACTACGGCTGCCTCAACCCCCACCCCCACCCTTCCAAAAAAATAGACACCGTGACACAGCTAAATATCCAAAACGTGTCGATAATCACTATTTAAACATCAACAAACTAACCTGATAGACCCCAAATAACTAATAATCCCAATGATATCATCTTCTTTGTAGAATAGCCACTTATAATAAGTATACTGATTTACTGTCTGATCAATCTTTATTGGGGACGGATCTTTTTATCATTAAAACCATCTGTTATTTCTCATTCATTTGGAACTTGGTTAACATAATTTTATAACAAAAAAACCCTATTTCTAAAACAAAACAAAAATCAAGCCAACATGGCTTTCATTACTTGTGCGGTAATGAATTCAACTAATCAATCGGTAGAAAGCATGCACAGGACGTAAACATCCATTACAAAATAGTCCTTTCCGTACAGCTTTATTACAGACCTCAAAATATTATAATGTAGGTATACTCGTTCTAGGGAACGACTAATAGACTTTATACTCATTGAAACTAAAAAAGAACATAACCGCATTTAAGTGACCCTGAAATGTCACCACTAAACAACATTCGTAATTTGTCTTAAAAAGTAAAAAAAAAGAAGTTAAAATATTTGATATGAGATAAAACAGGAAAGATCAAATATAGTACATTAGTTACAATATAAACAAAAAAAAAGAGAAAACCATTACGGTATCTTTTGAAATATATAAGAGGTCATAAAGGGTGCCACAAATGACCTTGAACACTGCCATTTTGATGTTTGAATATTTTATGCATCATAAACTAGGCATTTATTAGGTTATACCATTTTATATACATGGAAAATGAAAATTCATAAGAATTGATTCGACCTTGACCTCTAACATTGTGACCTTGACCATGTTTAAGTTCAACAATGAATACCCTATGTCAATATTTGTTATAGTTACTGATACCATAAAATGTAATTGGTCCAGGGAGATAACTCATAAAGAGTCAACCCAGATATATGACAATTGAAAACCTTAACAATATCTACATTTTGGTCAAGGTTTCTGTTTCATTTCTATATAGTTAAAAGAGGAGATCTGCACACAACACAGTGTCACAAAATAGAATGTGATTTGACCTTTGATCTTTTGAACTTTTTCAAGGTCAAATATGACCAACTGTGAAGACACCAAGTCTCTATAACATCTGGTTAATGAGTTACCGAGGTTGAAATTTCATTTCAAAGTTGGGGAAATAACTCATGTTAGTAGTCATCAAAATTTGTTTCGCAATATGTGTTTTGCAACATGTAACAAAGTGTTGCAATCCACCACTGCTTATGTTGGAACAACTTTCTTTAAAACATTAGAGTCGGTTTCAAATTTTATCTGCACACAAGCTTTTGTAATAAAATAATATTTGTAGTCGAGTACGCTCTGTCCTCCGTGGAACTAGAAATAGCAACCTCAGTGCTATAATAATAATAATAATAATAATAATAATAATAATAATAATAATAATAATAATAAATAATAATAATAATAATAATAATAATAATAATAATAATAATAATAATAATAATAATAATAGGCATAATAATAACAGCTTTCTACTTAGAAAAAAAATAAATATATTATTCATGAAAATATTAATAACTGTAGTCCATTCTATACATATGATGTAATAAGTGCGTACCAAATAGCATTTAGAATAAAAATTGGTTTCTATTCTGAAAAGAAGGTCTAAGTACGAGGCCAACATGATTGAATCGGAAGTGTCCTTAATCTCAAGATCCTTTGGATAAAAAATGTGAATATAGTCACCGAACTTAAGGTTATTAAGTAACAAGGCATCATCTAAAGTAAATGAAGTTAAGATTTATTATGTGTTATTTATTTCTTTCGACTCATATAATTTCTTATTTCTAAAGTCATAATATAACGTACACTTCAGTAAACATCATCCCTATTAAATTAGCAACCAATACAAACTCGCTTATTTGGCAACAACATTGTCACACTATGTGCAGCTATAATAATCTAAATTTAGCAAAAGAGCTTTTTTGTTTAAATGGAAATGGTAAAAAACAATAAATTTCTATCTTAAGCACTGATTTAAAAATTAACATATTCTAAGTTTGTTTTAACCTCTGCCTATGCGGAACTGTTTGAATTTATCTGGTCATGTAACGCTGAGCTTACAGTTTCCATGTATCTGCATGTTAAATGTAGTGGAGAAATATATCTCTTACTGGCTTTGTTATGATAGTTTATTAATTAATAACTATTCACATAAATAACAGTTAAACTGCCGATATGATATATTTTGCTGAACTAGTCCAATACGGAACTAATTAGTCCAATATCGGTAATGGCCCGATTCCACCTGTATTGGCCTGATTTCAACCTGTACTGGCCTAATTGATTTTGACTAGTTAATTTATAAAGATATCATTACGTGATGATTTCTGTATTGGCCTAGTTATTGGTCCTTGGCCAGCTGTATTGTCTTTCGGCTGTGCCTCAGCTCAATACAGCAAGCCTTGGACCAATAACTAGGCCAATACAGAAATCATCATGTAATAATATCATATTATTAATTTATGTCTACATTTTAACCTTGGTATTGTTATCATCCACAGCCCCTTTACCTATTGTTTATTGTTCTTACTTAAGGAAGATTACCAGTCATGAGATATTTATTTCATCTCCATGGTTTTCAACAACGTTTGAGCCTAATAACATGCAAACATTGTGTGTGTTGTATTTCTCTAATGCCTTTGCCCCATGTAAATTCATAGATATTTTTTACTTTTTCAGTAAATATAGATACATTTTTCATGCGCAGAAATGTACATTTAAACAGTTAAATTGGAAACACAACTGTCTTCAAGGCAAACAGAAACAATCCATAAATGACCAAGACCACAATTTTATAATATACAAAAATACTGTTTAGAACAAAATCCATATATTGTCTGGTACATCAATAAAACAAGCGCATGTGTGTTAATATACAGATATTTATCACAGTTATATACATAGACATATGCTAAGGTTGATATGTTCTTGATGGTATGGATGGGTTTAACCAAAAATATTTCTACATAATTCGGAAATACTACAATAACATTTAGTTTCTGTACACATTTATTATTGATGCTTCATTAATTCTAAAACAGATAGAAAATGTACCTTTTGTAGTATATTGACTTTGTTATCTGTTTTTACACATTATCGAAAGTTATTTAAGTTCTAAACCGTTCCCTGTTCTGGCATTTCCAACGTCACGATTTGATCACACACAAAGAAAAATATAACTCTACTTTTGTTTCTTCCTTCCGTTGACAAACACTTAACTAAAGTTTTCACGCAAGAAGAAAAAGCCACATGATAATACTTTCAAACATTAATTTATTATTATAGATTATTTATGGCGATGATATTTATAAATGAGCCTAAAGGACACTTCAACGTGACTACACTATTGGCGATTACGGTTGTGAATAAACATGTGTGATTAAGGGAAGTGTGGAAGAGTGTATATAAGGCTAATTGTTTCTGCATTATAACAGCCAAAAAGATCCTACTTTGGACACCACAGATAAACATGAGGGTACTCATTTTTCTGTTGACAGTTGGTCTTGCAGGTAAAGTTTTTTAGCTGTTACGAAATGTTTTCTTATTATTGAGACACAAATGAAGCCACCCAAGCTGTTATCTAAACGTGTAGTTAAATAATAATTGCTATTTTTTATAGTTCGGGAGAATTTATAGATTCTATGGAGGTGTTGGATATGGGAAAAGAGCTAAACAGAATGCTGGAATACAAAACTTAGTTAAATACATGTACTAATGTAATCGCTATTTGCAGAAATATTTAACTGATGTTAATATTACGATAAATTAAAAAGCAATTTTGGTACATGTTACAGGTTACCAGGTTTCTATTTATTTTCTTCAATTTTCTAATTTAAAAAAATTTAAAAAAATACTAATAATCCAGTAAAAGTTAACGGTTTTTTAACAAGATTTTATGCCAAGTTTTTTTCGCATCCTTAATAGATCTTTTGCTGTCATAGGAAGTATGTCATTTTTCAACGACATCAGTTATAAATAATTTCAGCAACGGAGAAACTAATTATACTCATTAACATAATTGATCAAGTCGTGACTTACGAAATGTCTCTTATCTCGATAGTTGAATTATTAATAATAGCAGAAGCTCGAGTTGACAATCTCGTATCAACAAGAAAATTTATATTATAAGGATATTTTAATATTTTTAATTTCCAGTTTGTTCTGAGAGAATAGTACAATCAGGACGAGAATTAATAAATGAAATATTTCAAGGGGTAAGAAATTATTCTTTTTTCATTATGGAATGTAACACAAAATTATTTGATAACATTAATTTGAATAAAGCAAATTAAACAATAATACAATTAATTAATTCTGATTCACATTTAGATAAAGATTAACACCATTAATTGCATAAAGGTAACTGTAATTAACTTTGTGCAATTTAATGTAATTTTATATGTTGCTAACAAGACAACACGATTCACCGGAGCTAATACAAAAACAAACTAAGACAGTCTTGATGTAACTTATAAGTGTTCAATTTTATTGTTAGTGTACAAAACACTCTTTGACATTGGTCAAGTTTATAACAGGCTATATGTAATAAAATTCTAGTGCTGGTCTAACGTTATGGTTACAGATCTCAGAAACATTTTTAGATTTTATACATTATTTGTTCTAGGGAAAAATAGTCAATGTTGATGGACTTACTCGTATTGTTGGAGGTACTAATGCTCAGATCAGTAATTACCCATGGCAAGTCTCACTTCAATTGAGAAGTGGCACTAGTTGGTATCACATCTGTGGTGCATCAATTATCGACAATGGCTGGGTGGTAACCGCTGCTCACTGTGTTGACGGAACTGCGTAAGTTATTGCTATGTTAACAGTTATTCGGAAATCTTTCCAAATTTGGTTAACGGGATAGCAATTTGTGTTAATATACATGCAGAATTAAAATCTCTCTAATTACATATACCTCTTATGGCAAGACAGGACCTTTATTGTCTATTGTCCTGTCTGCTGTATTGCTGGCTCAAAAGGAATGTTTCAAAGCATATATGACAACACGGGTATCGTCTGATGCACGCCGTCTTGCTATTTTAAAATGTAAAAATTCACTACGAATTACTGGTGCCTCTTGTGGCAAGACTGGATATTTATTGTTTATTGCTCTACCTGTTGTATTACTGGCTCAAAACGAATAATTCATATTTATATAACAACAAAGGTATCGCCTGATGCATGTTTAATTTTAATACGCCGTCCTGCTATTTATTTTCTAATTTTTATAGGGCAAATTCACTACGAATTGCAGCAGGAACTACCAATCTGTCAGATCTGTCAAGAACAGTCAGTGGAATTAGCAATGTTATTATGGTAAGAATGACATATTACGTCAGTCTAAATCATATGCAATTTCATTAAGAAAAATAGCAAAGAAAACCAACCGAACAACGATCCATAAGTCAAGGGACAGTTACTAATTCGGATATAGACACAACACAAAAACAGAAAGAAAGTAGACCGAACCCAATTTAAACCATGGGTGCACTCAGGTGCTTTGGACGATTAAGCAGTGCCTGCCTCTAATTAGACACTCGTCGAGTTACTCATTGTCATGTATAGGGAAAAGTCAAATCCAGGAATAGGTAAAAAGACAGCAAAAATGTCAGATCGTATTTAAGACACTAATTGCCAATAACGATCAATAAAGTCATAGATGACAATAGAACTTATGAAGAGATAACATCAACCTAGGTACAACAAAACCTTGTTTGAGTAGCTCAGCAGTCAACAGGAGTGATCAACTATCGCTTTCAATTTTTTTCATGGTTTTTAATCTGTCAAATGTTTAACCAACTGTATACTCTCTTTGTTAATGAGGCGTAAAAAATACAGAAAAAACACAGTAATAACTGACGTCTTGTTAATATACCACTATTAATATTTTAGTCTAGAAAGTGGTCTTCAAAAGCCCTGGCTTTAATAATTTCTACTGCTAAAACCAAAGCTTCTATTAAACGTTTTTATTGATGTTTTCTCTTTTGTAGCATCCAAACTATGGTGCTTCTGCCGCAGGATACCCTAACGATATTGCTCTCCTACAACTGAGTACAGCATTGACTTTTGGAACAAACATTAACAAAATCGCAGTTCCAACTACACAGGATTTTACTGGTTCTCTTTGTTGGCTCTCTGGATGGGGCCGCCTTACAGGAAGTATGTACAACTATTCATTGTTATCTTTAATATAGAAACTATCTTATTAATTAAGTTTATTACTATTCTAATAGGTTAATTTATAGGTGTAACAGTTATAATGAAATGTATCTTAATGTTAACCTCATTCCTTGTATTTCGAATGTAATCTTCAGTATACCGATTTTAATTGTAGTGTAGAGTAAAAATTGCAAGTAAAAATGCATGTTTTGAAAAGGAATATAAAGCATTAATCATAAATGATATTATTGGAAACGAAAAATGCAAGTGTGTTAGTATAGAAGAAGTTTTGTGCATTACTTTGTGGTTTTTAGTGTAATTTTTCAAATGTGTTGTATGTGCCTCTTACAAACAAACATTAACCTCTGTGGCAGAGTAGTTAATGTAATTGCTCGTCAACTGTTGATCATCGGCGTGTCAACGCGGATGTCGACAAATAACTGAAAGCGTCTATTTACCCTATTCAAACAAACAAACAAGTACTTTTAAATTAAAACAAATATAAAAATCATTTTAGGTGGTACTAGTCCAGACACCCTCCAGCACGTTCAGATGACCGTCATAAGTAACAGCGAATGCTCCACAAGATGGGCAGCAGTTAGCGGTGCAACCATAAACAGTGGTCATATATGTATATTCGCTTCTGGAAAATCTGCCTGCAGTGTAAGCTGATATAAAACACTTTTACATGGTCAATTATATTATTAATGTTATTAATATCTAGAACAAAACATTACATTTGATATATATTCCATAATGTGTTACTTACAATACACTGCTTGAGTTTTTTATCCCTAAATAAAATATAGAGACACGTGCTTTAGCAATAAGATCATGCAAATAATATTTACAGTGTTTTCTCTAATAAAATCGCAAATGTATCATAAAGAGAAGAAAGAAAAGATACCAAAGTACAAAGCGTAAGACAGACATAAATTTATCACATGGAAACATATCTTTAAAGACAGAAAAAAGTCAAACAAAATTACAGTATTGATGTAGTTGACTATGTGAACGGAATTTTGAATTTACGTTTGAAACTTAATTGAATGAACATGCGAAAAATGTTAAATTACGATTCAATATTTAAGGTATCCGACCCATAATTTTATTTTTAGACCAAGAAATGCAAATTTATTTACTCAATTAATGATACAAAGTAAATATATTGTTTTACTTTGAGTCAATGTTAACAGTTTTGAGAAAAAAATTTAGTTGCTAAAATAGTAGTTCCGATGTTTGCCGAACATTACCGAGGTCTGCTCCATTGACAAATGGAGGACAATCCGGGACACCACATATGATCACGTGGTCAATTATGGGTCGGATACCTGAAATAATGAATTACTACGTTTTACATATCTTATATTTCAGGGAGACAGTGGTGGTCCAATGACGTGCACAGTAGGAAACATCCCATACTTAGCTGGAGCTACCTCATGGGGAATAAGCACATGCTCTGGTGCATACCCAAGTGTTTACACAAGGTTAACGTCGTTCAGATCCTGGGTCAGCACTTACGTTGCCATTTGAGTGGTTTCTGTGGTTTCCGTGTACATTCTGATATTGATGATTAAATAAAAATGTCATGAGAATATCTGGTTCATTTGTCATTTGCACCTTAGATTATTGTTTTCATACACCATGACAAATATTGATTGCATAGTTTACTATACTGTGGCAAACACATGCAACTTCTATGATTGGTCATCTTTTGGTTAAAGATGTTAGTCGCTTACTTTTGATCACGGTTTCGAGTCTTACACATCTTAATTGAGAAGGATTACCACTTTTTCTACGGAATATGGAGGTTTTTTTTACCGGGTCTGAAGAAATGTTCCTTATCAATTTTTTTTAAATAGTTGAGAGTCACTTTTTATATGTTTGTTTGTTCTCAAGTGTTAAATTTTTAGCATATTTAAACTAATTTTGCAATTTAATATTATATAGCAACAAAATAAATAAAAATTTACAACATAATTTTTTTTTACATCGCCGTAAAAAAAATGTATATAAATTTAAGGTATGACTTATCTGTTATCAAGTATCCAGCAGAAAAATGCAGTGTTGTCTAGGACGAAACATCTAACTTAACACATTTGCAAGTCTTATCTAAAATAAAAGAAAATCGAACTGTCAACCAAAAAATCGAAACCATAGGACAGTGAAAAAATGAAAAGCAAGTACTCCGTTTGTTCACAATATAGGACGGCATGATATAGCTCATATAGCTGAAATCTTTATTGGAGCGCTATCTTTTTATCATTCAAACCATCTGTTATTTCTTATAAATTAGGAATAAGCCTGTTATTTAAGCAAGACAAAAATCAAGTTAACATGGCTTTCTTTACTTGCGCGGGAGATAAATACTAGTTCTAACTCAAAAAAGCAAGACATATAACATTAATATAAAAAAGTAATCTCCATACGGAATTATTGGAGACTAAAATATATTATTATGTAGGTTATGGAACGAATAATAGTATTTACACTCATTGAAACTGAAAAAAAAGAACCTATCTGCATTTGAATGACCTTGAAAATATTTTCCTTTTCATAAAAACATTTGTAATTTTTTTAACTAGTTAACAAAGTTGATATAATATTTTGAAACAAGATAAAATAAGAAAATGTAGCACATTACGACCTTGACATTGATCTCCAGTATTTTAAAATTAAATCTAGTTCACAACATAAACAAATGAAAGAAAAAACAGTTTGATATTTTGCGAAATGTAAAAGGTAAAAAAAAGGAAGGTAAGGAACATAAAAGACCTTGACTATGGACCTTTTGATCTTTAAATATTTTATGCATCAAAAACTAAACACTAAGAAAAAATGAAAAATAAAAAATGATATGATCTTGACATCTAACATTATGACCTTGACGACGCTGAAGGTCAACAATGATCATCAATGATTCTATTTTAACATGTGTTATAGTTACTTGGTTATTGCTATTGTAAAAGTCCTTTCCTCGAGGGGTGAAAAATTACAACTCTATTTCAGGGTCTGATGACTTTTATTAACAGATGTTCACAGTATATAAATGTTAATGATGATTATAATGATAGCCCTGTAATAACAAATATACAACATAAAATGCAATAACAATCTTAAATCCATGCCAAACGTTTCATTTGCATTTACTAGATTGTAAATAATAAAACAAAAATAGCCTCACATTGTCTAGAAGTGAAATATCTAGTTTCAAATGATTAACAAAAAATTATTCGTTAACTGATTAGTTAACCAAGTTACTCTTAATTATTAATTTTACTCGTAATTACTATGAATATGTATAAAACTTGCATTTTCATGACATACAGATTAAAATATGCGATATGAAACATAAGCGAAGCTACATACATAGTTAAATGCGGTAAGCATATAAACAAAGCTAATAAACAAAGCAAAGCGATCACACTTTGCTTACCTCACATATCGTGCAAGTGGCAAATAATCAATATTTACTAAGTAGGTTCGTCACCTCGTCCTGGTAACCTGTACAACAAAAATATACAAATATACACCTCTGTAACCTAATAATTGAGGAGTGTAAAGCATATCTGGATTTCACATAAACTTTGTATACTCCTAGTTTAAAATTCGAACTTTCACAACTCGTACATCTCAAGCGCAAATTAATCGTGCACTCCTAAGCTTCCAGCTTATTATTGAAAAAATTCTTTGCGCGGTATGTAACAATTTGTCGAATCAAGCACTAACTATGTTGGAACAACTTTCACTGTGACATCTTTTGCGGTGTCAAAGTTATCTGCACACAAGCGTTTGTATGACAAGCAAAATATATATACATAAAGAAAATGTTTATAAGCACATAAGCCTTTTTTATGATAAGAACAATAACTCATTAAAGAAAGTGTTCGGTGTGTTTGGATTATCTTCGAAGCCGTAATGTCTAAAACATCCATGATACACAATTGCTATGATTGTATATTAATTTATGTCTTCATTTAAACGATTAATTTGGCATAATATCATCCATATACCCTTGTTTATTGTTCTTACTCAGCAATTAAATATGTATTTGTAAATACATAGATATTTATATGTATAAGAGTACATATATTTAGTTTATTTCATGTGGAAATATGTGCACTAGAACATGTTAGTTAAAAACTGTTTAAAAGACAAGCACAAGCAACCCATAAACGACAATGACTACAATTTTATAAATATACCATTAAAGTTTAAAACGAAATCCAAAATATTGTCTGATACATTAATACAACATTAATCTTTTCTCAAATACTTTAAATATGAACTGCAACGCTGACTATTTGAAAAGGGTATCTAGAAGCGGAGCTACTATAAACAATTGTCATAAGTTTGTCGTAGTCATGTTGATGAGAGAACATATTTATGAAATAGTAAATCAGCTTTATATGAAGAATATTTCTTTTAACAAATACAAGTATTCATAAACCATTGTCTTAAGTTTAGCATCGACATGCTGGTGTATTTAAGTAGCCATTATAGTTTGAGTAATTATGTATCGTTCTTCCATCTAACTGTATTCACAGCCGTATCTACCTCGTGGGGACCAGCAGGTGCTCCGGCGATTTTTATAATGTTTACTCTGACATCATTCATATCATGGATTAGTTCTTTTTCAGCAATATTTAAAACAAAATCAATATAATTATGTTAGGGTTTAATCAGTAAAACGATATATTTTATTGACTGGTGTTTAAATTCCCGAACAATAAACTATAAACAAAACTTTGAATTGTGTAATTAGAGTGTGTAACTAGACAGTGGTTCATTAAATCTGTATTTTGCGACAACTTAGTGTGCTTTTTTTAAAGCCCCTTAAATACGTATTAAATATTCTTACCTCGTTAACACGCACAGTTACTATTGTTTTTTATTAAATAATAATAATAATAATAATAATAATAATAATAATAATAATAATAATAATAATAATAATAATAATAATAATAATAATAATAATAACGATAATTAGAATAATTATAATAATAAAAACATCAAATTAAGGAAACATAATTCATAAGTAGTGACTCTTTGTCATTATAATTTAGCTTCTTCTATTCACAACTTTCAACAATGTTGTTCTCAAATTAGTACAGATGACAACATTAACAATCCCGCGTTTAATTTTGTTAAAGATAATTATGAAGCTTATACAAACCTTAACGACAGCAAAACGTCCTCGAAATAATGGAATAGCAACGAAAACAATGCATGAGTGAAACTAATTTTTGCTATTTATAAATCACCAGTGCTAATGGTATAGCGGATATTGTATGCCAGAGAGAAAAAAATTATCCCACAGAAATACATCTTAATACCATACTGTAATCACACACTACATTAAATTAGGCGGTATATTTGGCATGCCATAAAACCTGTTTTAACCCACCTTTTCTTTTAAAATGCCTGTACCAAGTCAGGACCATTGCTGTAGTTGCTATGTGTTTGGTTGTTGGTTCTCAAGTTTGCTAGTTTCTTTGACTGTGATTTGTGGATTCTCTTTTTGACAAGGTCCTTTGTGTTCGGTATTTTTTATTACCTTTAATTGAAACTCAAATTTAACTTTTTAAAACGGTTCGATTAAAACTTGCACATTAATATTATAACACCTAGGTAGCACAGTAATAATATCGATAAATAGAAACATGCTAAGGTTGATATTTTTTTGCAGGAATAGATGTGATTAACCACGAATATTTAAAATAGTAGTACATTATTCGGTAAAACAACATTTGGTTACTGTACGCATGTATTATTGGTGTCTCCTTAATTTTTAAATAAGATCAAGCAGATAACAAATATGTAACTGTTCGTAGTGTATTGACTTTATCATTTTTTCTTACACATTATCGAATTCCCTTAAAATGAATTTCTAATATATACAAATGATACAACAACATGAAAAGTGTTCAACGTCACGATTCAAAGAAAAAAAACTAATGTTGCTACCATCCGCTGACAAACACTTGACTAAAGCTTTCACGCAAACAGGATAAAGCCACGTGATTATATTTTCCAACATACATGTCACTTCAGTATTGCAGATTATTTATGGCGATGATATTTATAAATGACACCTCAACGTGGTTACAAGAGTGGCGTTTTTGGTTGTGAATAAACATGTGTTATTCAGAGAAGTGTGTATATAAGGCTATTAGTGTCTGCATTTTAACATCAAAAAAGAATCTGGACACCACAGAAAATCATGAGGGCATTCATTTTTCTGTTGTCAGTTGGTCTTGTTGGTAAGTTTTTTTTAACTGTATCGACAATGTTATTTATATTAAACGTCAAGATTAGAGGCACAAATGAAGCAGTCCAATATGTTTAAAATATGTTACATTTTACATTTGCGTAAAAATATAATAACCAATTAAAACATTTCAATAATTATTTGATTCTCCCGGTTAAAGTTTTGCACAGAATTTCATGCTAAGTTGATTTCGCATTCTTCATTGACCTATGTCTGTCAAGTGATGGGAAATATCGTTTTCAACAACGTAATTTTTTAATTATGGCGTTTATAATTGACAATTATTAATAAGCATTAAGTTAAAAACAAAATACCGAACACCGATGGCAGAACAATCCACAAATCAAAATCAGAGACACCGACAAACTCCAGACCAACAATCAACATAAAGCAACTACAGGAATGGTCCTGACTTGCTACAAGGATTTCAAACAAAATGGTGGGTTAAACCAGGTTTTATGGCATGTCAAACCTCCCGCTTCCATTACTGTGGAATGTGGGTAGGTTAGTTGATTATAATATATGGGTATTATGTACCACAATTCACTAATAGGTGTATCAAACAATCATCATAGCACGTTCACTTTACACTGAATTCAAAAAGTTGGGAAAAACTATCTGGAATCATATTTTCAAACGAGATATTTTTCGACACGAAGTTGTTTATATAAAATCTATTGAATTTCTAAGTTTATCCCAAAGAAATAGGGGACGTTTGAAAAAAATCAGTATACTCGCTGCAAGCGCTTGCAGACCTGATAAATTGATGAATGTCGGAGAAGCTTGAATATTTCTGCAAAGATGAGAATAATTTATAAGTTTGAAAATAAAATCGTCTTGATTGTCGTAAATTCTTGTGCTGAGATGAACGTTGGTGTCATATTCGAGGTGTAAGTCTAAAAATGATGTAGATGAGGCTGTTTTTGTGGTTTCGGTAATGGAAGCCACTTAGCAAATGGAGGGTTGTTAATTGAAAGAACATCATCAATATATCTTTAATAAGACGTCTAAGAAATTCCGTTTTATAAGAATACAGGAACAAATCGGCAAGGAGTGGGCACAGTTTGTTCCCATTGGAATTCCAATTGTCTGTTGAAAAAACACATCCTCGAAAAGGTACAAACATGTTGTCGATCAGAAAATCTAGCATACTATAAACCTGTTCTTCGCTGTAGCATAATTTTCCTTTTGTTCTTTAGTAGAAAAAAACGTATTGTCGCAACCTAAAACTACATATTTGTAGGCAAATGTAGTAGAGAAGGCTTTATGTATGATTGATTAACAATATATGTTGACAATATCCTCCCACCAGAATTAAATTATATTAATAATATTGTTTAATTCCAGTTTGTTCTGAGAGAATAGTACAATCAGGCCGAGAACTAATAAATGAAATATTTCAAGGGGTAAGAAATTATTCTTTTTTTTATTATGTAACACAACATATTTTACTAACATTAATTTTAATAAAGCATATTAAAAAATAATACAACTAATACAATTAATCAATAATTCTGAGTCTTGTATTTAAGTTTAGTATAATGTAAAAACACGTCAACACTATTAATTGAATGAAGGTGGCTTATTTTTAATTAAATGTTATTCAATTTCTGTAATTTAATGTAATTTTTAATATTTACATTGTTAATAAGACGACACGATTCACCAGAGCAAATACACAAAACTAAATGCAGTCACTCATGTAACTCATTAGAATTAAATTTTTCAGGGAAGTGTAGCCAGTGTTGATGGACAAACTCGTATTGTTGGAGGTACTAATGCTCAGATCAGTAATTACCCATGGCAAGTCTCACTTCAATTGAGAAGTGGCACCAGTTGGTATCACATCTGTGGTGCATCAATTATCGACAATGGCTGGGTGGTAACCGCTGCTCACTGTGTTGACGGAACTGCGTAAGTCATTGCTTTGTTTAGACATTTATGTTAATGTTTATTCAGATATCTTTTAACATTTGGGATAAGAATTACTGATAGCAATTTATGTCAATATGGCTGTACTCTTTGGGTCTGTTATACTGCCTGCTCAAAACGAATGTTTCAAAGCATATAGGACAATAAGGGTATCGTCTGATGCATTTTTAATTTTAGTACGCCGTTTTGCTTTTTTAAAATTTATTGTCTATTTTCTATAGAGCAAATTCACTACGAATTGCAGCAGGAACTACCAATCTGTCAGATCTGTCAAGAACAGTCAGTGGAATTAGCAATGTTATTATGGTGAGAATGACATAATACGTCAGACTAAATCATACTCAATGTTATTAAGTTGATTAAATATCGCTTTTAATTGTGTAAAGGTTTAATTAAGTGTACACCCTCAATATAAATGAAGCGTAATAAAAACAGAAAAAGAACAAAAAAGAACAAAAAGAACTGATTTTTTTATGAACCGGTATTAATATTTTAGTCTAGAAAGTGGTCTTCTATAGTCCTGGTTTTAGTCATTTCTATTGATAAACTAAAACTTATATAAGAAGATTCTATTGATGTTTTCTCTTCTGTAGCATCCAAACTATGGTGCTTCTGCCGCAGGATACCCTAATGACATTGCTCTCCTACAACTTAGTACAGCATTGACTTTTGGAACAAACATTAACAAAATCACAGTTCCGACTACACAAGATTTTACTGGTACTCTTTGTTGGCTCTCTGGATGGGGCCGCCTTACAGGAAGTACGTACTTTTCCTTGTTGTCTTTAATATAGAAGCTATCTGATTTATTAAATTCATTATTTTTCCAACAGGTGTATTAAAAGGTGTTAAACTTAAAAATAAAAAACATCATAAATGGTAATCGTATGTCTGGTAAAAAGAATTTATGTAACGGTATAATTTCAAGTTTTTTATTATGCAGTAGTAAAATTTCAGGTTCAAATTAATGCAGGTTTGAAAAGGATATTAAACAGCAACCGTACATAATATTATTGTAACCAAAAAAGCATACTTTTAATATATGTCGAACTTAAATTTATGTCCTTTAGTGTTTGGTTTTAGGTGTAATTTTTTATTTGTTGTATGTACATCTTACAAGCAAAGATAACAGCTGTGGTAGATTGCTTAACGTAGTTCCTCATCTTCGATTGAAAACAGCTATCAACACTGAGGTCGACAAAAGTGTTAACCCAATTCAAACAAGCAAACGAACAAAGTAATTAACATAAAATGTAAACTAATAAAAAAAGTCCTTTTAGGTGGTACTAGTCCAGACACCCTCCAACACGTTCAGATGACAGTCATAAGTAACAGCGAATGCTCCACAAGATGGGCAGCCGTTAGCGGTGCAACCATTAACAGTGGTCATATATGTATATTCGCTTCTGGAAAATCTGCCTGCAGTGTAAGCTGATATCAAATACTTAACATGGTCAATTGAATGTACAGCCTAACTATGTAAAAATTGTTTAATATACAGAACAAATCATTACATTCGATATATATTCCATAAGTTGTTACTTACAATGCACTGCTTGAGTTTATTTATCCATAAATAGAATATGGAGAAACGTGTCAGCAATAAGATCATTCATATAATATTTATAGTGTTTTCTCTAATAAAATCGCAAATGTATCATTAAGAGAAGATAACAAAGAATTTGCAAAGTACTTTTGAGATTTAAATGCGCAAAAGTTTAAATTAAGATTCAATCGTTTAATGAATGATTACTACGTTTTACATATCTGTTATTGCAGGGTGACAGTGGTGGTCCAATGACGTGTACTGTAGGAAACATCCCATACTTAGCTGGAGCTACCTCATGGGGAATAAGCACGTGCTCTGGTGCATACCCCAGTGTTTACACAAGGTTAACGTCGTTCAGATCCTGGGTCAGCACTTACGTTGCCATTTGAGTGTACTGTCCGTGGTATCAGTATTCTGATATTGATGATTAAATAAAAATGTCATGAGAATGTTTGGTTCATTTGTAATTTGCACCTTAGATTTTTCTTTTAATACACCATGACAAATATTGATGACATATTTTACTGTATTATGACAAACACATGCAGCATGCAGTAGTCCAAGTGGTTTTCTAGTTTTTCTACCGAAGTTCGATGGTAATTACCGAGTCTGAACTAATGTTCTTTATCCAGCTGTTTTAAATAGTAACAGGCCACACTTTAATTGTTTGTTTGTTCTTCGTTTATATTTTTGGTAGCATATTATAACAAACTTTACAATTTTTAAATCCAATTCTCCCTAAGCACCAAAATAACTGGGACATGACATGTCTCAGATTTTGCTGATTTTAATTTCATAAGTTGCAATTGACCATTGGATCATAAAAATGATGACTGTTTGTTATGATTGACCACGGTTGCCATGGTAACTGAGGCGGTCATTTTTTATCATTTCTTATACTGCGAAATAGCCTATATTCAATTCCCAATTTGTTATTCAAAAATCAATGCATATTCAACATAATGTTTTATTTGCTTAATTCAATACCTCATTGACAATATTCAAAACAGTTTCAAGACTAAACATAAATGTGTAGTCAGAACGAGGCTATCCAATATGTCAAGAAATCATGCATTTTTTCTGGAATTTGTCTACTAAAAAATTACCATTTTTGCCACTTTACTGACTCCATTTTCAGAAAATGCACCAATCACAAATACTCATCATGAATATAATTACATAAATTGATGATTAATATTCAAAACTTATAAACATCTCAATGGGGTAACAAAAGATGTCTATAGAAAACACTGTCAAAGATGGTTACCCTGGCAACTTGTGAAAAAAAGCCATTTTTGTGTTGTTCAATATTTCCATGAAACTACTGTTTCTCTTGGGAATAAATTAAATCATCTTTAATTATTATTTTTAACAGACATACTATAAACTTAAAATGACATTGAAATCATTTCAGGGTACAGTGTCTCAAGGTCAAGGTCAACTAAAAATTGAACTTTCAAATATGAAAATCTCAAAGCAAAATCAATTTTAAGTGACCTTGGGAACAACACAAGTGACCTTGAAAGTTTTCTAAGGTCATACTATGTTGAAAAGAACCTTTTAGGTACATATGATGACAACAATTGTTATCTTGGACCATATTAGAAGTATGGTCATACATGTATTTAAATATAGAAAAATTGCCGTTTTTTGTTTTATTACCATGGTAACCAACTTTAACAGTGTTTTTTAAAGACATTTTTTCTTACCCCATTGAGATTTTAAAAATTTTTGAATATTAATCATCAATCTATGTAATTATATTCATGATGATTATTTGTGATTGGTGCATTTTCTGAAAATGGAGTCAGAAAAGTGTCAAAAATGGTAATATTTATTACCAAAAATTATAGAGAATAATGCACTATTTCTTTACATGTTCAATAGTCTCAGTCTGATCACACATATACTTAAAGTGTTGTTACTGTTTTGAATATTGTCAATGAGATATTGAATTAAGCAAATAAAGAAATTCTATTGAATATGAATCGATTTTCCCCAGAAAAATTGGGATTTGAATATTGCCCTTTTCACTGTATTTTTATAGGCCCAAAATGGCCGCCACCGTTACCATGGCAACCGAAGTCAAATCATAACAAACAATAATTATTTTGTGGTCCAATGGTTAATTTCAACTTATAAAATGAAAATCAGCTAAATCTGAGACATGTCATCTCTCACCCTATATGGAAATCCTTTGATCCTTATGGAGAATTGGACTTAATATTTTATAGCAACAAAATAAACAATTATTAAATTTACAACATAAATCTTTTGCTACACCGACGTAAAAAACTTTTAAAATTAAGATGCCCGAAAAATACCCGAAAATGTGTAACAGATAGCTATACAAAAATATAGATACACTAACTTGATCCGAACTGAAGGATTTAACAATTCCTGTCTCTAACTAAACACTTATCGATGGATTCAAAGTTATGTCCGTAAAAAGTAAATCCTGACATAAGAAAACAAGCTCCACTCATTTTTCCGAAGGAGTAAGCAGTTCCTGCCTCTAATTAGACACCAGTAAAGTTTTTTATAGTCATGTCCGAAAAAAGTCATTCTAGAAATACGAAAATCTACGTTTGGAGGATGGATTTTTCAATTATAAACAAAGATGATTACAACAATAAAACTTCTTAAACGATGCAATAAGCCTAGGTAAAACGAATCCTTGGGTAGCTAATTGTTCGACAGTGGCGTCCTATTTAGAAACTTGGTATACGGAATAAAAAACTAATTTTTAGATATATAATCAACATAAGACAGTGGTTTCTTTATATTTTTGACTTTAAACTCAACGAAAAACTAAGCAAAAGAACTGATCTTTTTTATTGGAAAATACATGAAAGTAAACTATTCGGTAAAAAGTCCATCATACTTTTATCAAATATCATATTAATTTATTTAACTTCGCAATAAACATGTATGTATAGAAGATTTTAAAAAACTCTATAAATCTATATTTGAATAAATCCTTAAAAAATTGTAAACATAATAATACTGTTAAATATGTCATTTTGATTAAAAATATATTTATATATGACATTTTGATTACAATTATTATCAAATATGTTTGCACTAACAGATTTCTGAAAAAGAAATATACAAGGTTTGTTTTAAGAATTTCTGCACATGCTATCTTTATTAATTAATTGATTCATCATTACACGAAAAGAATGTATTCACATCTCAGCTTCAGAATTCAAACGAATCAATAAGTTATTGGTTCAGTTCAAAGAGAATAACATAAGTTCCATAAAAATAAGTGTTGCACTTAGACAATTATTCTCTCTGGTGGTTTTTAATGGTGTCTCCAGGAAAATTGAAATAAACAATACCAATGGTATCTTTCCTTGAATGGTGTCTATACTAAAATGTTACATAGCTAAATCGAATAGAACCTGCTAAACTTAAGCGGTAAAACTGGAACCAGTTGAGGGTAAGCTGAAGTTTTGCAATCCATTTTTAGAATTTTCAAAATGGCCACCATTGAAGAAAAAAGTGAAGTTCTTAGATCTCAGGAATGGTCAATACAATTTCAATGAAAAATATATATAATTGTGTTAGGATGCCAACATAGAATGTCTCCCTAACGAACCCCCATTGCCACTATGCTTGTGCATGTTGAAAACCCCTAAATAGACATGATATTCTTAGTTTGTGCAAAATCTATTTACATATCAAATTTTGTTGCAATCGGACTAAGTTGACGTTTGGGGGAGGGGTGTGGTGAAACGGCTGCCATCACAAAATGATGTCGTTCGCTTGCAATTATTTTGGAAAAAATGCTCAGGATAGTTAGCTGCCACTACTAAGATATGACAACAGCCGCCATTTTTAAACTTTAAAACGGCCGCCATTTTAAAACCGGAAGTTGGACAAAATTTTTAATGTAATGGCACACTTAGGGTACCATTATCTATCTGTGTACCAAATTTCGTCAAAATCAGATGATGTTTTAATTTTTTTATTTTTAAGGGGGTGGTGTTCGGATGGCGGCCATTTTGAAATATCGTTTGCGTCAATTTTTTTAGCGAAAAAGCTCAAAATACTTAGCTGTGTCAATATACCAATTTTCAGTGAAATTGCTCTGGCCATTACTGGGATCTGACAACAGCCGTCATTTTTTAAAACGGCGGCCATTTTGAAAATAGCTGCTATTTTGAAAATTCCAAAGGTGGATTGCAAAACTTTAGGGCATCCTTAACATGTTCCCAAAGTTTTATCTTGATTGGACATTGCGTCTCTGAGAAAATGTGCGGACAAGATTGAACGGAAAGAAGAAAGAAAGATTTTTGTTTGTTTGTTTGAATGGTGTTTTAACGCCACTTTCAGCAATTTTTCAGCTATTTCATGGCGTCCAGTTTTTATTGGCGGAGGAAGCCGGAGTACCCGGAGAGAACCCCCGACCTGCGGTAGGAAAACTGGCAATCCTTGTCAATTAAGATTGAAGTAAAGAAGAAGAATAATAACTAGTGCTGATTGTGTTGGGATGCCAACACAGAATGTCTCCCAAACGAACCCCCATTGCCACTATAATCCCCATGGATAGTATTTCATTCAAATCAGTACATTAAAATATGCCTAGAAATCAAATTTTGTTGAAATCGGACAAAGTTGACTTTTTCCTGCAGTAAAATGGCCGCCATTTTGAAACCGGAAGTCGGACAAAAATTTTTTAAATAGTGGCACAATCAGGGTATCATAAGCTACCTGTATACCAAATTTCGTCTAAATCGGATGACGTTTAAATTTTAACATTTTTAGGGGGGTGGTGTTCGGATGGCGGCCATTTTGAAATGTCGGCCGCGTCAAATTTTTTTTTGCAAAAATGCTCGGGATAGTTAGCTGTATCAGTATACAAATTTTCATTGAAATTGCTTTGGCAATTACTGAGATCTGACAACGGCCGTCATTTTTTTTCAACGGCGGCCATTTTGAAAATGGCGGCCATTTTGAAAATTTCAAAAGTGGATTGCACAACTTCAGGTCACCCTTAACATGTTCCCAAAGTTTCATCTTGATTGGACATTGCATCTCTGAGAAAATGTGCGGACAAGATTGAACGGAAAGAAAAAAGAAAGAACGAAAGAAAGAAAGAAAGAAAGAAAGAAGAAGAATAATAATAAGAAACCGGACAAAAACAATATGTCTCCCAAAACTTCGTATGGGAGACATAATAAGAAACTGGACAAAACAATATGTCTTACAAAACTTCGTTTGGGAGACATAATTAATATACTGATACAGCTAACACTATCCTGAGCATTTTGTGCCACAAAATAGACGCCATTTTGTAATAGCTGCCGTTTCACCACACTACCCTTCCCCCGAAACGTCAACATAATCCGATTGCAACGAAATTTCATAAGTAGGTAGATTTTAATGCACAAACTAAGAATATCATTTGTATATGGGTTTTCAACATGCCCCTAGAATAAAGTGGCAATGGGGGTTCGATTGGGAGACATTCTGTGTTGGCATCCCACCACAATCACTAGTTCTTCTTTTTATTATGTCTACCAAACGAAGTTTTCGGAAAAATTTTGCTTTTGTCTGGTTTCTTCTTTTGATTAAGTCACCCAAAACGAAGTTTAGACGACTTATTGTTTTTGCACCGTTTCTTATCATTATTATTCCGGTTTCTGCTTTTTCTAGATCGTGAACTTGTCCGACGCATTTCTCAAAGACGTCTTAATAGAATCAAATGAAACTTGACAAAGTTTTAGATCGACATGTGGAGGGGTGCAGTCGATAGTCTGATTTTTTATTATGGCTGCCATTTCAAAATGACCGCCACTTGACGACACCCACCCAAAAATGGCAAAAATTTTCCCGCCGATTTCAACGAAATTTGGTATGGAGGTAGATTTTAGTATTTCGAGTGAAACGCAACCTTTGCATTTTTTTCCAACGTCGCGTTTTAATATGGTGGCAAAAAACGTGCATGATTTTCAACGTTATCCGATCTCGATGAAATTTAACGTGCTCCGATTGCCAAAACAATTGGTGTGGAGGTAGATTTAAGTGTCCCGAGTGGAACTTTACATTTGGAATTTGTTTTGGACTTTGGGTTTCAAAATGGCCGCCAAAAAGCGTCAAATTTTCAACATTGTCCGTTTTTAATGAAATTTGAGATGTGTAGGTACATTTAATTTCCTGAGTGGAACGCAATACTATCCATGGTGATTTTGGGCGATTCTGTGTTGGCATCCCAACACATTATTTTTAATTATTATTCTTTTTTCTCTTTTCCGTGTTATTTGCCCGCACAGTTTATCGGCGATGCAAGGTCCAATTCAGATGAAAATTAGGAACATGTTAAGGGTGACCTGAAGTTTTGCAATCCACTTTTGGAAATTTTTAAAATGGCTGCCGTTTCCATGGAAACGGGGATCAGGGGTCATTATATAGAACATTGCATTATCTTTGTATTTGGGTGTATTTAACATGCTGAAGATTATAGTGGAAATTGAGGTTGACATCCCAACACAATCTTTATGGCTCCCAAACTAAAGTGTGGTACACATATTCTTTTTTCTTTGTTTCTTCTTATTATTACTATTTTTCCGCTTTCCGTCAAGTTTGTCCGACCGTTTTCTTGGAGACCATAAATTGGATCGATATGAAATTTCAACCAAAAATAAATCATGACTTGAAATGGTGCACGCCAGTTTTTAAATTTTTAAATTGGCGGACATTTTGAAATGGCGGCCATTTTAAAATTAAAAAATAAATCCTTAAAAATTTAAAAGTTAACGAATTTCGATGAGAGTCTGAATATAAGTAGAGTATGTTATACCGCACCATATGAAGCACATGTTTACTTTCTACGTCAGCCATTTTGAATCCAAGAAGGCCGCCAAAAATTCAAAATGCTAGGAAATACAAGAAAGTTGATTTTTATGTAGATTACCATGTTGCGATCGGATGTTATTCATCAAAATTTGTATTTGAACATAGCGGCCACCATAAAATGGCGGCCATTTTGGAAATGAAAAAATTTCTTTAAAATCAAAACGTGCAACGATTTTAATGAAAGTTGGATAAAGGTATAGTATGTTATAAAATACCTTATGACGCACATGTTGACTGTCTGAGGGGACCATTTTGAATACAAGATGGCGGCCAAAAATAAAAAATGCTCCGAGTTGCACAACACTTGCTTCCCTGCCAGATACAGTTGCGGTGAATAAATGACTGAGCTTGAGGGTCCATGGGGGCGTTTGGGAGCCAGTTATGATCCATAAGATCATAATCATGTTTAATTACAAGTTTTTATTATTCTTGTGTTTTATTGATCACTATTTTGTCCGGAATTTTTCGCCAACAAATGTTCGTAGGACCATTATGATACCTTGCATAGTGAATATTTAGGTCTTTTAGTTGTGCATATTGCCTTTAAAATTTTCAAAATTACCGCCATTTCAAAATGGTCGCCTTTCGAACGCTACCCCCTAAAAACGCAAATATTTAATCGTAATCCTATTTCAACGAAATTATTTGGTACACATGTAGCTGATGGTCCCCAGAGTGTGCCACTAGTTTTGAAATATTTGTCCGACTTCTGGTTTTAAAATGGCGGCAATTTTACTATAAGCGTATACAACATGAAAAAGTCATATTTTCCGATTTCAAATAAATTTGATTTTTAGGGGTAGTTTAATGTACTGAATTCAATGATATACTATCCATAAGGATTTTGAGAGATTTCTGTGTTGGCATCCCAACAAAAAAAATTCTTTAATTATTATTTCTCTTACTATTTTTCCTCTTTCCGTTCAATCTTGTCCGCACATGTTCTCACATGGGGGGTTTTCAACATGCTAACAGTTATAGTGGCAATGAGGCTTCGTTTGGGAGACATCCCAACACAATTATTACTAGTCATGTCTCTCAAACGAAGTTTGTCGCACATTTTCTCTAAGATGCAATGTGCAATCAATGTGAAACTTTGTGAAACATGTTAAGGGTGACCCAAGGTTTTGCAATCCATTTTTGAAATTTTCGAAATGACCGCTGTTGAAGAAAAAACTGCATTTCTCAGGTCTCAGGAATGGCCAGAGCAATTTCAATGACAATTGGTATACTGATGCAGCTAACAGTCCTGAGCAAAAAAGTTGGATGCGAAGGACACCATTTTGTAATGGCAGCCGTTTCACCACACTCCACCCAAACGTCAACTTAGTCCGAATGCAACGAAATTTGATATGTAGGTAGCTTTTAATGCACAAACTAAGAATGCCATGTGTACTTGGGGTTTTTTTAACATCTTCAAGAATATAGTGGCAAGGGGTTTCGTTTGGGAGACATTCTGTGTTGGCATCTCAACACAATCTTCAGTCGTTAAGGTCTTTCTTACTACAGTGGAAAGACCTTACTGTATTTTTCATGATTATTATTATTAAGGTCTTTCTCATTACAATGGAAAGACCTTCTTGTATTTCTTATGAGTATTTTTTTTTCTGCCGCTAATGACAAAAAAGTGTGTTGACGTATCGCTTCGAAACTTGGCACACTACCTGGGCTCGACCTCAGTCACCCTGCGAAACCGATCTATTTTTAGAAACGGAGTTATCTTCCCAAACACTGTTTAGCCCTTGTTTTCAATTAACCTCATAAACCTTAACCGAAATCAAAATTCTAAGGTGTGGAAATTGTCGCCCGACTCCTGACAATGATTAATCACGCAAAAAATGTTTTCGATCTACTTCCTGGTTACGCGATTTTGACGCAAGGTATGTCGAAAACGTCAAAGTTGTTTGATTTCCACAAAACATGGTTTCCAAGTAGATATGAGGGTCCTAATTACATATCCGGGATCAACATTTATTTCGGTCCACCTTTTTTAAAATGGCCGTCATAGAAATTTTGTTTTCAATTTAACTCAAAACCCATAAAAAAAGTTGAAGCAGAAATTATAACAGAAAAAAGTTCCTCTCATTGAGATCTACATTTGATATAAACAGTCTAAAACTGTGCGCCAAACCGTTTTCGAGTTATGGCCCTTGACACGTTTCGGCTAATCAGTTTTTGGCTTATAACTTTTAAACCGTCAGAGATAATATAATAAACATGGGTTTTTTGTGACCGTCATAACAAGCCCGTAAATTTCAGACCAAAGTCGAATGGTTACAGGCAACCTTTTTTTTTAAAAAAATGGCCGAAACTATAAACAGTTTTTATAGAATAACACTTAAGCCATACAAAATTGAAACAGACAATACAAGGGAAAATGTTCGCCACATCGAAATGTACAAAAAATATTTTAGGTACAAAAGCGTAAAACCTGTTATTTTTGAGTTATTGCCCTTGATTCGTATTTTGAAAATGGTTTTTGGTTTATAACATTTTATACATTGCAGATAATGAATGAGACATAATTTTATTTGAAAATGATTTAAAAGACCTACAATTTGATCCTTAGAAATACATGATTCGGTTGAGTGGTTTCAAAATGGCGGCCAAAAACATATCGTAAATTGCGTTATTTGACAATAACTTTTAAAACGTTACAGATTATATAGTAAACTTTTAAGTATTTTGTGACCGATATGTCAAGCCGTTCGATTTAAGACTTGAGTCGAATGTTTATGGGCGGCCATTTTCAAAATGGCCGACACCGTAAACAGTTTTTATAAAATAATACATTAACCGAACAAAATTGAAACGGACATAACATGGGAGAAATGTTCGTAATGTCGACATCTACAAAAAATATTTTGAGATGCGAAAGCGTTAAACTTGTCGTTTTTGAGCTATTGCCCTTGATTAGTATTTTAATATGGTTTTTTTATTAAACCTTTTTAACCATACAGATAATGAAAGAAACATAGAGTACTTGGGACCACTTGCTTTGTACACCAAAACCATAGCAACTGACCGTAGAGTCATTAGCAGCCATATATCTAGACATAACACTAAAAAAATGCAAGGAAAGACCTCACATTCGATCTCTGAACAAAGGACTTTTTAATTATAATTCTTTTTTTTATTGATTACTAACTTGTCCGGATTTTTTTAAACAAAGGTTTGTACGAGCATTATGATACTTGGCCTTGTGAATATAGAACATTCCTAGTTGTGCATATTGGTTTTGAGATTTTCAAAATGGCCGCCATTTCAAAACAGCCGCTTTCCGAACAAGACCTCTTTAAAAAAGAGAAAATTTAAACGTCATCCGATTTCGATGGGCCCCTTAATGTGAGACTAATTTCGGAATTTGTGTCCTATTTCTAAATGAAGGCCATTTTAATACATTCGCTTATTATGAAAAAGTCAACTTTGAATACCTTGTCTGGTTGTGCCCAATGGTTTTAGATTTTTTAAAATGGCCGCAGTTGAAAAAAGCGCAGTTCTCAGATCTCAGGAATGGCCAGAGCAATTTCAATGAAAATTGGTACACTGATACAGCGGAATATCCTGATCAATTTTGCCCGAAAACATTTCACGCGAACGACGCCATTTTGTATTGGCAGCTGTTTCACAACGCTCCCGCCTAAACGTCAACTTTGTCCGATTGCAACGAAATTTTATATGTAGGTTTTAATACACAAACATAGAATGTCATGTGATTTACTATGTTTGCTCTACAACATCTTATAGCTTACTAATATTTTAAATTAAATATGTGTTTTAAAAAACGTCCTCACTTGCCACTGTTTTAAGTATGGTTAGTATTATTCAGTTTGTGTTTTCTTCCCTTTTGTTTTATAGTTGTTCTCTATTTTGTTAAGCCATGTTTTTCTAGTCTTGATTTATCATTTTCTGAATTTGGTATCTTTAATTCTTTTTGTAAAAATATCATTGAGTAAAAATACTAAATATTACTACAGATATTTAAAATTTGCTGTTGCGGCATTGAAAAAATCTATTGCATGTTTGTATTCAGTTTTAAGTTGTTGTGATGTGGATCAAAGCTTAAGGTGGACTTGTTTTTTAAGAAGTGAATAACTTGTACTACACAGGAAAAATTTAAAAGTATGTTAAACGTACGGTAAACAAAAAATCATACATTTACTATAAACATATGTGTAACGTCAGGTTTTTACATATGCGTTTTACGTATGTTCTACACCCATGTGTTTTTCGTATGTTCTCAAATTAAGTTTTCCGTACGTTGAAAACCTGTACTGACACGTATGGTTTGCCTACGTACAAGGACTTCATGCGTTTTACATTCCTAACTATGTTTTGCAAAATACTAAAATGCCAAATTAGTATTTGACATAGCTCTTCAGTAAAAAGGTGATTAGTTAAAAAACTTTCAATCAAGCAAGATGTTCTGTGAATTTAATCAATATCTAAAACTTGATATACAAACTTAGATAAATTGTATTGAACACATACAACAGCAACATTTACAATGTCCTATGAACCTAATACCAGAGGGTTTGCATTCATTGTACAAATTCAAATTCAAATTCATTATTATAACCAATCAATGAACAGATAAAATCACAATATAATTATTCAGAACATATAATAAAGACATGAAATAAAACTAAAGTAATAAAAAGTGATTCATATATAACTGTTGTGATTGTACATTTAGAAGACATAACAGGACTCGAAAAAGGCAAATGAGAATGTAATGAAAAAATAAGTGTGTCACTTAACAAGACAAATTAAACATATATTTTGCAAGGAAAACACTGTGGTCCTTCATGACCAATAAGGGGAGACACCTCCATATTGTGCTTAAGGCATTTAATACTTACACGTTGTATTGATTACACGTCATTGCTTGGTATAGTCAGGTCCGTTTCATCACCATTGCTTTGTAGCAAAAATTTAGTGTTAAATGTGATGATGTTCTGCAATGTCGTTCGTAGAGCGATTGTCTGTCAGTTTTAAGTTTACATTGAATGCATCTGTAAATCATTTTGAAATTTCGTTGTTCTTGTTTATCTAGTGGGGAAAAATAAATTTGGGAATCAGAACGCACGAGACGTACCAACTTTGATAGACGACAGTTGTGAAAACAGCGTTCATGGTTAGAGAATTACAAGATATGAAAGCGTAAGATTTTTGTATTTTTACCACACATTTTACTTACAAACTCAATTGAAATGCAGTATTTTTTAGCAATAACAGTGTTTGACTCAAGTCTCAAGTGATCAGAGAGTAGTTCTCGAAACATTTTTTCTCAAAAGCAGTTTTCGCTATTTTGCTGATTGTATTGCTATTTTTCTGCTAAAATAATTTGTCAGGGGGTGGCTCATTTCAGAGCGGATACAGGATTTTCGAAGTGGTCCTCCCGGGCTTTGAAGAGGCGCATTTACGGCAGGGGTAGTACAGTTAATGCATTAATATATGGCGATGACGAGCGGGGATTACATTTTTGCCTTTGGAGCTGGTTGTTACCCTCCCTGTTCTCTTTTTTTCCCTTCCTTTTTTTAAAAAGGGGCGTACGCCCCTTACGCCCCCCACCCCTGTATCCGCCACTGATGGGTGTTATACTTCAGTTTACCATACGTTCACTAACATATGGTTAACGTATGTTTTTTTCATACGTAAAACAAGCGTTAAAAATACGTTATGTAGATATGTAGGAAAATTGGATTTACAGCGACTCATTACAGTTCATTATTTTTTATTGTTTGATTCTCATTGATATAATACATTACAATTCAATATTTTCTCTGTAAAAAGAGTCGTTTGTTGTCAAAAATTTATTGTTTATTGTTTATTATATTTTATTCTGGCTAAATAAAATTTTACATTCGCAGTTTATGGATTGTTGCTCATAGACAACATCTGTAAATGTGTTAATATATACCGTGAAAAAAAGACTTAATAACTGTTATTAAATAATGCATAGTTTAATATAACAAACTTGCTGCTAATTTGATTACTTAACCATTTATTATTCATTCAGTTAAAAAGATTAAGTTATATGTTTGGATTGACACCTTTCAAACATAAAATAATCTTGGTATAAAAGTTTAAAAGCTGAAAAAGTTCAACAGAAATATGAACAACTATTTTGAATTTACAACATTATATACAGCGTACATTAACCCTTTTATTACTGAATACATTTAAACGTATCATCAATTTGTAGTTGTATGCATCTATCTTTTATATCAAAATATACATGTTCCGTAAATTTGTAGTCGAATAAAGTATCATCTATAATTAAATCATATATCATTTTAGAATATATGGATGGATAAAGCAACAGCGGTTGATAAAATAACGATAAAAACCACAGTCTTGCGGATTATTTCGATTGTAATATGAAAATTACGGAACATTTAGAATATTTAAGGTACGTATTAGCTTAGACCATTTCCGCAACACACGTCGTTCTGTCACATAATTGATTGTGACGTCGTTGAAATATATATGTATTTTTCTTTCATGCAGTCAAACACATGTAACAAAGTCATATACATGTTTCATTAATTAAGGGGGCTCTGTGGCCGAGTGGTCAAGGTAGTTAGTATTCTATTATTGATTATGTAGTCTGTCAACACTGAGGTTGCGTGTTTAAGTCTCACTACGGGCAGGGTGTACTCAACTCCAATCTTAATTGACAAAGATTGCCAGTTTTCCTACCGCATCTCGGGGTCTTCTCCGGGCACTCCAGCTTCCCGCCTCACTAAAAACGGAACTCCGTGATACAGCTGGAAAAATTGCTTTAAGTGACATTAAACACCATTCAAACAAGCAAACATTAATTAAATGAATCTAATTAACACATGCATCATTTTTTAATATAGGCGTATGCATTATTCATTATAGAGTCATATACATGAATCATACATTAATAAAGTTAATAAAGTCATATAAATGAATCATTAGTTAATGAAGTCATTTACATGAATCATTCATTAATAAAGTGATATACATGTATCATTCATTTTAGTCATTTACATGTATCATTCATCAATGACGTAGTATTCATGCATGTATCATTCACTGTAAAGTCAAATACATATACCATTCCTAAATAAAGTCATATACATTTATCATTCATTAATGAAGTCATATACAAGTATCATTCATTATAGTCATATACAAGTATCATTCATTATAAGTCATATGCATGTATTATTCATTAATGACGTAGTATTCATGCACGTATCATTCACTGTAAAGACAAATACATATACCATATAAAGTCATATCATTCATTAATAAAGTCATATACATGAATCAGTCATTAATAAAGTCATATAAATGAATCACTAGTTAAATAAAGTCATATACATGAATCATTCATTAATAAATTCATATACATGTATCATTCATTTTAGTCATTTACATGTATCATTCATTAATGACGTAGCATTCATGCAGGTATCATTCACTGTAAAGACAAATACATATGCCATTAATAAATAAAGTCATATACATGAATCATTCATTAATAAAATCATATACATGTATCATTTATTATAGTCATTTATATGTATTATTCATTAATGACGTAGTATTCATGCATGTATTATTCACTGTAAAGTCAAATACATATACCATTCCTAAACAAAGTCAAATACATATACCATTCATAAATAAAGTCATATACATTTAGCATTCATTTTAGTCATTTATATGTATCATTCATTAATGACGTAGTATTCATGCATGTATCATTCACTGTAAAGTCAAATACATATACCATTCCTAAACAAAGTCAAATACATATACCATTCATAAATAAAGTCATATACATGAATCATTCATTAATAAATTCATATACATGTATCATTCATTTTAGTCATTTACATGTATCATTCATTAATGACGTAGTATTCATGCATGTATCATTCACTGTAAAGTCAAATACATATACCATTCCTAAACAAAGACAAATACATATGCCATTCATAAATAAAGTCATATACATGAGTCATTCATTAATAAAATCATATACATGTATCATTTATTATAGTCATTTATATGTATTATTCATTAATGACGTAGTATTCATGCATGTATCATTCACTGTAAAGACAAATACATATACCATTCCTAAACAAAGTCAAATACATATACCATTCATAAATAAAGTCATATACATGAATCATTCATTAATAAAGTCATATACATGTATCATTCATTTTAGTCATTTATATGTATCATTCATTAATGACGTAGTATTCATGCATGTATCATTTACTGTAAAGACAAATACATATACCATTCCTAAACAAAGTCAAATACATATACCATTCATAAATAAAGTCATATACATGAATCATTCATTAATAAAGTCATATACATGTATCATTCATTTTAGTCATTTACATGTATCATTCATTAATGACGTAGCATTCATGCAGGTATCATTCACTGTAAAGATAAATACATATGCCATTAATAAATAAAGTCATATACATGAATCATTCATTAATAAAATCATATACATGTATCATTTATTATAGTCATTTATATGTATTATTCATTAATGACGTAGTATTCATGCATGTATCATTCACTGTAAAGTCAAATACATATACCATTCCTAAACAAAGTCAAATACATATACCATTCATAAATAAAGTCATATACATGAATCATTCATTAATAAAGTCATATACATGTATCATTCATTTTAGTGATTTATATGTATCATTCATTAATGACGTAGTATTCATGCATGTATCATTCACTGTAAAGTCAAATACATATACCATTCCTAAACAAAGTCAAATACATATACCATTCATAAATAAAGTCATATACATGAATCATTCATTAATAAATTCATATACATGTATCATTCATTTTAGTCATTTACATATATCATTCATTAATGACGTAGCATTCATGCAGGTATCATTCACTGTAAAGACAAATTCACATACCATTCATAAATGAAGTCAAATACATATAAAATTCGTAAATAAAGTCATATACATGAATCATTCATTAATAAAGTCATATACATGTATCATTCATTTAAGTCATTATCATGTATCATTTATCAATGACGTAGCATTCATGCATGTATCATTCACTGTAAAGTCAAATACATATACCATTCGTAAATAAAATCATATACATGAATCATTCATTAATAAAGTCATATACATGTTTCATTAACTGTATATATAGGCAAACTTCGGTAGCACAAACTCGGATGGCTCGAACACCACCTATTTCTCGAACTGTTTTTAAAGTCCCGTCATTTATATCTATATATGTTTGTACAAAAAACAAAAAACTAGTGTATAGGTCCCTTTGATAGTAAATTCATGCAAGTCACCATTAATAACTGTAACTAATATTATAAGTGTCGGTGGGAAGTAATTAATTTTGGTACCAAACACGTTGATAACAGAAGCCATAAAAATTAGTACAGTTACGTCAATTTAAACTTAATAGCAGATAATAGTTATGCTATAATTGGTGATTAGTTTTAACATGCAAATAGACGTTAATTGTTTTGTAATAATAATATTAACGGTACCAAGCGGATTATGAAATCGTTTATGAAATCAAAACTAAACCATTCCAAATAAAATTATTTACGACCTTTGTTGACATTTCCGGTTTAACTGATAATAAAAAAAATTTAAAGCTAAGATATTTAAAAAAAAATCTCGGCAATAAATACTGTGGAAATTATTTACTTAATTTAACTGCGATGGCAAATATACCGTGCACAAACTGTTTTTTTTGCGCAATCAACGGAAGTATGATGATGAAATTTCAAATTTCACAAATTATAACACCTAAACTAAAAATCTACATACATCTAAAACAAATTTTAGTTCCTAAAACAACAATTCTGCGTGTGGGAAATTAACGAGCGACATTAAAACTAAAACCCCCGGTACGGAACAGATAAATTTCCGGAAGTTGTCCAATTTCGGTGGCTCGAACCACCTATAGCTCGAACTAGTTTTGGCGAGCCCAGGGAGATCGAGTTATCGAAGTTCTACTTTACGTATATCATTCATAAATAAAGGCGTGTACATGCATCATTCATTATAAAGTCACATACATATATCATTCATTAAGCCACCTACATTCATTATTCATTTATAAGGTCATCTTATTATTTATTAAAGTCATAATCATGTTTTGCTCATAACATACAGTTAGTATTCTTTACCAAATTCTTATACATGTATTATTTATTAATAAAGTCATATGCATTACTTTATTCATAGACGTGTAGCATTTACATGTATAAATAAACTCGCGTACGTGTATATAATTTCTTTATGAATTCATATACATGTAGAGTCTATTTTTTAAGTCATCCACGTGAATTATTTAGTAATAAAGTCATCAACATGAATAAACCATTAATACAGTCAAATACGTGTTACATTTATGAATTAAATATTATACATGTTGCATTTGTTATTAAATTGAAAGTCAACAAATAAGCATGATTCTGATTTCGGCATTTTTAAGATTATAACATATACACAAGTCATATATTCAAGACCTTAAATGGTGTAGACTCTAGGTTTTTACGACTTCTGGCTTATTTCTACAGTACTAGAAACTTGTTTATGACTTTAGATCTTTAATATTTTTGGTCATTTGTTTGGAGCTGAATAATGAAGACTACTATTTTTGAGTAATGAGCATTAACAGCACGTCTGTTTTCGCAAAACGTAATGTTTGTCAAGTGTTTTAATAGTTTTAATTTGAGGGGTAAATGGAAAAGACCTAAATTTAAATATTAACAATGCAGACATGTAAATTACTCACCAATTAAGTTATGACATGTACCATTCAATACTGACTCGTATACATAAGTAATACAATATTAAGTTCTTACAATCTCTAAATGCTATAAATACATAATTGATGACTTTATTTATATACAAACTTTCTTTATGCACCAACATGAAACAAATATTTTTTTACATTATCATATCATTACTTTATTTATTCGTACGTGTCAACAAATTCAATTCTAACTCTCATGTATAATATAAAACTTAAACTAAGTAAAATAGAAGATATACGGAGATATAAAACAACAGCAAAAAAATCAGACCTAACAACAAGAGCCAAAAGTCACAGGACAGTTACAAATCCGGATATAGACAAACATGCACAACGCAACACAAAAACCAAAAACAGAAGAAATAGAGTACCCGAACCCAATAAAAACCATGGGTGCACTTAAGTGCTCCGGACAAGAAAGCAGTGCCTGAGTCTTATTGGAAACCCGTCGAGTCACTCATTGTCCTGTCTTGGAAAAAGTCAAATTCAGAAATAGGATACACTACCTATGACTTAGCGAAAATGTCAAATCGTATTTGAGAGATTGATTTTCTATAACGATCAACTAAGTCATGGGATTTAGATCTGAAGTCATGAGATTAAGATCTGAAGTCATGAGATTAAGATCAATATAAGTTAGATAAAAAAAAGCGAGGCTATGCCACGAGGGTTTTCTCCTGTTTCATAGCGATAAAATTAGTTTTTTAGCTGTGAAATATGCTTATATATTATTTTTATTCTTATTATTTTTATATAAAGAAAACTGAATTTGTTGGACAAGGACCGCATTACATTAATAATGTCACCAACATGTTTCATTCAATATGAAGACATATACATTTATCATTCATTGATAAAGTCGTATCGATAGTTCATAGACATGTCGCATTATTAATTTAAGCCGTAAGCATGTATCAGACATATCTAAATTTAATCAACATTTATCATTTATGACTATAATCATACCTTTTAGCATAAGTTCCTGAAATCTTAGATATGCACCATTTATTTATAACGTTATATGCATTAAGCAGTTACAGAAAGAAAAATAATTCTGTTGGACCAGGACCGCATTAAGACTTGCAAACTGTACACATATTCGATATCGTTGTTTACTTGTTGTTTATGTTGGATATGAGGAGACGTTATTCTTATACCAGATGAATATATTAAAACATGGAATTACTTATAACTTCATTGTAGAGCAAATTTAATGATGGAGCATTAACTGCACTCACCATCTAATATCAAATGAATGTATACAATGAACACCTATTTCTTTTTTTCTCGTGTATAAGTGCAAACTTTCTTATATTTTCTGATCTATTAGTGCATAGCTGAACAAACTATATCGATTTTTAAAACAAAGGCAGCTATTTTGCAAAAATAAGCAAAATCTTCCGACTGTAAGAACATCGGCGAGGCATGTACAAACATCTCATTAAATTATATTACAGTATCTTCATGCACACTTTATCTACATCACAAAAGTCTTAATATAAATAAAAGATCATCAATGGACCAGTTGATTAGCAAAAAATCATAAACTCAACAGGGACCTACTTTCTTAAAAGGCAGTCAAAGAAATGAATTAACATGAAATGTGATGTCCTCGCTAGGATAGATTTGGTTATTTAAATGTCATGATTCAATACTATATCTGCAAAACTTTTAACCATATTACACTTATAAAATCTCCCATAAAACCTTCAAAGTATAATTAGAACTATACTGTTGATAGAGGCGTTGAAACAGACACAATGAATACATTTACAGGTATACACCACATAAAACAATCTTTTCTTAATTAAAACCGAATTTAAAGTATAAAAGCTAGGGCTTATTGTTCCAGGTCTTTCCCAGCGTCCTGTAGTGTAAGAAATTAAATTTTTCCTTATCTGTTTTGAACTTTATTACATCATAGGTCAAGGACATTTATGGATGTTGATGGGGACAAAATGCCAATTCCGGTTGTAAAATGACAAATTTCCGTAAGATACATCAAACCTGATTTTAATATGTGGATGCTAAGGACTTTTAACTTTGTTGCTATGGTAAGACCTTGGCCCGTGTCCTTTGACATTGGACTCAAATTGAATGAAAGCCTTGATTTGGTGACCATATTAAACCTACTTGTTTACTATGTTATCTCTAAATGTTTTCACGTTAGCAAAAAACCGATTAACCGAAATGAGTAAAGGGCTGTAACTCGAAAACTATTCATTGCACAGATACGGACCAAATGTACCAAATGAGGGTGCTGATGAGGGTATGTTTCCATTTTTTCTTCTATCTTATATATTTTTTGAAGTGTAATAATAACAAGATTGGATGCCTAATGTCGAGGTTATTTCTGAACTTTGACTTAGAGATTTTCTTTAAGGACATGTCACATGACGACCAATGGTGAAAACAGGTGATTGGGACATTCAAGAGATACCACTCGCTTCGCAAAATTTTAAAGCAAAATTATGTCATTGTTTCTGAACATTTCTTATTTTTTAGTTTTCTTCTGTCTGTTACAGGTCCAGAGATTACGCGATAACAAGTTTTTCGGTGTTTCGGCAGATAACTCCGTAAACAAAAAAATTTCGATTTTACAAAGTGAATTCCGAATAGATTTTCAGTGCACAAAATGTGTTGCAAAAGACCAAAATGATATGTCGAGTACTCTTTAAACTGTTTGGTTTGAAAATTGGTGGAACAAAAAACAATCAGATCAAAAACAAGAAGGTCCACCCACTGGAAGAGAGAAATACCTTAAAAATGATCAAAATTAAAAATTAAATTAAAAATTACCTCAGATGCATTAGCAAAATTGTTACATTCCGTAATTTTTTCGTTCATTTAAACAATGTATTTCTCACTAATTCATATTTTATGATATCGCACGGTTGACGTTTTGATTACAAGTTCATTAAAAGGCTGGCCTTCTGGCACAAGAACCTTATCCGAAAATATCACTTGTGATCAAAACAATATATTATGGTTTTTGAAACATGAACTTTAAAATTGTTTTCTGTAGCAAAATAATGACAAATTCCTACTCTAACAATATAAGATAATGACCACGACATCAAAAACTGCATGCCTATACATTAAAAACACCTATATATACATGTATGTGTGTGACCAAGAAAAAAAGTGAAAAATTTAAAGTGAAATATAATTAAACAATTACAGATCGGTCTATGCGATATAATGTTTTATGGAAAACTTAAAAAGAATATCGACCTTGGCCGTTGGATTTTAAGTGTTCCATAAAACAGGATATCACATTAACTGTATAATATCTTTAGAGATACTCATATTATTTGAAATTTGATTATTAATATTATTAAATTATAATGTAGGAGCTATATCAAGGGTTTTTAAAATCTTTTTTAATCAATTGCAAGATTGCATGCATACTTTTTGTATATAATATAATGGAATCTGTTGATTCAAATGTAGATTTCTGAACAACAAAACATGTATCTTAAACATTATTTTGAAGTAGTTGTGGGATTGCAGACATAAATATACATAGCTAGGAATCATTATATTAGATATAAAATATAATTTCTTCTTGAATAATACTATATTTAAAATATAAAAATTCAGTGCGACCATATATAGTAGTATTATTCAAGAAGAAATTACACTTAAATAAGGTTTTAAAATCTCGTCACAATGAAAAGTATTCTTCATCCAAACGTTTTCTGTAACATTGTTTAAAGGAGTGGTAAATAGGATCGGAATTTTAGCATTTAGCTCTAGTATGTATTCTAGATTTAAAGATTGGTATTTAAGTAATGGCTGTAACTATTTTATTTGGTGGACAGTATTATACATGGTTATTACCACCATGCATTTTGAAACAAGGACATTATTTTACACATTCAACCCGATTTTCGAACCTTTTGCCATTAAGTTAACAATATTTAATGATTTGGAATATTGTCAATTGGGACACCAGTTTGTTTCTCAGTTTCTGCACGTGTTAATGAAAATAACTGTCTGTTTGAATGTCATGGTCATGTGAAAATATAGATCCACAATAATTGAACTGCACATTGTCGTACAATAAAATTATACAATTATATTACCAGTACTTGAGTTGAGTTAGCTTCCTTGAAATACTTGATAATCGTCGTTCTGACTGTGACTCTTATGATAATTCAAGCTGATGACCTTCTCTGATAATGTTAGTTTGTTGGTCTTGTGTCATGTTGAATTGATATGACTCTATTTCGTTGGTGCGCAAAACATTTTCGGTCAAATTTGCTATCAACGGTATATTATACCATTGGTGTTCCGTACTATTTGGATGTCTTTTATGTTGTTTCTTTTCTATAAAAAACATAATTATGTGCCTTGCTTTATTACGTAAATTACAATATATAAAAGTCATAATGCATTTAATGCTTACGACACTGAATTTGTTTATTTCTTCAATTTTATCCAAAAAGTTTATCTGAAGCTTAATAATTGAGCTAAACAACAACAGGAGACAGCAGGCAATAAATAGAGGCTTCCAACTGAAACCAGTAACTGTTAAACGATCGTGCGTAAAAATTATTTAATTAATTAACGTTACCATGATTTGTAAAATTAAAATATCAAAACATGTCGAAATAAATTCTATAAGTGTAAGGTTTAAATGCAAGTATAAAATCTACATTACATTAAAGATTGTCTTATCATGTCTACAAGTTAAAATTATATGTAATGATAGAGCAGCGATAAGAGTCTAAATACGCTTTACTAAGATTTTATTTTATCGACGATGTCATTTAGTTTCAGTTTGGTCATTGCGTAAAAAGTGTGTAAAATATTTCAAGCGTTAATTAATGCATAATTATATATTTAATCAAGGTTTCAGTATTATTATCATAATGTTTTTGCATGCGTAAGTTCCTGTCTTTTAAGTATGCCCATGACTTTTATGTTTGTGTAGGTAATCTGCAGGTGTTTATTGATATGTTGGGTTAATTGTTGATGACAATAATTATACATTGCAATCGCATTGAGACACACAACTCTACATAAATGTATTTTTGTCAAAATATATTGAACAGTGTCAAAATTATTTAACAATTAACGTTACCATGATTTGTAAAATTAAAATATCAAAACAACATGTCGAAATAAATTCTATAAGTGTAAGGTTTAAATGCAAGTATAAAATCTACATTACATTAAAGATTGTCTTATCATGTCTACAAGTTAAAATTTTATGTAATGATAGAGCAGCGATAAGAGTCTAAATACGCTTTACTAAGATTTTATTTTATCGACGATGTCATTTAGTTTCAGTTTGGTCATTGCGTAAAAAAGTGTGTAAAATATTTCAAGCGTTAATTAATGCATAATTATATATTTAATCAAGGTTTCAGTATTATTATCATAATGTTTTTGCATGCGTAAGTTTCTGTCTTTTAAGTATGCCCATGACTTTTATGTTTGTGTAGGTAATCTGCAGGTGTTTATTGATATGTTGGGTTAATTGTTGATGACAATAATTATACATTGCAATCGCATTGAGATACACAACTCTACATAAATGTATTTTTGTCAAAATATATTGAACAGTGTCAAGAAATCCTGTTAATACTGGATATATACTTATAGGAGATGCGTTTTCTTGTCTATATCTCATCGAAAGGCGACAGCCCGGAGAAAATGCATCGAGTTTCAAAATACGTAAATAATATGTTTATCGCTGTTTTGTAACATTGTGACGTCACAGTGTTTACTTCACGACGTCTTGACAGCGAACTGAGATGGGCCTATCTCACGCTAGTAGAGTGAGATGGAATAATATCGCACACAACGATCAAAGGAAAATACTGCAAAATAGAGATAATTGTTGATAGTTCTATATTTCAAATGCGTTGATAGTGATTCCCATTCTCTTAGAAAACCATGCAATTGCAATGATGCATTGGCAGTTTAAATGATGTTTTTTGCCAAAATATTTCTCTGGGATCCGTACCGTTTTCTTGTAGTTGCCTGTTAAGTTCAGAAACAAGTTTTTCCGGCTTTTTACACTGTTTGCGTAAGCATTTTTTTTTGGAAGGCTAAAATTTATAACTAAAGCAATTAATTACAAAGAACGCATGTTACGTCTTTAAATAGGGTACGTTTGTGTTTTCTCTTTAAACAAAAATAGAAAATAAGGGAAGATAAACCTATAAATACAGATCATATAAAAACCAAAATACATGTATGCACTTTCTAAAATTATCAGTAGAATGTGAATACATTCTTATTTCAATGGTTGTCTCGTGTAGTGTTATTAATTAATGGCATGAAATAACTGGGCAAATAATGTCAAATGATGACTTTTCCAAAAGAATTTTTGTTATGTTCTTAATGTGGGTTGCTGAGTTCTTAATTGACATCTTTTTAATTAATACTTTAAAGCCAAGCATTATAAATTTTAAATATCATTAATTTTTACAATATTGGGGAAAAACAACACAATTATTGGGTTACATTCTTAATATTGCCCTTTTCTTTTAAATTGTTGCTGAGGATAAGCTTGCAATCCGGGGAACAAGTGCTCTAACTGTGTCCTTAATTGTACAAACCAAAATCTGAAAAACTGCTACGTAACATGACAAAAAAGTTTCAAAAGCAAAAAATCAGGTACATCTTTGCATCAGTATGTTATTTGGTAAGCAAACTCTGATTTCTAGAGACATCCTATACATTGGAGTATTTTGTGCAGGCGTTAAACAATGGAGAAATATTCTAGAAAATTTTTATACGGTTATTCAATTTTATATAACCTTTGTAAAACCTCAGAATAATTTCAATTTACATACTGTTGTTTTGGAATAAAATTTTATTTCGCTCAAAAGCTAATGGAGGAGTTCAGCGAATAGGTTACACTCTAAAAATATATGCACATTGTTTGTCACTTAATTATTCGTAAAACTATATATTAACCCAAAATTATGCTAAAAGAGAAAAATCAAAAGACAAATAAGCAAAAGTCTTGCGGAGAAAGTCCATATATCTGGGGAAATAAACGTGTCTTAGAATAGTTGTCATGGGAACATGCAATAAATGCCCAATAAAAAGTCAAGAAAAAGGTCAAACCGATCATGAGAAAAATATGACAGTCATTTGATGTGCACAAAAGAACTACTTCAAAGGACAATTTTATTTGATCATGTATGTTTTTCATTTACGTTGATTTCTTGATTATTTAGAGTTAGATATTTTGTTACATAATAAACGGGCAATTAAATGTTGTGTTTTAAAAAGAACTATCTTCAGCAGGCCTAAATCCATATAACATAGTCTATAACTCTGCAAAAAAAGTTCCCAAAAGAATCAATACAAAGGGCTTGTCGTTTTTATAGCTTCAAAGGTATTCTATTTATTTTACAGGTGGCGCTATTTATAATAAAAATAAAATAATTTTTTAAACATATATATACATTGTTCACTTCAACCATGTTTACCATGCAAAGTTTATTAAACCCCGATAATCTATCTTGTTGAATCATGTTAAAGAAATTGAATGATTCCAAGTGTCTTCGTGTTAAATAAAAAAATTAATTGATGTGAAATAAAACTCCAAAAACAGATTGAAAAAATCATTGATGACACACGTGTAGTCAGGAATATGTTTTCTGGCCGTAAATATTTTTAACTTTGTATTCTTAATTTAATCTGTTAAAAACAATATTATAATCAAAGATATAATAGTTAATAGTTAATACATAATTAAATTATTTAATAGTTATGACAATTAAGTTCTAAATCATATAAATGATTTGATCTTTGACTTCCCTCTAAATCAGAAACACTAGTTTTTATACTAACGCTAGTTATTTTAACAAATCAGAATTTTGAGTGAAGGAACCGACTTTTTAAAAACAATATAGTCTATTAACTGAAAAATTTGTTATTAAACATTATTGTAACATGTAATAAAATATACGTTAAGCACACAGGTAACAATTTAGCTGTCTGAGTTGTAAACTAGAATCATACCTTACATTCACACGAATTTCGACATAAAGCAGGTAAGGTGTCTCCATAAATGTAATTATATGTTTCCTATGTAAGTTTTGTAATTGGTACTATATTGGTGCATACGAAATCATTAACACTGTCACATAAAAATTGCACAATATGCTTGCTCTATTGCTTACTATATGGTCATTTCTTTAAAATATTAATCCGAAAGGATATTCTTCCTTTAATGTGATCAAAGAGAAATTAAAGGGAAATAAAAAAAAACAGTAAAGGGACAAATTCGGATATAGACAAACATACATGTATGCAACGCAAAACACAAAACAGAAAGTAAGTAACCCGACCTGAATAAAAATCATGGGTGCAATCAGATGCATAAGACAAGAAACCATTGCTTGCCTCTTATTAGACAACCGTCGAGTTAATCATTGTTTGTCTTGGAAAAAAATCCAATCCAGGAATTGGTTTGTTGTAATGGTGTTTAGAGCCACTTTCAGCAATTTTTCAACTATATCATGGCATCTAGTCTTTATCGGGAAATCCAGAAATAGGAAAGACCATCTTTGACACAGCGGAAATGATCATACTCCTGACAACTATTTTGATGAAGAATAAAGAACAATACATTCTTTCAAATTGATTGATTAATAATTTAACTAAAATGGTGAACACAAAAACTTGATCTTTGTACGACTAATATCTCAAAAACCTCAATCTTAAAAGTTTAGATTATGAAAGTGTGTTGACATGCTTCCAATATCCCTCAATGTTAGAAATCTGTTTCAGTTTATGACAGAAACAATTAGTTAAAAGATAAAAAATTTAAATAACTTTCATGAACTGTAAGCATTTTTGTACAGTAATAAATAAATTATGTACAGTAAATTAAAAGTAACTATCAGTTTCTTTAAATCGAATTTGAACCATAATGGTAATGTGGTTCATAGTGACTGTGTCACGAAAAAAATACTGTCCGTTCTACACTTTTTAAAGCGATGACAGATCTAATAAATTAATTGACAATACTAAAATCTCATTCAAACAGAAACCAAATACAAAGAATCCGAAATTTTATTTTAAAAAGTTTTTTTTACCACATTATAACTCGAAACCAATAACAAAAAGCAACAACATGTGGATACCCAGCTAGCTGACAGCTAAAGAAAATAGAACTATAATCAAACAAATTCAATCATAATCAAACAAATTCAATCAAAATCTGATTTAAAATAAAAAATGAACCTAGGCGCTGAGTAGAAATAACTGACCGATTTGATAATGATTTGATAATTATTATGGTGATAACTATTAAAAGAGAGAACAAAAATCTACACAAACACCACTATAAAGTAACACAACTAGGTATCAAGTGAAAAACTTCCACTACTGAAGGAATGTTAAGGATGCAACTAACTTCATCCAAATGTGATAGATTATAACGTTATATTTTTAGTCATATAATTAGAACAAATATTACATTCTTATTTCATTGTAGATGTTCTGCATTTGGTGTATTGCATATACAAAAAAACCCCAATATATTGCAGCATTGGGAGCCCAACTATGGCTTCACAATGTTATTTGTCTATTATAAATTGCCGTACAAGGGTTTACAATTACCGTTATTTTGTTACATACCTAGAAAAAAAACCATGAACAAAAAAGATATTTCCACTTACTTATGATTAGAATTATCGTCACAAGTAAAAGTACTGTGAGCAGTACAAGTGACGACGGGACCATGAATGCCACGACAGAAATTTCACTCTTCTTCCCTGTAGAAAATATAGAAAATAAATTTGTAAGGCATCTACATAGATTGGCGAATATCGACGATTGTTATAACAGCCCGCTCAATTGCTACTGACGCATTGTTTTATTGCCGTATTCTTCGGTTGCCTTCTGTTGTATATGATTGATTATCAATACTTTACAACAAAAGACAACCAAAGAATCTAAAACGCCTTTTGTCAACAGCGAGATTATATCTGAATGAAAATCCCTTGTGTGTACAAATATGTGGTGATAAAAGATGCGGTGTGTGTTCATCAAGTAAAAATTTCAATTACTTCCAAACTTGTTCAGAAATAAAATTCAACAACGAAAAAACCTTTAAAATAAAGCCAATACCATACGATCTAATTACTTGCATCGTATGAACCTGCTGTAAGAATGAATACGTTGGCCAAACAGGAAACAGTCTAAGTAAACTCGTTTGGATCCATAATCAATAAATCCGAAAATCAGAACATAGACAAATTCCAATAAACGAACACTTAGAAGTATGCGCTGTTGGAAAATTAAAATATATTTTTTCCTATTATATAAATGCCAATAGGGTAATATGAATATAGAGAAGAAACAGAAAGAAAATGTATAAATGTGTTCCAAACGAACTAACTGCGCTAGAAACAATGACATTACGTCATAAATATTAACAGAAGTACGCTAATTAACAAAACCAATCTTGAAAAATCCCATGAAATATCTCCATTGTAAATAATGTGCAATGGATATCTAGCAATATATTAACATGTAAGTGTCACGATCCTCATTATTTATATATAATTTTGTTCATGCGTGCCTGTTTATAATATTTACGTTTGAGATTTGATGCGGAATATTGTCACACCTTTGCAGTTATATTTGGGAAATCCAACATATAGCCTATAATAACTGCTGTTTATTGTGCATTAATTCTGAAAGTCTATCCTAAGTCAGTAATAGATATTTACTGATTTACTGATTAAAAGTGGTAACAATATGCACATAGATTAGTATCAATTACGATATGATTAGATGAGCAGTGGTTCCACTACTTTGGACACAATGCAGGGGATTTCACACGGATTTCACACGGAGTTCGAATCCCGCTGAGGATAAGCAAAAATTTGACAGTATTAAAATTTTAATTGTAACAGTGTTAATTTGTATTTGTATATTAAGGAACTTTCTTACGTATTAATTACCGTTATTTTTTTTTGCAAGTTGAACAATATCTATTAATTAAAATTACAATTAATTAAATTTGCGAAATTTTCGTCCTGTAATACTGTATTGATATTACTAATTATTTTAATACAAAAAGCATTGTTTTTTAAAAGCGTTATTAGCGTAATCATAATAATGTAAAACGGTTCTGCTTGTTTCCACTTTGATTACATGTTCAACATGTGGAATTAGCTTCCATAAATATACCGATAATAACTTTAAATCAATTAAAATGTAAAGTAGAAACAGTTGAGCATCCTTTAATATAGTAATTTGTAAGAATGTAAACCAAAAGTACATACATGTAACTATCTCCTACCACTAAATTCAAATAAGTTTACTAATTTTTCGATTGGTACGTAAACCTTGATAATAAATATTTGTACATGACATCTTTTTTAACATATAGCTTATCTTTTATATCAACGTTTCTGACCACAAATTATTCTTTCCATTGATTCGTTAGGCTTACCTACAATAACTATCCTTTCAATTTAAGAAATAGGGAACGACATAAAAAATTTAACATAATCAACATATCTTTTCTTTCACATAATTTATCATTGTGTGCTATGCATGTCGAAACTGCAATTACACTCTCCATATCCAAAATTTACACTACGTGTGTATACACAATTACAACCATTTGGATTTATATAAAAGAAACGAAACTATCAGCACAACAAGTATCTATCCTAGACCTGATTTGTAGGACAATACTAGAAGGATTCTCCGTTCTGGATCCAAATCTCCCCTGGTCGTCCCCATACTGATTTCGGATAGGTGAGGGCCTCGTGTTACGGATGTCAAATCAAAATACGCGGAAGCCTGGCAGCGTTTTATAGTGGGTGTTGTTCTTAACGCTCCTTGCAAGCTAAAGGCGCCTTAAACATATATCAATAACAGTAGGCTTGTTTTAGCCGCTACACCATGTCAAATACTCTATACTTTTCAAGTGCCAGGAAAATTATCTTCAGCTTTACTGTTCCTCGTATTTCCCTCACTGATAAATTGCTTAACTTGCTTTCGTCCTAACTACGTATATTTAAAATACTGATGGCTGGATTTCAGCAAACAATTAGACATATTATATAAAAGATGTATAATAGAAATCGTATATGCATGTAATTGTCGGTTTATATCTTATATAATAATAAATCTGTTCGAATCATAATTAACCTATAACAATTAAGGGATAAATACATGTAGCAAGCGATTCCGTTTTCGCTAAAAATAATTAGAATTTTCAGCAGTGTCCACCGACATATAAAAAAAACAAAAGTGTACGTTAAAAAGAAACTGTAAAGCGTGGCATCTTCTGTACGAACTATACGCTAATAGAAACCACAATGTGGCAGGCTTTTTAGTTTGACTTAAATTAATATATACCTGAGCATTCGCCAAATGTTTTATCTAATATAGTATAGTTGGTACCGGTGAGTCTACAATTCAGTGACAATCGACTGCAGAAAAATGGGTCAACCGTTACATTGTGGATAATAATGACTTTCTGCATTAGTCCGTCCGATATAATTTCCGCCATTATTGTGGCATGGCCAACAAACCTTTCCTAAAAAAATAAAAACAAACTCAATTGAATATAATATAATAGCAGAGATTCAGAATCACGAACGCAAATATTAAAACTATAGGAGTAGTGCGAAATAATTAATATACTACCAATTACGTGTTTTTTTAAACAAATTTTTCCTTGTTACTGGACAAGATAAGGTATCTTGGAAATGGCATCTAGGTCTGCAAAAGGTAAAAGCTAAAACTTTAGTTTCAAATTTTTGAATTGGAGCCCAAAATGGAATCGGAATAGAATCGCAAGCCATTACAACATTTTGGCAGAATATTGGCGTTCAAGTGGGCACTTTGGGCAGCTTCTTCTTTTTGAAAGATGCTTTCAATAAATTGACCTATTTAAAATCTATGAAAACTCCTATTTGCGTGTTTCAGCTTATTATATGCAGTGCTAGAACAAAGAAAATACAAATGAAAGCTACCACCGGAAATGTAAAAGTAATCCTCGACTTTTCAAGGAATAAAAGATTTCCTACTTACTTGTTTTGCATGTTTTCCCCAAGGACACACAAAACAACTAACGGCATAACAAAACCGAGCAATTATTGTACTGTAATCAATTCTAATGATTTTGTATCCATTATATTTCAATAATGTTAAATATTGTAAGACGTTATTCATGGTACCTAATTGTATGCGGGATATTTGAAATGAAGTCGACTAATGATTTGTCCCGGTAAAAATATTACCTAGCAAAAATTAAAACCTGCAGTATAAAGCATATAACTACACTTGTCGGATTGAAAGAAGTGATTTAAAATGTGAAAAATAGGTGACGACCTGATGTTTTCATATTTTTAGAACACATTTTATTGTACGAAAAGCCAATGTGTAATAAGATGTGTGTTTTATTGAATTTACTCCAGACTTACCTTTTGCTTTATTTCACGTTTTAAAATCGAATAATTTTTTTATAGTTATGATTTGTAATTCTTAAACTTGATTATGCAAGACACAAAATCCCTTTTTTGTCAAAACGAGTGATTTTCACTCTATGATGACGCATTAAAGCTTTGAGAATGGTCTGTAATGATTTCAATTTCGGCAATAATACATAAAATAAGGTGTATAACTAAAACATTACTCAAGAGACAATTAGTAACAGTCTTCGTAAAAAAATATGTTATGTAATACTTACATTAAGTAAGATGCTGCAGTTTGGAGCTGGATAAACGCGTGATAAGATTATATTTAACATCAAATTTTCAGCCTGTAAATTGCTGTGGTCGTATACGGGATCTAGATTCGGGGGATCTTTACATGAAACGAAATGCAAGGAATATATTATTTAAGATCTTCGTCTTTGCAAATTTGACAATGATGCATAGCAGGGAATAATTGGCAATAAATGATTAAATTATTGTATAGGTATATGTGCCAGAAAGGCAAGACTAGTGTTCATGTATGCTTGTATGTTTTGTAAAGGTAAAACCAGTCTATCTATTGGACTGATCATTGTTTATTGTCGAATTGCTACGATCCAAACGATACACCAATTTCAATAAAAATTTTGCTTGTGTCAAGCAGAATAAAGTGTTTTGTTAATATTAAACGCTTATGGAATAAACCTACTAAATTTGATTTGAATTTACATTAACGCCTATTCTGTTCATTATAATAAAGGAAAACGATGCTTAAATTCATGATGGTTAAACTATCATAATCTTAAAACGTCCTAGTCGACAGAAAACTTATTTATTTTCTAAAACCTTGGTGTACTTTTATGGCAATTATCAGCAGTTCGACAGGCAATATTCAGTGATATGTTTATATTGTAGTCGCAAACTATGTTCTTAAAGGTATATTTTATCAAAAAGCAAGGTAAAAGATCCTTTTTTATTTTAACGGTTCTTATCTTAATCAACTAGTTATTAAAACACATAATGCATCGACATCCACTATTGTGAAATGTTTGAATTGTATTTAAATTTTCAAATGTTACATCCCTTACTAAAAATACTTACAGATAAATTTGTTATCCATTGGTATAAAATTAGTAACCTGTTGAAATCCACAAGCACAGGTGTACTTAAAGTTGGCATCACTGTTGTTAAACTTGAAAATTGTTAAATTAAAAGTAAAGCCGTCGTCATTTACTGACATTTTATATTTATTAGGATACAAACACTTTTCATCAACACATAAGGCCTTGTAGTCGGACCCTCCTATCCACATTTTAGTTGTGTTTCTACATACACCATTCCCGTTAAAACAAGTTAGGACAATATCCTTTCCAAATATTATGTAAGACGGTGTCTGTTCCAAACGCACTGAAAAAGATCATGCAATTAAATATATTGTAATCTAAACAAATGTGTTATTATATTCATTTAATGGGACCGTCTCAATTTGTTTCTATTTATAGTCAGGGACCATACTGGGAGGGTTACCAGTGTTCGCGCGACAGAGTAGCCTAGTGCGTGCCGTGGTGACGGATAGGGGAGACCCTTTCTTTGAAAGGTTGTCAGATTATTTTCGGAAACCCTGGCCACTGACGTAGTGGGTGACGTGTTTGGCGAGTGCCATCCTCCTTGCACGATATAAAAACTTATGTAGATTTCAAAAATATGATCATTGTTGCCGCTTCAAAAGGCAACAAAAAACTCCAACCCCAACTATCCAATACTCCATACGTTTCCATTGGCAGTCAAAATGTTGTTCCTTATGTCCCATTCCACTACTTTTACGTTAGTTTATTATTTGTTAACTTGTTTTCGTCAATTAATCTATCTATCTATCTATCTATCTATCTATCTATCTATCTATCTATCTTGAAATACCTATAATTTTCTTCAATTCGTCTCGTAAATACAACCGCAATTAAGAATTTTACCTGTAATCTTAAGCTTGCGTTTTGACATTTATTTGATGTTTTTGCAAAACGGAAGGAAGCCATAACCTGAAACAAGCACTATCCAATTACTGAGTCTCCGTTTAGGAGAACCTATTGTTTTGCCCTGTTAGACATTAAGATTTCGCAGTTAACTCTGGCACGCCGAAAACTTTTGTCTTATAGTTATCCCGCCTGACACATAAAACCTTGTGTGCAGATAGTGCAGATAGATAAATATTGCGTAATGAAAGTTTTAGACCATGTTCTGTAATAGATTGCAACACTTTAAAACATCGCGTAAAAGACTGTAGGAGTTATTTCCCTTTCTTTAATGACAGTTGATAGTTTAACTTTGTAACGCATGGACCAGGTATGATAGAAACTTGGGTTTTCACTATTGCTCGTCATTTACTTTGACCTTGTTAAAAGTCAAAAGGTCAAATGTCAAGGTCACACTCTAATTTTTGACCTTGTGTTGCGTGCAGATCTGCCAATTAACCATAATGAAGATCCCTTGAAGATTTGAAATGGCATATATTGTGATTAACCCTTTGTAAGAGTTTTTGACCCTGGATCACATATATTGTAAATAGCGATATATGAGTAATTTAAACATATATTGACATGGTACCTTGTAGACCTTGACCGAAAAAAGGTCATGGTCATCTTCTAATTTGTATATAATGCTGTGTGCAGTATCCTGAAATTATAATGAACACACAAGGAAACCCTGACCAAAATGTAGATCCTTTTATTGTCTTTGGGGAAATATATTTGAATCAGTCATCGTAAGAGGTATTTCCCACGGATCGATATTTATATAATGAGCAATATATATTAACTGTAACAGATATTGACATGGGATCTTTACTGTTGATCATTGTTGACCTGCAGCACGGTTAAGGTCTCGCAGTTATAACTGCTAGTTTTGTGCGAGTGCTATATGCATAGGTCAGTGGTCAAGGTCATTTAAGTTCCTGATCGTCCTCCTTAATGACCCTTTTCATTAAAAAAATATCTTAAAAGTTTTTCTATCAAATTTGTTATTAATTTTGAAGACAAATTACTAATGTTGTTTGATGTTAAATGGCATCTATTATAAGGGTTCTTTTAAAGTGAAGAGCCCATAAATCGTTTTTTTACAACGATTGAACTTATATTTATTATTATTATTTTTTTTTTAATTATTATTGCTTCTTTTTGACCACAGAGTTTGTCAATTGTTTTTATATAAAGAGTCATTGGATCCTCATGAAACTTTGCACAACATAGAATGTCATGCCTGGTTGTTGCAAATTGCGTTTAGATTTTTCAAAATGGCCGCGGTTCCAAATTGACCGCCTTTGAAATTGTTTTTTTGTCTGATCATCTTGAAAATTAATTGTTTGGGTAATATCGGTTTTCTAAACATGATGTTGCAAATGGAATTTTCTAACGACTTGCCAATTTTTTCAATGAGCCGACAAATTTGTCCAAAATATACTTGATAGTTTTTCGTTGAAAATGGATCTGTTTAAAAGGGGTATCCAAGAACATGATACAGAAACAGAAATTTTTCTATGACTTGCCAAATGTTGGAATTGGGAGGCCGAATTGACGAAAATCGAGTGGCTTGAAAATAGAAAAAAACCATATATCAGTTTTATGACAAATCTTTCACAGTTCTGTTACAACCGTAAAAACCAATTACAAGTGTTGCATCGGATTCAGACAAGCACACACGACAACAAGAAGAGCCCGAAAACAACAAAATCAAAAGTGGGAATCCCGAACCAAATATTAAAACGGGTGCAGTAAGATGATTCTGTCGAGGAAGCATTCCCTGTCTCTAATAGGAATGTTATTTTAGGAGGAAACAAAGATACCCGATAAAAATCCCCAACCTTCGACAGAAAAAACTAACAATATTCAGGAATAAAAATGTATGTGTATGGCTTAAAATATGATATTTGGTTGCTTTAGGAAGATGGATTTCCATAACAATCAACTAAGTCGCGGTAACGACTTTTGAACGTCTATAGTAATAACGTCTATTTGTGTAATACTAATTTTTCTTAGTCAACAGAGCAGCGTCCAAATTAGAAAAATGATATCTAGCAAAAAGTGTGAGATGTGAGATGTATACACCATGCCCCGTAGCTGATGGACTATTGCTAGTAATTAACGGGAGGTTGCACGTTGACAGTTGGGAATTGCAAGTCGTCATGTTTAGTTTGTACTTTATTCTATCCTCGGGTATTTTATAAGAATCATTGTGATAAACTTTGACATAAATATTCAATATTATTTATGAAAGCAATAACATTAATTTGTATTATTAATATAAAGTGTACTTACAAGAATTATTTGACTGTGCCTGAACTGATAGACAACACACAATCACGGCATTCACTGCAAAAATATGCATAATGACATCTGTAAATAGAAAGATATTTTATTACACTTTTGATTGAAAATATTTAAACCTGATCAGAATAAACTTTTTTTAAGTGAAACTAACAATGAGCTGACACGGCCACTGCAAATTGTTTTCCTTCTACAACAAAACAATTTCGAAAGGTAATACTGTGTATTCTCAATAGCTGACAATATTTCAACATGTAGATTCTATAACGCAATTGATGAATAATAGAAATAGTGTTCTATAGGGTTCTAAAAGGTTCTAAAAGGGCTTCTATAGTGTATTTTCACTTGAATAGATATGTGTGAACTGCTAATATCAAAACAAGTTATCAGACTAGAAATTGTAAATGCGTACAGGGGTCTGTCTCTATGAATTAGATTTTAATATACTGTCGATGTTTTGCTTTCTTCTTGATTCGAACTCGCACCTTTGGGAAACTGTGGCACCCATTCGCCTGCATTACATGTATGTCCAGCAAACTAGACCACCTGGTAAAAATCCGCTATATAAAAACAGCTTCATTAACAGAGGTGAATTATATAGATAGACATATTACATGCGAACTAACGTGTGACAATGAAATTTTTCGTATAATTGATTTGATTTTGTTTGAATGGTGTTAATCGCCACTTTCAGCTATATCCTGGCGTCCAGTTCTTATTAGGAAGAAAACCGACTTTAGGTAGGAAAACTGGATATTGGAGTAGAGCAATATCTCATTGTTGACAGCGCGCGTGATCAATAGTAGACGAACTACCTTTACCACTCGCCAACCGAGGCTCCCGTAAATAAAGAATTGATAAATGATGAGCAATTTAAAGCCACGTTATGTTCAACAGTAACATTTAGCTTAGCATCGAAAAGATCCATGTGCAATGGATATTACACTTTAATACCATAACTAAATGAAAAGCAACAGTAAAGCATTCCTCCATTACATGACTGCGTATCCATTCACATCTATTCTATTGACGTTTGTTTTATTTGTACAAGATTAAATTAATTCAAAATGATGCAAATTTAAGACTGATGGTAAATAAAAATCTCACGTAAATATTTTAAAGTATTGAACGAAAAAAAAAGACTAAAGAAAATAAAATAGAAGCAAAATGGTAATATTTGTAATTTTTAAACTTATGTTGATTTACATATCAGATCATATTAGAGCAACAAATTCAAATTTGGTATGCAAATGGATTCGCCTTGCCATAGAGCTATTGCTTGAAATGAACATTAGAGTCAAGACCTTTATATTCCACTTGGAAAGAAGTTATGGACTACGTGTGCGACTTCTTATTGTAAGGCTTTGCTTATCGTGTTAAAATTCTATAAATCTTAATCATTGAGGATTGAAGCATGCTTCAGGTCTGACTCGAAGAAAAACTAATTAAAATTAAATCGTTCATTTGCTGTCAATGAAATAGTGTCATTCTTGATTTTGGACGGTCGTTTAACGAGTTGGGTAACTTAAAACATCTCATTTTGTCTTAGTGTCATTCTAAAAGTGCAAACCAACTACGGAACTATCGGGCTCCCACCTAATGTAACTTACTGTAAACATTTTTATTCGTGATATTGAATCGAAGAGATCAGTGTGTTTAGTGTTTCTGAGATACATATAGCTGAAGGAGTGCATAGAAATATATATGTTAAGACTAGTGTCGTAGAAAGAATTTTTATTGTAAAAAATACATTTGGTGAGGTAAAGTTTTAAGTAAAACATGTATTTAGTATACATGTCCGATGCCTATTTAGACAATTCACAACATTTACAATATAATATTTTTGAGACATGTATAAAAATTAAGCTTTAGAAATATTTTCCCTTTGTTATTTTTATACATTTAATTTGTTCAATTTATGTGTCACAAGATTGGTAAACATGTTAATATTTTTATCTGTACTTGTTTGTTATCTATATAAATCAAGTTCAAAGTGTACAGCATTATAGTTAAAGATAACTTCAGGTGGGGACTGTGTTACAGTACCAATTGTGTCCTTGTCTTTGTGTCCGTCATATTATGACTTCACCACCCGATCTGTGGATAATGTATCAATTTCTGGCTTTCCATTATGCAAACTTTGTTATATTTTCTTCATTCAAAGTCACAAACAAGCTGACAATGAAAACTGTGCAAATTCCTACTACCATCAACATTAATATTTTTACAAGATACAAAATACAAAGAATTCTCATGTTATCATTGAATGCATATGTTATGGTCACGCATCAAGGTTTTGCTTAAGTTCTAAATCCGCCATGCTCTGAAAATGTTCCTAAGACAGTTAATAGTGATAACTATGCAAATAATTTATACTCTAGATTGTAATGTCATGTTTTGTTTTCATTTTTATGATTGTTTTAAAGTCATTGAATTTAATGTTCAGAACTGCTTACCTTTGTATAGATGTATATATATATGTATGTTTTATTAAAAATGTTGCTGTTTTCTTTGTTTGTATACATGTAATTATTAAGTTTTCATATTTTTCAGAGTTGTTAAAATATTTTCTCAAGATTTCGAGTCGAAATCAAATGAAGTAGGGGGGAGTTGTCGCAGTAAGGATTTTTTGAAAAAATATACATTTGGTGAAGTAAAGTTTTCAGCAAAACATGTATTTAGTATGCATGTCCGATACGTTTTTAGACAAGTCACAACGTTTATAATATAATATTTTTGAGAAATGTATACAAATTAAGATTTAGAAATATTTTTATACATTTACTTTGTTCAATTTATGTGTCACAAGATTGGTAAACATGTTAAAATTTTTATTCACACATACCATTCTTTGATTAAGCCGTTTTACATATTCGAGTTACGTAAATTGCAAAATTTTCCTCGGGCGAGGAGCATTATTTAACACTAGAATTTTTAGAACTAAAGGTTGATCTGTGAAACTTTCGTAAATATAATTAACTCTATTGTAAAATTTCTAATTTAATTGTCTGTTCAAACACCGACCCAAGCTGATCTGCGTAGAAACTTTTAATAAATTAGCACCTTGTTGTAGGCGTGTCTTACACGTCGTGACATTTCTTGAAGCATGTTGCCGTGATTAATTTAATTAACGCACGATTTTAATTGGTTAGCCCCGAAACAAGCCGACAGGTTTGGTTATAAATTATTTTGTGATAGCGTTAATTTTGCATTCGCTTTCACAAAATAAAGACCAGAAAACTATTCTAATAGTTTTATTGTATTGTTTCAGGCATTTACTCAGAATTTAAGTGCCGTAAAGGTGTCTGGTTGGTTTGATTCCCTCAAAACAGAATTGGAATCCGACATCAAGATTACAATTCTGACACTATTGTCCTCCTCAAACATTACTACGATTTAAAAAAAATAAGTTAAATGACAATGAGCTGTTTTCTACTCATTATGTGGAGTACCTACCGTAACCATTGACGCACCTCGGTGCAAATAAATAAATAAATAAATAAATAAATAAATAAATAAATAAATAAATAAATAAATAAATAAATAAATAAATAAATAAATAAATAAATAAATAATAAAGAAATAATAAATAAATAAATAAATAAATAAATAAATAAATAAATAAATAAATAATAAATGAATAAATAAATAAATAAATAAATAAATAAATAAATAAATAAATAAATAAATAAATAAATAAATAAAATGAAAAGTAATGTAACATTAAGTACATAAAACAAATATAAGTCATAGCGGGTATTACTATCCAAAATATAGAACTAACAAACAACCAGCTGCACCCACATATTTACGCCATATTAAATGCTTTTGGTGAGGGGAAGCTCACCGGGACACCCTACCAGGGGTCTGCCCTTAACCCGCTCGAGGCTCTTAAACGCCCACAGACCTCTCGCCTTTGTCTTTGCGTGCACTGTTTTAAATATCTAGCTACGTACTTCAATTACATTTCGTAAAAAAATTGTCTAAGGAATCTCGTCCTTTTCAAGCCAGCTAAGAGTTGGATCAAAATCGTCAGTTATATTTTGACAAAAAACTTAATACTGTAATATTTTAAGCCAATTGTCAGCCATTTTGAATGTTTATGTACTTAAGTTTCTAATTTCGTTTTACTTATATGCTGAAGTAACTAAAATAAATGTAGATATGTAGCTGGATATGTTTCAGTTTAAACTAAATGTAAATTATATATATAAACAAAAAAAGAATAATACTGCAGACCGTCTTCCAAAGAAATTTTCACCAGTCACATGACAAATGTTTTGACATAGGTGAAACAACCACATAACCTTAAAACGCCATTTATTTACTTTCTAACACCTCTACTATACATTAAACATGTGAATAAGTATAACTTTACAAAATTGACATAAGTTTTGCAGTTATAAGAATGTCACACAACATTTAACCAACAAGTAGAATTGGATATATTAAATTAACTAGTAGTACCTTACCTAGATACTTCTACCTGTGAAAGATTGTCTAAATATAGAACTAGCTAATAGTTCAGGGATCAAAATCACAATATGGAAGAGTTAAAAATAATCCTAATTTTTATATTCTGTTTTGTTTTGAACTGCATTTGATTAAGAAATGGATATTTTGACAAAAATATGACATGTTATGTATAATAAGAATAATTTTGTTTTTAGTCAATGGGTTTAAAGAGTAAGTACTTCCTAAAGTGTGTAGGACTACAGATAGGGTAGTGAACCCCCTCATAGAAATATAATCATACAGGGAGAACCCCCTCACCGGACATCAAAATAACCCCTCTTAAGGACTATAAATAAAACGGGGGGGGGGAGACCCCTCATAAGACTATAAATAAAATGACCCCCTCATAAAGACTATACATAAAATACCCCTCATAGGGGCTATAAATAAAATTGGGGGACCTCTCATAAAGACTATAAAATGTTCGGATTGACTTATACATACTATAAATAAATAAAAATAGGGGGTCCCTCATTAACAATTTTGGACAATTCAATTGACATATATCACAATGTGAAAAGGGAAATAACTGCACAATTTTTGAAGATTTCTACACAATTAAAACATGTAATTTATTTTCTGTATTATGTTGATATGAAATGAAGTAAGATACATACCTTTTAAAGTATTCCCTGTGTGTATATAGAAACATAATCGGATTTATTATTAACAAAACTACATGAGCCCATTTTGTTGTCAAGTGTTTAATAAAATCACTTAAGCAAAAAGATAGCTCCTGTTTTCTTTTGTGTTTTTTTTTTGTTTTGGTATTCTTCTTTTAGTTTACCTAAATAATACAAATCATAAAAAACAAAAATATAAAAAGTACATAAAAGTTGCAAAAAATACAACAGTACTGAGTGTTATTAATTACAAAATAACAAAAAACAATCATTACAAGAAGAATAATTTTTGTATTCTTTCTTTACTTTTCATAAATTATACAAACCATATAAAAGACATAATATAAAAAATTCAATCATAGAAAATTATAAACTTAACTTGAAGAATCTTGGCACATACTTGTGTTTTTATTATTAACATAAAATTGGTTGATTGATAAAATTCACAATGAAATTAATATAATCTTATATCTTAAGAAAACAACATGTTCCAGTCACAAAAAAGGAAAGAAAACTAAATAATATACCCTAATAAAATTTTATGAAATTTGATAAGGAAAATTTAAAAAAAAATGAAAATACTATGAGTGGATAAGACACTTAACTTGAAATATTACAAAAGCTTTAACAATTGTTAACTAAAATAAAAAATCCAAACAATAGTTACAATGCTAAACAAAGTGGAACTTTTGTTTGTAAAATATTAAATATGAAAAAAATGAATAGAATAAAATTTACATCACAGATTACATTGACTGGAATAAATATGCATCATACAATTTTTTAAAATGAGAAACATCATATATGTACACAACTTACAGCAAAATCCAGGTCAACAACTGTATAAAAAAAATCTTGACACATACTTGTGTTTTTATCATTAACATAAAATTGGTTGATTGAAAATTGTAATTAAAATAATCTTATATTTGAAGAAAAAAAACACATGTTCCAGTCACAAAAAGGAAAGAATACTAAATAATATACCCCTAATGAAATTTTATGAAATTTGATCAATGTGAATGTGATGGAATAATTTTTTTAAATGAAAATACAAAGAGTGGATAAGACATTTAAAAAAATTAAAATATTACAACATCTATAACAATTTTTAACTAAAATAAAAAAATCCAAACAATAGTTACAATCCTAAACAAAGTGGAACTTTGTTTTTGCTCGTTAAATATTAAATACAAAAAATGAATAAAATTTACCTCACAAATTACATTGACTGGAACAAATATACATCACAGAATTTGTTAAAATGAGAAACATCATATATGTATTAAACTTACAGCAAAATCCAAGTCACCAACTGTATAGCAGTACTTTTTTTCCTTCTAAAAATTAAAAAAAAATTAGAAAAGTATAATCAATATATTGTTGTTTATCTATTTGTGGATTATGTAAAGTTGTATTAATATTTGTAAAAATGGTAGATGATTTCAAATTAAAGACACTGGTTACTATATCTATCTTAGTTGATTTTGCATCAGGCATAGTTTGACAATAATTGGTCAATTGTGACATTATGGTATGAATTTTTTTTTATTATTTTCTCTAATAAATCTAGACGTAAAATTGTCAATCAAGTAAAAACTAAAAACAGTTGTGGATTTATTAATCGTTATAGATCCCCATTAAAATTAGATTTTGGAACGTCGAGAAGTTATTCAGAGGCATATATCAGGCTTTTTGAAATATGTGAAAAATGGAATAAAGATGCGGGACTGACGATTACAAGAAATTATTTTGGCAAAGGTTTTACTTTTCTAGCATTTTCACTGAACCCTTCTGATTTTGATGAAGAATTTATAAATCTGGTAAGACATGGTTATGCAAGGTTGGAAATGAGATTTAGTCAAGCAACGCCAGAGGTTATAAATTGCCTGTGTTATTATCAATCACAAGCCATTTTGACGTGTAACGAGAGAAATTAAACCGTTAAATATCTTACTTACCATTCAATTTCGAGTATCGTGCCTTAACCTGTTCTCTATAGTAACCTATTCTCGATAGTCACGCAAAAATTCATTTTGTCATAAAACGAGGATTCGCACAGTCTTCTGTTTGTCGGCAATTTTGCTCCTCGGTAATGAAAAAATAAACAGGTTCCGCGTTTAGATGTTTAAAATTCTCCCAAATACAGAGTACCATATATTTCGATACCTTTCCGTAACCCCAAAAATTTCTTCAACTTCAACCAAAGCCAGGATACCATACTGTTCTCCGTATAAATAGGTATTTTCAGCTGTCGTCACTCGATATCTTTCACCACCAAAACATTTCGTCCTTAAGACATCATAGAACTTTTTTTCACATAAAATTTTAGTAATATACGAACTCTTCATCTCGGTCTTTGTGGTAAAGTGAGTGATATGGCAGCTCAATATAATCGATATTTACATGCATATGTAGCAACATTCAATTGGTATTTTTAAAAAATGAAATCTATATGTATATAATACGGTATCGTGTTGCTTTAAAAAATATTTCACACGTAAGGCGGGGTTCATGTATTATCATAGAACCATCTAGATTAACTAGAACAAATACTGACTATACGTAAAATAATGCTGACTGGCCAATCAGTCAATGTCTATTTCAAAATGACCTAACAATTTTACACAACTAGTGAAATAATTATATAGAGTTGACATTTCCTGATAAATACCTATAAATTTTGTGATTTCATTTCTCATTAAAAAAAATCAAAATATCATCTAGAAACGTCCAAGATTCACACGATTTTGATGTGAAAAAAAATCAATACTAGTCAATCAAAATGTTTGCGATTTATGAAATTTTTATTGAGAAAGTGTGCTTTTCAAAAGTTGTGTTATTATATAAACTCGACATTTCCTGATAAATGACTGTAAATCTTATGATTCCATTTATAATCATAAAAATGCAAAGTAAAAAGTATTTTCCACTTTTATGTATTACGGTGATGCTATATAAATACATCGACAAAGTACCGAAATATCATCAAAAAATGGCACAGAAGATGATACAAATGTAAGTACCTATTTATTTTACAGATATACACCGGAGCTGAAGTACGTTTTTAAATATTTTATAATTGTCCACATTCAACGAATCGCTGATTTATGAAATTGAGCTTTGCTTGAATTGATCAACTAAATTATTTCTTCACTAGTGTAAGTAACGAATTTTCAGATATGTGGTGTGTCCCTTTTTTTTATTATTATACACATGACACTCTTATATACCTATCTATCGATTGATCGATCAATCAATCATCCGCACTAATTAACAAAGATTGCACATCAATCAAAACTAGCAAATGGGAAATATTCGATAAAAATTTAAGATAAGATATAATAGCTTTTCATAAATCAATTTTATTGTTAAAATAATACAAATATACTACACTATCATAGCGGAAATTTCGTTAAGGTTTTTTTCAAATATTCTGTCGGTTCGTCTTACAACGTCGTTGAAATATCGAGTTAATCCCTGGAGGTAATTCCATTGTCTCTCATTCTTATAAATCCCTCTTATAATTGTCTTATTTCCAATGAAATATCCGATGTCAATTCGAATTTGTTGTTGATATAAACACACTGTCACTTTATATTGTTCTGTTAATTCAAGTTGTTTAATGTGTTGACACAGAGTTTCATTATGTTCATTGTTTATTTCCTCAAAAAACGGCGTGCTGATTTTGACACAGTCCGATTCATGCTTAGCTGAAAAATTAGCCGCATTACTGATTAATGTTAAACTTATCGCCATTACAGTAACAAGAACAATAACTCCGGTAAATTTCAGAATGGTGATATGCATATTATATTGTCATACAGTGACGATAAATTGGAAACGATACTAGATTGGGTGGGTACTTTACTACCAATTTTAAACTTGATAGATGTTCCGGATTGATCTAAAATCATACTTTCACAGGCGGCCGAATTCATGTCTACAACTGAATCTTGTTTTCAAACAAAAGAATATGTTAGAATGAATCAAATGTTTTTATACATCTTTTTTTATTTTTACACATTTATTGATTCAGAACGATTCCGTATTTAACAATTAATGTTTCATTTTGTTTCAGTGGTAAAATTAAGCAAAAGGATTAACATAAAGTTTTTTTTATTTCACAGGGAGAACGTTAGTGGAGAACATCAAACACCGTAAGTGAAAACCTTTATTACCATATATTAATTAAATTAATTCCAATATCCAATATTTTATTTATATATGATCAAGTCACCGTATGTAACAAAGTATAAATAGTAAAGGGTTATCTCTTCTTACATATACTTAAATGATTTGTTTTTTTTCAGTGTCATCGATGGAGGTTCCTTAAACATGTTAAATGACAAGGAAAGACGTATAGTAAATGACAATCATGAAATTGTGGTTCAAAAAATTGAAAGAATAAACTCAAAAATTACATATTTGGAAACGGTTTTGAATGGAGAAAAAGAAAAACTGAAAACAGAACTAAAATATCATGATGCGTTAGCGACAAGATATTCGTACCTAAAAAATTTATAATGTTGTATGTACCTTATAAAGAATTAAAAAAACGTGTTTTAATTGTGTATTGGAAAGACATGCAAGTCTGAGTCAACCAAATCGTTCAACGAACAATATATACATCACGCACAGAACGATATATTGGAATGCAATGAGTGTGCATCATACATATAGAGTGTATGATAGCATTCAAAACAACTAAAATTGTGTTATTATTTTTTTATTTGTATAAACGAGTATACATACAATAACTGTAAGTCGACGAATTACTAATAATGTATTAGGACAAAGAACAGTATATTTTCGCATCAATTGGTGTCATCGTCTGTGGTTGAAGCCCAAACGGATTTCATGAGTTCAAGATTTCCTTCTTGGTTTGGACTCATTTCCTTCATTTCTTCTTTCTCTTGAAATGGTGTACACTCATTACATTCAGATAGATCGGCCTGTGCATGATGTGTGTACTCACATTTTACTGATGAATTAAGTTCTGGGACAAAATCTCTTATGCTATCCATTATATTTTGTATTTTTCCCCATTTAAGCTGATTTAAAGCTACTCCCTTTTTTGTGGCCACCGGTTTTTGTGAGTCTGAGGGTTTCCAGAAATGTCTTATGTCTACTGTGGGGAAATTTGCGCTTATGGTCACATACACACCACCACCTAAATGGAATAATCTCTCTTCATCATCGTCCAGTTTATCCATTAGGCTGTCATGGAACATGCTGTCGATCTCGTCTTGCTTCATTTCAAGCATAAGCCATCTCGACATAGTGAGTTTAACTCCCTGTTTAGTTGGATATATTTTATCACCCTTTTCGAGATACTTTCTTATGTGTATGAATACCTCATTCTTATATTCATTTGCGACAACGTACCAATTATCTTCTAACGGGAGCATACATCTGTTTTCGTCTTTTTTGCTGTTAGGTTGGTAAATTTTGAGCTGCTTTGCTAACTCTGCTTGTCCACTTTTTTGAATAACCATATCAGTATTCATTTTACGAATAAGGACACTTCGGCATTCCACCATACTCTTCCTTTCGCTTTTTTCCATAATGAAGCTCGTTAATGTTGATCAGGTAATGAAGGTGTAATCATTTTCTTATATACAAGAAGAGTACACGCATGGACGCTTTTTAACAATAGAACCCTGATTGATGTTAAGATTACACAACTGTATGAAATATGTTGAGGGGAGATCGTTGACATCAAACAACATAACCCCTCATTTACAATGCTTAAACACAAACAAAAAGTGTCCATCAGAAAAGCATTTAATCGTGACGACTTGTCTATAAAGAGGAAGATGTACCCTCAAAATCATCGCCAAATATTCGATTTATAGATTAAATATTTTTTCTTTATAAATAGTAAACAACAACAAAAAATGGATAAAGGGAAACAAATAAGCTTGAAGGACATTTTGAAGTCTATCGAAACGCTCGATAGAACTATTAATTCATCCCTTGGTGCAACAAAGAAGGGATGAAATCATTTGTAAGACTATAAACACATTTTCCGACGTATCTTCTTTAACACAATGGGCAGTAGAGAACAACGTTTTATGCGACGATGCAATCATTGATAGACTGAATACATTGTTAACGTGTAAACAGTGTAATGTAACATTTACTATAATTACAACAACACGAGACCAATCACGAGTTGTTGGACGAAATCGTCAATTGTAAATTGTCAAACGTACCGTCCACAAAGACAACCATTACTGATTATTTAGCAACTACTCCTTTTGGAAAACATTTCTTACGACAACACAAATAGTTTTTATTTCGACTGGGATGATTTAGTTCATGCAACTCATTTAACTGTTGATCCGCTGGTGACCGATTTAGACAGATTCTTTACCAAGCACAAGCACTAGTTCGTTATTACCCTTACCTACAGTTCAGTCCGGAGGGGCGATGTGCAAGGGGATGACGATACTCCCGTATATATCTTTCGAAAAACAGGAACTAAGACCTTCTCTAAAAATTTAGCAGTTGAGACTACATATAAGATAAAATTCACTGATATGTGGAAAGGTAAAACAATTAAAATACTTTTAAAACAGATAACGGGATGTATTGACTCTCAAATGGAGGTAACTATAGGAAATATTGACGTCCCTAAAGGTTCAGGACCTACACATATTATCAGATTAACAGGTCCACAAAATTCAATATATCTTAAAAAGTCATTATCAAAAGTATCCAATGACGATCAGCTTTGCATGGCTTTGGCCATTGGGAGATGCTTTTTGAAGCTTTGTACAATTATACCCTTAGAAGAATGGAAAAGAATAACAGAGAAAGACAGAAAAACGACAAAGAGTTTTTATAAGCATGTATGGGATATAACTGTAAAAAGACACGCTAACAACATGGCTGTTACCTTGTGTAGCGAAGCGGGAGTTCCAATCGATAGACCGTTAGGTTTATCAGACATAAACCATTTTGAAGATCTTTTGGACGTAAACATCCTGGTATTATCCTCGAAGTTTTGTCGAGTTGCCAATAATCCGCATAGACGAAATTTGTATCTATACATGACGTCAACGGACGACCAAATTGGGCATTTCGATGGTATCGGAAACATCAACGGATTCTTTGGATATGGATACATCTGTGAGACATGTCTAAAACCTTATAAAAACAAAGGAAAACACTCTTGTAAAACGACATGTAACGTGTGTTGTAGGGATACATGTTTGCTGGGTGTACAAATGAGCTGTCGATTTTGTCATAGAACTTGTCGTTCGTACGAATGCTACGTAGCACACACTGTAAAAAAAAATAAGAAAGGAAAAGAGGTTGACAAATCTTTATGCGAAAAAATATACCAATGTCAAACTTGCAAAAAAGTATTAGAAAGAGAAAAAAGGAAACCAGAGGATCACATTTGTGGAGAATACAAATGTAAAAAATGTTTCGAATATTTTTTGGATCAACATTTGTGTTATCAACGTCGACATTTTGAAAAAGACAAACAAAAGGCCCCAAATTTTTTTTTTACGATTTCGAAACGACACAGAATGAGCTAATATCTTGTAAAGTGGGATATAAGCCCAATATTCCTTGTGACGGTTGTACACCGAAAACGAGATGCAACAAATGCAGATTATGTACGAATTGCGAGTCAAGCTGTGGTTTGGAAGAGCACAAGGTCAATTTTGCCGTGCTACAGTCTTCGTGTGATAAATGTATGGACGACGAATTAGATGAGAATTCACGATGCGAGATCTGTGGAAGTCATTGTATCAAATGTCGAACATTCAAAAAGAATACTTTCGTTCCACCTTGTCCAGACCATTGTGGTTACAAACAGTATTCAAAGGTTGTAGGGCCGTGATAGAGTTTTGTGATCACATCATGACTCCTCACTATAAAAAACTGTACTAATAGCGCATAATGCGAAGGCCTTTGACAATTATCCCATCCTGAATACTTTGATCGACTACCACGCAGTCAAACTTAGTAAAATCCTCTATAATGGTTCAAAAATCATGTATATGAAAGTGGAGAAAGGTATTGGTGTTACCTTTTGGATTCCATGAATTTCATTGGGATGAGACTGTCAAACATACCCGACTGTTTCGATTTAAATGAACTCCGAAAGGGTTTCTTTCCGCACCTTTTCAATACTAGCGAAAACCAATTGTAATGGGGTCCTTACGTCGATAAGAAATTCTATGGATACGATTTTATGGACGCGAGAGAAAGGGACACATTTTTGCAATGGTACGACACAAAACAGAACGCGACTTTTGATTTCCAACAGGAAATGTACGACTATTGCGTATCCGACGTCGACATCATACGCAGGGGTAGCATAAAATTTCAACAGCTGTTGATGGGGGTGACTTCTTGCAATGGAAAAACGAAAGGTGTGGATCCTTTCGATTACGTGACTATTGCTTCGGTGTGCCAGGGAATCTACAGAGAGCTGTTTTTGGAAGAAACGTACGAAGCACAAGTACCAGATCTGGAGTCAGGAAAACTTGTACAATGCCCAACGAAGTTCGTGGAAAATGTTTGGACCGTTCTATTACCCAATGGTCAATGGGTTGAATCATCTGACATCATCGAGAAATATCGCATAAGAAAACGTGTTTTCACCAAGAGTCAAATAGCAATTGTCCCGTCGGAAGGTTACACCAAAAGAGATAATTTTAGCAAAGCATCCATTCATTGGTTGGAGTTGACGATGTGGATTGCAAATCGCGACAAAAAAAATGGTATTGCGATGAAAATACCTCATGCTCTGAACGGTGGAGAACATCATGTGCCCAGAACCAAGTACAGACTAGACGGGTTCGACGAAGCTACTAAGACAGCCTACGAGTTTCTGAGTGAGTTTTTTTTAACTAAATTAACTTGAATTATTATTATATAATTATAAAATAATATATACAATATTATTCTTTTTTTATTTTTGTTACAGGGTGTGTGTTCCATGGTTGTCATACCTGTTTTCCAACAGATCGTAGAACAACAATCCATCCCATTACTAAACATTCCATGAACGAATTATATCATCTGACCAAGAAGAAAGAAATGGTGTTGAGGACATTAGGTATCAGTACAACAGTATTTGGGAACACGAATTCTATCAGCATTTAAAGCATAATACAGAAATGAGGGAATTTGTGTCTTCTCTCGATATAACTGAGCGTTTAGACCCTAGAGAGAGTTTCTTTGGAGGACGTACTAATGCGATCAAACTGTTTCACGAGACCAAAACACCGGGAGAAACCATTGAATATTACGACTATACGAGGTGAGATTTACGTGTACTTGTGTTATTTTATTTATGTTGCTATATAAAAATATATTAAACAAGGTAATAAATGTGTATTTTTGTTTTATTTTGTAGTTTATATCCTAGTGTGAATAAGTATGCAAAATACCCGATAGGACATCCAACCATCATTACGTCGGATTTCAAAAATATATCGGAGTATTTCGGTATAGCCAAATTGAGTATCAAGGCACCTCGTAACCTATATCATCTTGTACTACCTTATTTATCAAACGGTAAATTAAAATTTGCACTCTGTTGGACGTGTGCCGATACGGAAAACGAAAATGACTGTATATGTAGTGACAATGAAAGAACATTTACTGGAACCTGGTGTACAGACATTCAACTAGCCTATTCGAAAGGATACGAAATCGTTAAGATTTACGAAATCTATCACTTTGAGAATTCAAGCAGTTACGATAGGGTTACAGGTACTGGAGGTCTATTTACGGGATACGTCAATATGTTTTTGAAGCTGAAGCAAGAGGCTTCTGGTTTTCCGCCATAATGTCAAACGGACGAACAAAAAATGACCTATATATCTAACTATGAACGAAATGAAGGAATACGACTAGACTTCGATTTTATTAAAAAAAATCCAGGACTGCGAAGTCTCGTTAAAATCTGTCTAAACAGTTTTTGGGGTAAATTCGGTCAACGCTTAAATATGAAACAGTCTTCCTTCTTTTATGATCATGAAGCAGACAAGTTTTTTCAATTGCTCTCAGACTCCAGAAAGGATGTTCAAGATTTCCATATCGTCAGCAATGAAATCTTACAATGTGAATATACCGATAATCCAGCATTTTTACCTTTTGACTTTAAGACTAACGTATTTATTGTCAATTTTACAATGGCCTGGGCTAGAATAAAACTTTATGAATAACTTGACATAACTCAAAGGAACGCACTTTATGTTGATACCGATTCAATAGTATTTACGACACAGACAAACAACTTACACAACGTCTTCCGATTGGAAATTATCTCGGAGAACTAACAAATGTGATTTCTCCAGAAGAAGGTCATATAACGACATTTATCTCATCTTATGCTTACAGAACAATGTCTAGTAAGGAAATGTGTAAAGTGAAAGGTTTTACCGTAAATTGGACCAATGTACAATTAATCAATTTTAATAGTATTAAAGAGATTGTCCTGAACCATGATACCACTAAATCTATAAAGGTAAAGAACCCGCGAAAATTATCTAGGATCTCTCGAAAAAGAAAACTGCAACACAATGGAGGAAAAAGAATTTAGAATGGTTTATACAAAGAGACGTTTATTAACGACCTTACAACTCTACCTTATGGATATTAACATATAGACTATTGTGATTATATCAAAACTTTTTATTAATAAAATATGTTTTTTTAACAAAAATGTCGTTGTTTTTTCAAGATTATACACATAAAGTAATTCTGTAAGAAGTATTTATAACAAAAATCTCATTAATCAATTTCAATATTGATTGGAACTTTTAAATCACACGTGCAAAATCTCTCTCTATTATTATAGTTATTTTATAACATTAAAATCTTGTCCAATGAATACTATTTTTTTTCTCTTCCTGGTAAGGGGTTTATCAAATATACCAGGTATTTCTCCGTCTTGGTTTGATTGGACAATAAGACTATTTCCCCTTTGAAATGAATCATCCACAGCAATGATATCTTTTAAAGTAGAATTGGCGTTTTTGGTCTGTATTCCTTTTTCCTCTGTCATTGTCGAGTCTCTGGATTTAGTAACTATTTCTTCGTACCTTTGTTTCGGGAGTAACACGAATTCTTTAGCCATTATTTCATAATGTCTATGACTGGTTTCAATAACTTAAGTATAAAGCCTCTTTTTCTCAACACCAGTCTCTTTTTTTCTGTGTTACTAGTATTTCTGTTCCCTATTCGTAAAACGATCGATTTGAAGGGCTTCAGTGATTTGACGTATGATGTTTTATTTGGAAAAACTCCTTTATATATGTTTAAAGCGATTTCTGAAATATCTTCCAACTGCTCAGATGAAAGCGTCGATATTATTGCTTTGCGTTGTTTTTCGTTTTTATGATACAAGTCTTAAGAGTGATGTATGTGTCCTCATCCAACGAGTCATTCTGTAAAAACTGATCATCATTCCTCATCTAATCTTCTTTTATATTGGTATGTACACTATACAAATATCGTCAGGAAATATTCCTGTTCTTAACATGTACTGACGATCTTCTTGTTTTCTATGGGAATAAATGTCCACAAGTAGATATCCATATCTGTTCAGAGTAGCTTTTGTATAACTTTCCATAAAATATCGTGCCCTTCCAGGTAGAATTTGAGACGCAAATGTTAGTGTTTGTCTTTCATCACGCGGATTCCGAAAAATTATGTATTTTCCAATATTTAAAAGAATACTTTTTGAGTATTTCCCAACGGGGTAGAGTGACTGGGAAATTACTAAGCATGAAATATTTCTGTGATGTGACGTAACTGTAAAAAAAAGGGACAGTTCTTCCGATTGCACTATTTTGATAATTAAATCATCCAATATTAACAAAGTATGAACCTTGTTTTTTGAAAACTCCAACCTTTGTTTGTCTAGAAGACCCTCATGGAAGGTAAGATTTTTTAAAAATGTTTCATGTCATCAAACAATTTTTGATATTCCGAATAAGCATACATGATTTCTGGTGGAGCCTCCGTAATCATTTTCGATGCATTTTCTATAAGCCTCTTGGTAAACATAGATTTGCCAGATTGTGTAGGTCCAATGACAGCAATTGTCGTTGGAGATGAAAATGGTAACAAAATCTTTTCTGAATTATATTCCATCACGAAGAGTGTTTCATGACTTAAATGATAATTTCATATCATACATTCCATTTCATGTCTTTAACATGTCACTTATGTAAGACATAATGAACGAGTCATTATCAAGAAGGTCATCACCAAACATATGATAAATGGTATTCATAGGAATGAAAAAAATCACATACTGTCCACATATATCAGATGTAGGTGACTGCAATTGTTTTGAAATATGGTCGCATTTTTTACTATTTTCTGTAATAAAATTCTGAATTTTTTCTTCGTTAAAATAGGCAGGGTTTCCAAGGCTGTCAAAATATTGTGCAGAAGATCGATCTTAAAATAATATACATATCCAATGTTGTCCTGGATTGGGTATTGGGTCTGTGTTTATTATATATATTTGAGGATAATATTTTGGAGTAACTTAAGGTAATGTGTTAATAGCACATATTTCAAGACGACTGTTTCTCAAACACTGAAATGAGGAAAGAATGTGTTTCAGTTGATCTGTATTCATGGTTCCAATATTTTGATGTCTCTCGCTTCGCTACACGTCAAAATGGCTTGTGATTGATAATAACACAGGTAATTTATAACCTCTGGCGTTGCTTGACTAAATCCCATTTCCAACCTTGCATAACCATGTCTTAAGAGATTTATAAATTCTTCATCAAATCAGAAGGGTTCAGTGAAAATGCTAGAAAAGTAAAAGCTTTGCCAAAATAATTTCTTGTAATCGTCAGTCCCGCATCTTTATTCCATTTTTCACATATTTCAAAAAGCCTGACATATGCCTCTGAATAACTTCTCGACGTTCCAAAATCTAATTTTAATAGGGATCCATAAATATCTATGCCATTTACTTTCAAACTCACTTCTGATAGATTAAAATGTTGAAAATTAAAAGGATTTGCCGTGTAATCCCCGTTTGCTGCTTTCTGTGATATTAATCCAATACGACTTTCGATGGAAGAGCTTTGGGAAACATTGAATCCCAATAAAATTCACTGACTCCCTTGGGTATAATGTTCTGAGTAACGTTACTTCTGTTTACGATGCAAGTTGCTGGTGTTTCTTTGATCTGTTGACTATGATTCAAAATTACTCCTTTGTCGAGTTTGACTCTTGCAGTTTTGAATGATATATCTAGTAATTTTACTTTATAACTAGGACTGGTTTCTCCAGACATCAATAGGAATGATGTACTGGATCTAAAAAGCTTCATGTAAATATCTACACCATTGATGAGATATTTATCGAGATTTAAAACGTCTTCCATCAGACTTCCTTCTAATTCGAACGTCCTAGATTCTTTTGTAAATTCATATCTATTGGCGAACTCAGAATTGAGAGTCACCGATTCCATCGGATCATCGTCTTTCATGAACAATTGACTTTGCAGCTGCGAATTTTGTTCGTCATTGCCAGAAGACAACACAAACTTTAAATATGCCTTCCATGGGAAATTATTTGCGTTGACAGAAACCAATTTATTGTTCATATATACATCAACCTGTGAAAACATGGCCTGCAAAGGTAAATTAATTACACCGACCTTCCTTTGCGCCCCCAAATCTGATCCATCATTCTTCACAATTTGCAATTTTACATACAAACGACTTTTTCGTAAGTCAATATAATCGTTCCCGGTACCTGAGATTATTATTTCAATAGGCGTTGATTCGTTTATGATGGAAGATATCGGACGCTCTTCAGTATGAATCATTCTATTTACAGCCACTTGATGCGGTGGCGAAGCAAATATCGACAGTTCCATCGGTTGTCCAATTTGTTTATTGTCTTCGTTTTAAAAAGCCATTACTTTTTCTTTTTCTTGTTAGGTTGTTGATTCCAAACGTTATCGTAAGAATCTAGATTTAGAGGTCTCTTTTTAGACCGTTTTTTCCTTTCTTTTTCGACGTTGACCGTGTGCCTGACCGTTTCCTAATGACGTTTGTCCTCGTTTTTTCTTTTTTATACGTTTTGCTAACTTTACATGAGGCTCGTTATTTTCCTTTTCTTCCTTATATTCCGAAATAGCCATTTCCTCTGCAGCAGCCACAGCTGTAACTAAATCTGTACGTAGTTCACTTATTTCTTTTACTGAATGTGGATTTACATGTATGATATAGGATCCTCGACGTTCCTTGAGACCACGTCCTATTTGATTTAATTTGTTCTTTTTCTTGTATTGATAAGTTCTTGGTTTTCTTTCAACATTATGAAATTTTTTTTCGAAAGCTTTCACAACCATTTCACTTTTTTTATTTGTTAAAGGACTCACTATTAGGAATCTAGAAAAATATCACTTCATACTAATAAGAATTTAACATCGTCGTTGTATTGGGAAACGTTTTCCATGGATGCGAGATCTCCATCCCACATTGAATCGATACCATCGACTATTACTCTATTTCTTTTAAAGCTTTTTCTCCTTGATTTGTGTAAACCATAAGCTTCTTTTTTTGACAAAAAAAAAAGCCACACAGGCGTGTATTTGCTCATCATCTGAAAACATAAATAACATAACAAATTGTTAATGTCTTATATTTTTGTTTATTATACCCGCATTATATTCGCAGTCTTTATGAGGGACCACCCATTTTTATTTATAGTTTCTATGAGTCAGTCCCCACCCCCATTTTATTTATAGTCCTTATGAGGGGTTATTTTAATTTCCGGTGAGGGGGTTTTCCCTGTATGATTATATTTCTATGAAGGGGTTCACTACCCTATCTGTAGTTGTAGGATGGTAGAATGAAAACAATGAAATGAAAGTTATAATATTCTTCTTCAATTTTAAGGTTTCATTTCTTGAAAATCTTTGTTGATACTTGTACCTTTTCCCCATTGGTATGAAATTCAGCTTAATTTGTGTTAAGCCTCAAGTGAAGGAAAGATTTTATATATAACCTAAATTCTATAACTACACAAACATCCTTAAATTCAAAGATTTGATGAAAAGTATAAATCAACTAGATCTTAACAACTTGTGTAAATTTATTCGCATTATTATAAAAAACTAGAATCTCCTGGGTAGAAAATTAACAATTACAGAATGGGTCTTTTATCATTATGAGTATTATTATTCTATGTTTAGTATTATATTTACCTACCATCATGTAGCTATATAATGTATTATTATATAGTAATATTTTTCCCCATTGTATTTCATATAGCAATATGTACTTTCCTTCTTTCTTCACTATTTGATACAATTTATCAGGACCAGCAAATGCTCCAGGATGATGTGGATTGGTCCATATTTCATTAAGATATTTCTCTTTTTGTTTCTTAGCTATATCTGCTATATCTGCCATATTTCTTTTTGCAATTTCGTTTTGTTGGATTATCTCAAACTATTTCTATTAAAAAAGCCACACAGGCGTGTCTTTGCTCATAATATGAAAACATAATAAATATAACAAATTGTTAATGTCTTATATTTTTGTTTATTATACCCGCATTATATTCACAGTCTTTATGAGGGACCACCCATTTTTATTTATAGTTTCTATGAGTCAGTCCCCACCCCCCATTTTATTTATAGTCCTTATGAGGGGTTATTTTAATTTCCGGTGAGGGGGTTTTCCCTGTATGATTATATTTCTATGAGGGGATTCTTATGAGGGGTCTCCCCATTTTATTTATAGTCCTTATGAGGGGTTATTTTGATGTCCTGTGGGGGTTCTCCCTGTATGATTATATTTCTATGAAGGGGTTCACTACCCTATCTGTAGTTGTAGGATGGTAGAATGAAAACAATGAAATGAAAGTTATAATATTCTTCTTCAATTTTAAGGTTTCATTTCTTGAAAATCTTTGTTGATACTTGTACCTTTTCCCCATTTGTATGAAATTCAGATTAATTTGGGTTAAGCCTCAAGTGAAGGAAAGATTTTATATATAACCTAAATTCTATAACCACACAAACATCCTTAAATTCAAAGATTTGATGAAAAGTATAAATCAACTAGATCTTAACAACTTGTGTAAATTTATTCGCATTATTATGAAAAACTAGAATCTCCTGGGTAGAAAATTAACAATTACAGAATGGGTCTTTTATCATTATGAGTATTATTATTCTATGTTTAGTATTATATTTACCTACCGTCATGTAGCTATATAATGTATTATTATATAGTAATATTTTTCCCCATTGTATTTCATATAGCAATAAAGTGCAGTATATTTTCATATTTTACACTGAATCTCGGTCTTTTATGTAATTTCCAGGAAAAGTACAGAAATGATGTGTTCCGAACATCGGCTTTTATATTTTACTGTTGTTTGGTAAACAAACATGGCCGAATATATGACATACATGATCTGCTCTCGAGGGGAAAATTAACAGAACCGCTTGAACTGAACAAATGGAAGTGAATTCGATTGTAGATAATAGTAAATTTCATAGACCAACAAAGGAAAAAAGCATTGTAAACTGTACAAAATGGGATTTAAATATCGTGTACACAAGTGGCTCGTCAGTTTCAAACCAGGAATTTATGCTAGTACACTCGAATTTTGGCGATGAAAGTGTGTCGCTTTAACGGACGTAAATTTCGCTGAAATGGATTTTATTTTATTATTTAGGAGTCATTTGGTTAAAGCAATAAATGCAAGATATTTTAAAAGCAATTTAGCCTTGGGATCATTGTTTACATTGCCGAATGAAGGTTAATCACCGAATTTCGAGTTTGGACTCCACAATGAAATTGCATATTATGTTTTTTTTGGTTTTTTTTTAAATGTATGTTTATTAATTTTTTCCTCTTTCTCTGTACCTTGGTTTGGTTTATGAGAAATAAAGATAAAGATATATATTTCTACTTATTTTGTAAATATGATAGCCTGTTTTGACAAATTTTATAGGAGAGAAGCCTTAAGATTTATGCCTCAACTGTCCTTAACAGTTAATGACAAATATAATAAAAAAACCCAAGGATTTGCCACATCTTTAGAACCTGGCTATATATTCTAACTAAATTCTTATTTTATTTCATTAAAAACATACGAAAATTCTGGTGCAATCTGGAACTGTTGACTTTGTTTGAAAGGTCATTATCCTGTTGTGGAATGAATTGCTTGTCAAAATATGACATCATTGAAAAATAGCCCTAAATGTTTGTATAGTTAAGTTTTTTAAGTGATATTGCTTACGAGTAAGTTATATGGTATTTCTGCAGAACAAAAAAAAAATGTTTTTGAGTTAGTTTAAATTCTCTCCCTTTAACCAAATAACATGTTTTAGCTGAATGGACTGAACATGTTTGACGGAATAGCAGAAAAAATGTTTAAAATCTACTTATTTTACCAATAAAATGTATATAAGTGTATAAAACGAACATGATTGTTTTATTCACGACCGATGCTAGAATCATTGGTTATACCTTTCAATAGTTCCGACATAAGTGCATCTTGTATCACCTATATCGATGATACAAGGTTTTGTATCACCCAGATTGCATGAATCGGTAATTCTTTCCAGATTGTGTTTTATTTATTTAAAAAAAATTTTAAATTGCAGAAACACGAAGAACTTCTTCGAAACGTACTGTAAGGGCTCACTGTGGTCAAGGTTACAAGCAAAGTTCTTATAACAAAGAAATTATACAGCTTATTTAAAGCTGCAAAACAAGATACACATGGTTTTCCACATCAACTGTTATCCCTGTTAGCGATAACAAAAGTAAAGCAGATCTTCATAAAAATTAGTCTCTAATCAGTTTTCACCCTTATGCCTCCGCGTTTATTAATAATAAGAAGAATAAGAATAGAATGTTTTATTAACTTATCAAGAACCCATTAAGGGCATCATGTTACAACCCCATTAACATAAACCTAAATTCTCAAATGTTTGAAATTGTTATTAACTTAAAGGAATATTCTGAACTCCTTGGTAACCTAAAACATGACACAGCTGCTGTTCCAAAATGTTGTTAACATTTTGCATTAAAGGAACTAAAACTTCAGATTGCTCCAATAATACAAATTCAGTTTAAAAAGCAACTAAATACTGGTTAGCCACATGGAATAGATATCAGTAAATGTCAATCCCATTTTAAGGAATCAGTAAAAAACGGCCCATCAAATTCCAGACCGATTTTCTTATCTTGCATATTTTGTAAAACAGTAGAACACATTAAAGCTTCAAACCTTTTAGACCGATTTAAACATCGCGATATTCCTTATGATTTACAACATGGTTTAAGTGACCGAAGATCCTGCGAAACACACCTGCAGGAACGGTACAATGAATCAAAGCCTTCTTAATAGGTATATCACAGACTTTACTTCTTGATAAGTTAGTGCCAGTTACATCAAGGCTGCCCCAGAGCTCAGTACTCGACCCGCTCTGTTTCCTACTGTACATAAATTACCTATCAAATCATACAAAATCCAGAACGCCTATTTGCTGATGACACTGCAGTATATCTGGTCATCACCGATAATTCAGGCTGCCTTATGTTACAAAATGATTTACACACTCTGAAGCTAATGGGACATATATTTTAACCCTGGACAATGACTTAAGAAGAACTATAAAGTGGGATTAGTATAACTTGATTTATAGGTTCCTGCTATTAACAATGAGAAAAACAAGTTCGATTACAAGTTACATGTACATATGTTAGAGGTAGAACCCAGTGCAAAATATCTAGGCGTTAACATTTCAATGGAAGCATCGTGGAATCTGCACATTGACAGAAGGACACAAAATGCAAACAAGACAAATTTAAGAGGTTCTTACTGTTTTGGGAAAGGGTGATCTCCCACGGTGTGATAAGAATGGGGTTTTTATTTATCGCGAGTGGAGCGCAGCGAAACGAGCCAAACGACATAAAAACAATTCTATCACAAGTGAAATACAACACTGGCTTTCCCAAAACAAACGAGAGTAAAAACACCTGTGAGCAATGCTCACCATTGATACCCCCCGCTTCACAATTACTTTGAAAATTCAGGTGTTCTTAATTATGAAATTGAAACTTTATCTAGTTAAACGTAAAGGCGAAATTGCAGATAATACATGTAACCCTCCCCAATCCCCCAAAGAATGGCATCCCCTATGTCAATGACAAAGTCCATGTTTTTCTATGGCAAACCTCCAATAATATTCTGATAAAAATGTTTAATATCCAATGCACAATGGCAATATGTGACCAAGATTCTGTATAAGTTTCAACAAATTCCATTCAGTGGTGTAGGAGGAATTGCAAATAAAAGATGGGTATCCCATTATGTCCATTACAAACTCCATGTTTTTCTATGGGAAACCCCAAATATCATTCCGATCAAAATGTTAAATATCTCCTGCACAATGGCACTATGTGACATGGATTCTGTGTAAGTTTCAACAAATTCCATTCAGTGGTGTAGGAATGAGTTGCACATAAGAGATGGGTATCCCTTATGTTCATGACAAAGTCCATGTTTTTCTATGGGAAACCCCAAATATCATTTCAATCGTAATGTTATATATCTAGTGCACAGTGGCAATATGTGACAACATTCTGTGTAAGTTTCATCAAATTCCATTTAGTGGTGTAGGAGGAGTCGCACATAAGAAATGGGTATCCCCTTTTGCCAATGACAGTCCATGTTGTTCTATGGAAAACCCCAAATATCATTCCGATCAAAATAATAAATATCTCCTGCACAATGGCACTATGTGACAAGGATTCTGTGTAAGTTTCAACAAATTCCATTCAGTGGTGTAGGAGGAGTTGCACATAAGACATGAGGACCCCTTAGGTCAATGACAATGTCCATGTTTTTCTATGGGAAACCCCAAATATTGATCCGATCAAAATGTTTAATATCTCCTGCACAATGGCACTATGTGACAAGGATGCTGTGTAAGTTTCTTTAAATTCCATTCAGTGGTGTAGGAGGAGTTGCACATAAGAGATGAGGCCCCCCTTAGGTCAATGACAATGTCCATGTTTTTCTATGGGAAACCCCAAATATCGATCCGATCAAAATGTTTAATATCTCCTGCACAATGGCACTATGTGACAAGCATTCTGTGTAAGTTTCATTAAATTCCATTCAGTGGTGTAGGAGGAGTTGCACATAAGAGATAGGGACCCCCTTAGGTCAATGACAAAGTCCATGTTTTTCTATGGGAAACCCCAAATATCATTCCGATCAAAATGTTAAATATCTCCTGCACAATGGCACTATGAGACAAAGATTCTGTGTAAGTTTCATCAAATTCCTTTCAGTGGTGTAGGAGGAGTTGCAAATAATAGAAAGTGTAACGGACGGACGGACGGACGGACGGACGGACACCATGAACACTATATACCCCCCGCTTTTCAAGCGGGGGGTATAATGAAAGTACCTTTTTCTTCCGTAAAACAACAACTTTCACATGGCAATATCCTATTAAAAATTTAATTTCTACCCCAAAAATTCCTGTATTGTGTATTTTCAAACCAACGATTACATTTCTTTCGGAAATAAATTACTACAACTATCATTATTAACCCGACATTTTTTACTCCTTTATCTTGTGAGTCATAAAATGGTAGATCCTTTGGCAATTTATATGCATAAGAACATTGCACCAATCATGGTCAATATATATGTTACACTATCCGGTAGGTACGAATCGCATCTCTCTCATTTACGATGCACGGTTGATAAGGTTGAATTGGAATTCAACTTGTTTGGAGAGCAAGATTTTTGTGGAAGTTTTACATTATTACTATGGCATGCATTATATTCGAAGCGCTACCAAACGTTAGAGAAAAGCAAAGTTTTACGACTAAGGTCTGCTTGTAGTAAAATGTACCGCAGATCATGGCCTCGATGTAAACATTGAACATAGATGTTGCAACTAAACCTTCGGATTTAACTGCCTCTCGTTTAACAGTTGAAGATCTCTCTATTTTTTATCAATCCCAAAAATGCTTATAAAGTCGTTTGATAATATTTATTTTATATTATTAAACTTTTTAAATATTACACTTTAAGTTCACTCGTCATGGTCATATCAGCGTTTGCATGCATTTGAACGCTGAGGCCATCGGGCTTGGGCAAAACTGTATTTGACACCAGTTTATTGCAATTTCTAATATGACGCCATTGTAACGTCAAGCGGTATATCACCCGATATATCTTTACCACGCACACGCGCGATGCGACGTTACGTCACAGGAGGTTTTACGAAGTCAAAGTGTTTACGGCTGAATTCTGTACTTGCGATTGAAACACGAGTCAATAAATAAGACATATCGACGGAACATTATGGTAAAAATATTTAATAAATGTTCCGTTAAAGTGTATTATGTCCATCGTAAATTGCAACTTAGAAGGATTCTAATAATTGATTCTGGGGATGATGTTATATTCTAATAGAAAGATGAAATTTTGCTATCAAGTTGTCCAGTTCTGTTGAATCTAAAAGTTCTATTTTGTACGTTTTCTTTGTTTAAGCTGGATGCAACGAAACTATATTTGTCATCACTATTTTGGTTTTGCGTTTGATGTTTTCATTTTTCATTTCTTCTAAAAATTGTTTTTCATCAACAATACTGACAGATTAGATTTCTTAAATTCCAGGTCACTATTTTTCATGTTATTTTCTTGTGAACTTACATTTTGATTTTGGAAGCTCCAGAGAGGCGATACATCCGTACAAATTTTAAGAAGATCGGCGGTTTCAGTTTCATCAAGTTGATAATGCAAGTCCACACTTTCAATTGGAAAATTGTCATCAAACAAATCGATGTTTTCGTCCAAATACTGGATGTTTTCAATGTTTGTTTTTGTTTCGTTTTGATTACGGAATGTAGACGACATGGTGTTTTTGGAATTTATTATTGTAAAAGTCGTGTCTTTACAGGTATGAAACACAAACTATATCCAAGGTTCGATATTTTATTCACTTATAACAGAATAAATAAATGCCCTGTAAAATACAAATAATCATAATATAACACAAGAACGATAATTAGCTCTTGCTAATAGTAAAAGCAAAAATAAGCGATCATATGCAAACTTGGTGATCGTATGTAATATATACATGTAACAACATAAAAATGCAAGTACACCGAGTTCATATCTACGCTTGTTAGATGAAGATTCAATTAAAGACAAAGACTTTGAACTGGTGTTTACCGAAGATATCCTTGTTATACACGCTATAACAGTTGTATTCAAAATAAATAAATGACAATACAAATTGCTTTAAAGCATAGCTAAATATCGGTTAGCACAATAAGCATATTAATAGCGTAACGCAACAAATATTAAAAGCATAAGCCAAGCATAAAAACACAAATACACTTAGCTTACCTCACATATCGTGCAAGAGGCACATTCCGTATTATGGAATCAAAAATAAGGTGATCTTTATACAGCCAATGTATGTGAAACCTGTACAATCAACAATTAATAATTATAGTTCAATGTATAAGGAATGAACGGTTATGACGCCGTAAACAACATTTTAATGATCAATGTTAAAGATTAGAATTATATTCGAAAATTACATCGGGAATTCTATTTTCTTTTGTCTTATTCTTATAATTTAAAAGTTTAGATCACACATCAATACACGGTGCACTCGAACTACTCTCACATTCGTACTTATCGAACCCTACACAATTAACATTCATTTTAGGCCTATGTAACTAAAGTTAAAATAGCAATAGACTCTGAATGTTTCAAAGATTTATTCTTAAATTTTACCAAGACCAAATATTCATTCAATTCATTCATACGGTCTGCCATACACAATTATATTAATAATAAGACCATTAATATATACAGTTAGTAAAGGGAAAATAAAGAAACTGACCTGAATACAGAAAACTATTTTTCACCAAAATACATAGCACAGCCTTTCTATTTGAAAATTCGTTTTCCTTCTGAGAAGAACAATAGAATTAACCGCCAAAATATACTAGCCAATAGAAAAGTATAGAAATGTTTGTGGTTCAATCACCTGTGACTTAGAATGCGAAAAACCAGTAAAACCAGAATGACCAGGCTAAAAATACGTCTGTCAATAGGTCCGTGTGAATAGTCGTCATAAAGTACATGTAATAACAATAAACTACTATCTATAACTATTATAGAAAAGTTAATATAAGTTTAATATACTCATGGCGATATTATTCATCTAATAAAGTTAAAACATGTTAAATTCTGTATAGAACTGCAGGCTGTCACATACTCCCCCCAGCTATAAAATGACGTCCCGTCATTTATGGTCAAGTGTTGGGAGTCTTGATGACATCAATAATTGCTTGTGCTGTTTCGGCCTGCATGCTCTGAAAAAGCTGTGTATTTGCCAAAGTAGTGAGACACTGCACTTTCCTGAACCATTCTCCACTCGGTGCACCAGCAAACTTGGAGATATCATACTTACCGGAGGTCATCCAAGTTGGCTGTTTCCTATCCCTATTTGAACGACGTAGAGTTACCGGTGGCGACAGTGATCCGTTATCAGAAGTATCATCCTGCTGATCGCTGTTGCTATCCCTATTTGAAGGCCTCCGTTCAATATTCCGAGTGTCCGTGTCCGTCTCAGAATCCTCCGTATCGGCGTCTTGAGAACGGGCGTCCCCATCAGACTCGGACACTTCCTCAATTTCCTCTACTCTTGTTCTAGTTGTCGGAATCTCCTGCAGTTGAGATGTATCTTCAGTAATGGTCGAGTTACTGATATCATCAACCAAAAATTCCAACATCACTGTTTCATCCTCAGATGACTCTGAATAAGGGTGGTCTACATCTGTCGGTCTTTTTATTGACCGTGGTGCAGGCTTCGGTGGTTCCGGCTTCAGGCGTTGTCGTGGCTTAGGTACTGGTCTGGATGGCTCAATTAAATGACCTACTGGCAGTAACAAATTCCTATGGAGATTTCTCTTGCGTCCTTCGCCATTCTCTTTACGTACGGTGAAGACTGGTATTTCAGGGTTAGGCTGGTCCATAACTATGTAAGGATCCTCCTCCCACTTGTCAGACAGTTTATGTTTTCCGTCAAATGCTACAATCTTCACGAGTACTAAATCCCCTTTTCTGATGGTTGCTCCTTTGATCTTAGTATCGTACTGCTGTTTCTGTCTTTGCTGGGACAACTTTGATACTTCGGCTGCTAACTTGTGTGCGTATTCTAATCTTCCTGTAAGGTCCTTGATGTAATTCGACCCAATCGTCTCTTTTCTAAGTCCAAATGCGACATCAACCGGTAATCTGGGATTTCTTCCGAACATGAGAAAGTGTGGAGAAAAACCAGTGGACTCGTGCTTCGTACAGTTGTACGCATGGACAAGCGGTGCCACATAAGCCTTCCAGTTTTTCTTCTTGTCTGTCTCAAGGGTTCCCAACATATCCAACAGAGTCCGGTTGAACCTTTCGCACATACCATTACCCATGGGATGATAACTGGTGGTGCGAGACTTCGTCATCCCTGTCAAACTGCATAGTTCCTTGATAATCTTTGACTCAAAGTTGGTTCCTTGGTCGGAATGGATTCGTTCTGGTGTTCCATAATGGACGATGAAATGGTTGTACAAGACCTCAGCTGTTGTTTTTGCTGTTTGATTCTTAGTTGGAATTTGGTAGAGAACAGCTCCAAGTCCAATGCTGGATGCATCAGTATGTAGAATGTAAGGAAGACTGTTGTCGGGATAGCTGAGTATTGGAGCAGATGTAAGTAGCTCTTTCAGTTTCAAGAAAGCCTGGTTCTGTTGTTCACCCCAGTTCCATTCACGATGTTGTTTCTTTTTCTGTTGTCCTTTCTTGCCTTTAGGTGTTGGCATCAAGTCGGTTAACGGTCTACTTACCTGACTAAAATTTCTGATAAATCGACGATAATATCCAGCTAATCCCAGAAAGCGTCTTACATCTTCTGGTGAAGTTGGTGTAGGCCATGTGGATATTTTCTCCGTCTTATCGTGATCTACTTCCACTCCCTCCTTCGATACGATGTGTCCAAGAAATTTAACCCTGCGCTGAAAGAATGAACATTTATTTGGTGCCAGTTTCAAGTTGCTTTTGCGTATACGTTCCATCACCAAGTGTAAATTGTGTAAATGCTCTTCGTATGTCTTACCGAATATAATTACATCGTCGATGAATACACAACAAATTTTTAGATGGTAGTCAGCTAAGCAGTTTTCCATGAGTCTTTGATAGGTTGAAGGACTATTAGTTAATCCGAATGGCATTCTATTGTACTCATAGAATCCTAGAGGCCCAACAGTAAACGCTGTTCTTTCCTTGTGTGATTCATGTATCTCTACCTGATGGTACCCAGATTTCATATCAACTACGCTAAAAAATGTGCTACCTGCAAGACAATCAAATAAATCTTCTATCCTTGGGAGAGCATAACTGTCCTTTTTGGTTATGTTGTTTAACTGTCTGTAATCCACACACAGGCGCAAGCTGTTGTCTTTCTTCCTTACCAGTACTACATTGGAAGCAAATGGACTGCTAGAAGGTCGGATTATATCAGCTTTTAATAACTGTCTAAGATGAGCTCTTACTTCATCATAGGCTGAAGGTGGAATTCTTCTGTATCGTTGTTTAAAGGGTTTATCATCGGTCAGGTCTATACGGTGTTTTACAATATCTGTATGTCCATAATCATCCTCTGCCTTTGAAAAAATATCCATGTATGATCTTATAAGTTGAATTCCCTCATCAAGTTGACTGTCTGTGAGATCACTCTTTGTTACCTTTATCTGTTTCATGATTCTAGTTATTTCATCTTCTGATGGTATCTCCGGTGCTGCTTCTATTTCTACTGGTTGAAGTTCACAGACTATGGCTTTTGGTGGTATACTGATGGTCCTTGTTGTTACATTTGACACTCGTATAGTGACTTGTCCATTCTGCTTATACTGGTATGTTACTAAGGATGGTTCAATATCTAAATCTTTGAAGTCTTTGGCTAACCTGCATGAGTGAAGCATAACTGGCGTTGTGTGGTAAGGTAATTCCTTGTCAATATATCCGGATATGGTTATGGTAGAGTTAGGTGATATAATGACGCTCTTTAACTCTGCACTCTTTACAAGACCTAAACAGTTGTTGTTTTTCTTAAGTTCCCTGTCCCTCAGTGAAATACATCTACATGCGAGATACCATGGAGTTGTAAGGTTTCTATTCTGCAGAAATTTTTCTCCATAATTATCTTTAAATGTGTCCATGATGTTTGACAAGGTGTTGGTTCCTAATAAAAGTGGTATCTGCTGATTGTATCTACTGTCTGTTGTAACTAATAGGATGCATGGATGTTTCTGAGTATGTCCTGGAACTTGTATATCTACCTCTATATATCCTATGTATGGAAGTTGTTGCCCATCAGCACATTCTATGTCTAGCAGCTTTTCAATTTTGTGAAGTGGTGATTTAATGTGTTGTTGATAGAAAGTCTCGCTAATGGTAGAAACAGTTGAACCAGTGTCAAGCAAAACAGGTGTTAAAAATTCTCCAATATAAACTTCAGTTTCAGTAGGTTTGCCAAAAAGTCCAGGTGGTATTCGTGAGTAATTGGTGTTGGGAACTGTACTGTTGCACAAGCCTATGAATGTTCCCCCTGCATAGGCTTCTTCTTGTTTAAATCCCTCTTGCTGTGGTCCAGTCTCACCTTACATCCAATTTTCAGATGCCCAAACTGCCCACATCTCCAACATTGTGGTTCCTTATTGGTGTTCTGTTGTCTACTTGTAGTACAATCCTGGTTCATTTGTCCATTTCCTTGAAATCGACCCTTACCTTTCGATTGTCTGTTACCTGTAGGCTGATTCTGCCATAGTGGCTGTTGTTGTTTCCAAGATTGTTCCTGTTGCTGTTGTTTCCATGGGAGTTGTTGTTGCTCCAACTTCTTCTCATAACATTCCATTCTTGTGCTAAGTTGTTGAATCATACCTTTTATTTCCTCCATATCTGATTGTCCAACTATACTTTTGTTCGTATGCAGCTTCGCTGGTTTTGTTGATTCCCTGTGAACATGGTCATTTTCAATTTGTCGCAAAGCAACTCTTAATCCATCAAAGTCCTTTATCGTATCATATTTATGCCCTGAGATATCTTTGAGTGATGACTTTAAACCGGTCCACAACATGGAGTGTAGCATACCATCAATTTCCTGTCTTCGTACAAGACCTCTCTCTACTGCCTTCCCTATTATGCTTTCCAATCGACAACTCCAGCTGGTCACTGACTCATCTTCTCTCTGGCGAGATCCATAGAATTCTGCTAACAATTCCTCTTTCTTGTCAACATTCCCATATATGGAATCCAACTTCTGTATAATCTCCTCCACCGATGTGTCCAAGTCAAGTCGCATAGCAACATATCCCGCTTCACCTCTAAGTGATCTCCTAACAGCATTCAATATGGCATCCTTGTCATATGACTGTCTCATCAGACATTTCACTTCATGCTTCCAAAGTTCATAAGTAGTGTCGCCAGACTGTGATACATTCCCTGAAAAACATGTTATCCTTGGTGGATGACTCATCATAACCTTAGATGATTTGGGTGGAGGTAGTTGATCAAGAACTGGTTTTGTTTCTGGAATAGCACCAGTAGACTTGAGGTAATCTATCATCCAGTTAGTAAGATCCTCTGCTGTGTCTGCTTTAGGTTTCACTCCTGTTTTCTTAGCCAAAGCTTCTATCAAAGCTGCTGCTTCAGGTGGTATCTCAGTTTTCGGACTGGTTGGTTGCTGTGTTACCACATCCTTTCCTCCTGTTGCCATTTTATTGTAATCAACTATGAGTATGATTCAACAACAACAAAAAAATAATGATAACCTTCGGTTCAAACAAAATTAAAGCAAAAAAAAAAATATCCAAACCAGAATTCTAATTCAAATGTGTAATCTAAAGTTTAAGTTTTTGCAAAATATATGTTAATTCATATAAGAAATAACAAAACTGAATATCAACCTCAATATCCTAAAAAGTCAAACATGATTATCACACACACACACACACAAATCCTGAAAAAAAAATGATCAAATTGAGCAAACAAAAGTTAAGTACTGAATATATAAACAGCACCAGATGAAGTGAAATGTTTAATAAACAAAATGTACTATCAAATATACTATAGCGTGTGTCTATCCTTGTTCTGAAATATACAAGTATAAATCCTCAATATAATAAACAATGATAAGTATTGGTATCAACACAAAATAGTCAAGTCAATATGTCAAATAGTAGTCAATGTCAAGTAACCAACCACTACAAAAAAATGTCAAATATAAAAAAAAATCAACTGCAAAATCACACAACTAAAGACCCTTAATGATAACTAAATGATTGAAGTAAGAGTCCTCAGGTAAGTATGTGCAATAGGAACAGGTATTAAGTGTGTATTACTAAGTTATTATTTGTTAGTGATAAGACTGATAATGTTCTATCATGCACTCTACATTCAGTCAAGTCACTCGACTATCCTTCAATTTAAAAGTAGATTTTATTTTATTTTTGTTTAAGTTGAAATTTAAATATTAAATATTCAATGTTTTAATTTAAATATTAAATATTCAATGTTTTAATTTAAATATTAAATATTCAGTGTTTTACTAATCAGAAAACACAAAGTATTACAACAAAAACCTGTACATATACATCAGTACAACAAGATTACAAGTGTACAAGACAATACAATACAACATCAGTACAACAAGATTACAAGTGTACAAGACAATACAATACATATACCACAATAGCTTATTAAATAAACAACGCAACTATGTATACCTCCACACTAGTTACAACCCAAATATCTGTTTATAAATCTAGTAATAGACACAAATGTCAATGTGTATGTGTGGGGTAATTTTTTTTTTAAATTATTATTCAAAAGCTAATAAAGAACTATGTGTTTGATTTTTTTTTTAAATGCTAAAGTATAATTTCAAATGAACAAAATATTTGAAATGCAAAAAAAAAAATGTAATAATTAGTAATTAAATGCAAATTACCACTTGGAGTCTCTTGTAACTTTTCTAAACTATTATACTTAACATATGTTTACATTGATTGTGACTTGTATATGTATTTCCGGTTGACCCTGACCTTGTTTACATTCAATAAAAGGGGGTGGGGACAGGTCTAAAAATTTTTTTTTTCCTTTGTTTACAACAGAAAATTACCAATGCGCACAAAAACGGAAACACTTAACACAATTTCAGCCCCACGTTGGGCGCCATTGTAAAAGTCGTGTCTTTACAGGTATGAAACACAAACTATATCCAAGGTTCGATATTTTATTCACTTATAACAGAATAAATAAATGCCCTGTAAAATACAAATAATCATAATATAACACAAGAACGATAATTAGCTCTTGCTAATAGTAAAAGCAAAAATAAGCGATCATATGCAAACTTGGTGATCGTATGTAATATATACATGTAACAACAAAATGCAAGTACACCGAGTTCATATCTACGCTTGTTAGATGAAGATTCAATTAAAGACAAAGACTTTGAACTGGTGTTTACCGAAGATATCCTTGTTATACACGCTATAACAGTTGTATTCAAAATAAATAAATGACAATACAAATTGCTTTAAAGCATAGCTAAATATCGGTTAGCACAATAAGCATATTAATAGCGTAACGCAACAAATATTAAAAGCATAAGCCAAGCATAAAAACACAAATACACTTAGCTTACCTCACATATCGTGCAAGAGGCACATTCCGTATTATGGAATCAAAAATAAGGTGATCTTTATACAGCCAATGTATGTGAAACCTGTACAATCAACAATTAATAATTATAGTTCAATGTATAAGGAATGAACGGTTATGACGCCGTAAACAACATTTTAATGATCAATGTTAAAGATTAGAATTATATTCGAAAATTACATCGGGAATTCTATTTTCTTTTGTCTTATTCTTATAATTTAAAAGTTTAGATCACACATCAATACACGGTGCACTCGAACTACTCTCACATTCGTACTTATCGAACCCTACACAATTAACATTCATTTTAGGCCTATGTAACTAAAGTTAAAATAGCAATAGACTCTGAATGTTTCAAAGATTTATTCTTAAATTTTACCAAGACCAAATATTCATTCAATTCATTCATACGGTCTGCCATACACAATTATATTAATAATAAGACCATTAATATATACAGTTAGTAAAGGGAAAATAAAGAAACTGACCTGAATACAGAAAACTATTTTTCACCAAAATACATAGCACAGCCTTTCTATTTGAAAATTCGTTTTCCCTCTGAGAAGAACAATAGAATTAACCGCCAAAATATACTAGCCAATAGAAAAGTATAGAAATGTTTGTGGTTCAATCACCCGTGACTTAGAATGCGAAAAACCAGTAAAGCCAGAATGACCAGGCTAAAAATACGTCTGTCAATAGGTCCGTGTGAATAGTCGTCATAAAGTACATGTAATAACAATAAACTACTATCTATAACTATTATAGAAAAGTTAATATAAGTTTAATATACTCATGGCGATATTATTCATCTAATAAAGTTAAAACATGTTAAATTCTGTATAGAACTGCAGGCTGTCACATTATTATTATTATTATTAAATTATTATTTATAGGTTTATTATTATTTTTAACGCCATGATTTTATTTTATTTTTCTTAAATTGTTATGCAAAACATTTTAAAAATGTAAAACGCTCAAATCTATTTTTATGCACGACAACGTCACACGGGATTTCCCCCATTCCATTCATAATAACTTCAAAATAGTTCCGACAAAAGTACATTTGTTTCACATATATATATAGGTGATACAAGGTTTTGTATCATCTAGGTTGTATGAATCGCTTATTTTTTCCAGATTTTGACAAAATACATAGTTAATTTTAAATAAATAAGACATATCGACGGTACATTATGGTAAAACTATTTAATAAATATTCTGTTAAAAGGTGTTTTTTACATCGTAAATTGCAACTTTGAAGTATTCTAATAATTAATTCTGGGGATGATGTTATACACGGATTGTGTCTTAATATTCTTATTTTCTACCTCGCTGTCGCTCGGTAAAAAAATTAAGAATATTAAGGCCCAGGCCACGTGTAAATGAGTACCACATTATACCGCATGAATTGTTTCTAAATTTTATTACGTCGCTCTGCATTGTGTTTGAAGTTTCGTCAAATGTCCTTTTTGCGACAATCAGATCATCTATCAACCATATCGTTCATGCGAATATGCCATTACGACAAACTTTCTCTGAATTACCGCGAAACTTTTATAACAACTCAAATAAGCGCAAATGTCACGACAAACGCAAACAGGGATATATATTTTTTTAAATGTCTACAGACACTATGCATTTTTTTACTACCACAATGCAATGTAAGGACTTTAAACAGCATACGTGAAAACGTTACAAAGACTAGCTTACAAAGTCCCTGCTTTAACACCGACAGCACCTCAACTAAGAGGCTGCAGCATTATGAGGAAGCAGATGAGAAAAATAACCGCCCAAAAAATTGACGTTCACTTGCTTAATCCCCCTGTATCAGGATGTACATGGTCGAAAAATATAAAAGTATAAGGACTGTGTTTAAACCGATTTTCGCCATTTTAGAAACCTACTAACAGTTGATGGCTTCCAAACGAATAAAATATTGCATATATTCTCAAATGCCTAACAATTTCATGATCAATCTACGTACCATTACCTACTGACATGTGTCATATTTGGATATAGTCAACGTCTAACAAATGCTAATAATCCAATATTCTACATTTGAAGTTTTTCAGAGGCAGGTTAATTTAATAAGAGTACAGTTTAAGTTAAAAAAATATGTAATCTTTTTAAAGATATATCAGCTTTGTATTTAATTAACATACTGCCTTTATGGGTGACCACGCGAGGAAAAAAATATTTCTCTGAAAAAAAGGAATATAACCCGAGACGTTGTGGGGGATGATTCTTTTTTCTTAGTGTGATTAATTCCAAAGTGTCGAACGCATTTTATCCAATGAAATGAATTTTAGAATTTGTTACAAAAAACAGAAATAAATCTGCTTATTCTTAATTAAACGCAATATTTCATGGTCTACTCTAATACATTCAAAGATATTGAACAATTAAAAGAGTGTGTACATACGTACATACATATTACAGATATATATCATTTTAATGTTGTTTTATATGGTTAAATTAAATACTGCTATTGAAGACAGTAAGTTGATATTCAATTCTTGAATAAATGTAATATACAAATCTATTACACAACATGAACACAACATCCTATCAATGAAATATGATGATACTACATTCTATGTTAACGTTTTTTGTCCGAGGTATAACGATCTAATCATTATAATATCATGGTAAAACAGATTTTTCAAAACTTATAATAAGGTGATGTTAGATAATTAATTTAGAAAACAGTACCTATAAAAATATAAATCTGACGGACCTGTTTGTTTTGTAATAAATCCAAATTTAAACTGTTAAAAGACGCAAATTTAGTATCGAGAACAAATTTAAACTTGGAACACGTTATAAAAACCATTGTCAGACAATGTTTATAAACTTAACCATAACTTGTTACAAACAATGTAGATCATGTTCCTGTTCAATAGCCTTCATCGTATAAAGAAAATATTATCTCTATTATTTTGACGGGTGGGTTCCATATTCGATATTAATAAATACATATTATAGGATTAAACATTGGGTTTTAGGAAATTATCACTGTGTAAACTCCGGCGACTCACTCACAAACTAAATAAAGTCCGAAGGACTTTATGTCAAGTTTGTGAGGGAGTCGCCGGAGTTTACACATTGATAATTTCCTAAAACACAGTGTTTAATACTTATAATTCTGTGAAATAATCGTTGCGATTTTTAAAACAGCAAAAACAGTTACAGAAACCCGTCTAGACCTCAAAACGTACCTAGGCCGGAAAGCGTATGGATATGCAAAACATAGTACCAAAGGAATCAAGGTTCTGTAGAATATTGATAGGAAAAAAACAAAATGAAACACTAAATTGTATTTATATTATATTTTATTTGAAGTCTCAATCGTTTTAATTGGAAATAATTGGGGAAGAGAAAACATTGTCCCCTCTCCCTGACGATACGCTAGGAGGACGCCATCTTGTTTACATTGGATACTGAAAGTAGTCCGCTCAGAGGAAATATCGATATATAAATTATCTGAGAAGACGCCATTTAAGTGTTTTTATCCAATCAAAGCACTTAATATAAATAAATTACAGCATGAATAGAATTATTATCAAATACAGGATAAAAAGATGTATAATATTGCTATACATACAACCAAGGGGAATTTTATACATTTGAAAGGGAGAATGTAAGGGAGCCCAACAACGTCAAATTTGAATATCAAACTGGTAAATAATCCGTTACGTGTGAATATGCACCCTTGCCGAGCAATAACCCCTAGTTTTTTATTCAAAGCTATCCCGCTGTGGTCATCAGTATAAATTAATATGCATAACGCTTATCTATAGCCCCTTCCAGTTTCTTTCTTTTATCTTTTTTTTCCTTTTTTAACGGTATGTTTTGTATTTCAGTGTGTTTTCTAAATTGCTAGAAAGGCTAAATTCTAATTGTTTAAAAAAAAACAAGAATATTTGTTGATATGATGTCATGTGACTTAGCTTGACATTACCGCGGAGATACTTTCTTTCCTAGGGAGAGGGTCGTCGAATATGAACGTATATTGACTGAAGCATGATCGTGAAAAATAATGAATGTTTATTAAAGGACGACGCGGATAACTGTAATCGGAGCATGTAGAATATTATTCGACCACGTTTCCGATTAAATTTCAAGAATTTCTATTTCTCAACAGCAACAAAAAGTTTACGTCGGAAATTGTTGTAAGTTTCTTATCGTATTTAAGTTGACATGCACTGAGTAATTTTCTTCAGTACGAGTCAAGACGAAACTTTCGTCCTCTTTTCAAAGGAATTTTAGGCATCTGGATGGGTTCGGTATGTAAGGGAGCCCAATAGTATCAAATTTGAATATCGAAATGGTAAAAAAATCACTGATGCGCGAATATGCAAAACTCAGACCCACCCCTTCATCCTCTTTCAATCTTCATGACATTTGACAAAACAGTTGCCATTATATTGGTTTAGATGCTATCAAAGAAATTTAAGACATCTGTAGGTATTCTTTATGTAAGAAAGCCCAACAGCATCAAATTTGAAGATCGAAATGGTAAATCAAGCTCTGCTTATAACTCGTGTTTCCTGATACAAATAGCCCCGTGCGGGATCCGGGTGGCCAAAAGAATAGACCGCAGTCGCGCTAGCTTGTCGTAAAAGGCGACTAAATAGCGCCCAGTACCCTGACCGGCGTGTCAGGTCGGTTTGCCTATAGACCGACTGGGATGTGTGACCCAGGTGGTTGAATGGGGTACCCCTGGCAAACTGGGGTTGTCAGGCCATAATACGGAAAACCTGACCGCAAACCATATTAGTGCACCCTGTTGGGAAAAATGCCACGTTCCTCGCACGTTAAAGAACGCTGCTGTAGTATTCGCTATGAGAAGGGATTTCGATCCCGCTACAGGAGGCTGAATTGCCCGACCCTATCCATCCTCCCATTTGCCAGTGGCAATCTAAAATCCGGGACCCCTATTTTTCCTTGTGTCCCATCCCATTTTCATTCATCATCATTTCATGTTCATTTTATCATCCATTTCATGTTCATCGCCTGAATATAGCTGAAATAATGCTGCTCGGGCGTTAAACAACATTATCCATTAATCAATCAATCAATCCTGATACAAATATAATTCATATTTATGTAATACTATATAAAAGTTGTATGTGGCTTTTACTTATTACATTAATAATATATTTTATTATATTGTAACAAATTTTTCCCATTTGGTTTCATATAGGAATTAAGTGCAATATATTTTTATATTTTACACTGCGTCTCGGTCTTTTATGTAATTTTCGAGAAAAGTACAGATGTGTTCTCGATATCTTTTGGTGTAGGGCCACCATTGATTTTGGACTCTTCAGCTGTATTAAATTCGATGATTTTGATTTATCCTAGAATATTTATCTTTATTTCAAATAAAGTGACAATTCTGTCCGAAATAAATATGCAGCGGGTCAAAATTCTGTCAAAATTTCACAGCATGTTTCATTGCATATAAGAACGAACGCTCAACCGGAAGTGAACATGGTCTAAAAATCTGCTTTCACTTTTTATTTCAGTCCAAAAAATAGTGCATGTCCCTAATTTACTCTCAACATTTTTATGGTCATTTAAAACCAATTAAACCAGCTTTCCAAAAATACCAAATTTATTCTGGTATCATATGCGGTTCATAGTCTATTTGAGGCAACGGTGAATTGTCTGCTGAATAGTACTATTTTACGTACAACCTCTGGACTGGTTTCCAGTATTTGGTGGTCCAACACCTTTTCTGTCGTTTGGTAAACACACATGGCCAAAAATGACATACATGATCTGCTCTCGAAGGGAGAATCAGCAGAACCGCTTGAAACTACACAAATGGAAATGAATTGGATTGTCGAAAAAAGTTAAGTTAAAGAATTCATAGACCATCAACAGAAAAAATAGACTGTAACCTGTATGAAATTAAATATTGATCAAGTGAAAATATGACATATTGGACCTAGTTAAATGTTACAAAAATAGCAAAGATAATGAATAATCACTCAGAAGCACCCAACAAATTATTACTATTTGATAAAGGAGTTATTGCATGAATATTGGGAAATATTGTCCCTCTCAATATTTCCCAATATACATGCAATAACCCTATATTATTATATAGTAATATTTTTCCCCATTGTATTTTATATAGCAATAAAGTGCAGTATATTTTCATATTTTACACTGAATCTCGGTCTTTTATGTAATTTCCGGGAAAAGTACTGATGTGTTCCGGACATCGGCTTTTATATTTTACTGTTGTTTGGTAAACAAACATGGTCGAATATGACATACATGATCTGCTCTCGAGCGGAAAATTAGCAGAACCGCTTGAACTGAACAAATGGAAGTGAATTCGATTGTAGATAAAAGTAAACTTCATAGATCAACAAAGGAAAAAAGCAAGTGTAAACTGTACAAAATGGGATCTAAATATCGTGTATGAAGCCATGCGAAAAAAATAACACACACTGGTTTTAATTTTCAGGTTCTTTATTTGTAGTGGGAATCAACAGAAAACAATGACTAAATAAATAAAGCCCTGTAATATACAAATTTAAAATAACATAAATATTGGTGCAAGAAAGATAACTCTAACTTGTTTCATAACAAATATTGTCTGCACCATGAAAATAAAAATAATACATATATAAATATTTCTTATTCTACTTAATTCACAAGACTTAAAAATAGATTAGTCTTTGCATGTATGAAAGTGTCCTTGAAAACCATAGACTTCATTCGGTTATACATATCGCATTACTTGCAAAATAAATATTTTGTACATTAAGAAACTCAAAAATATATCAACAAAATTATCACATTGGATAAAATCAAATGCCAAGCATTAATAAGCAAAGCAAGCAATTAAGCAGCAAAGCATTAATTAAAATAACAAAATTACACAATATGCTTACCACTCAAAAAGATGAATAGGCTGGCAGTCAAAACATTATAATCATATATGCTTCTACATCATGGTTATACCTGAAGCACAATTATATATCATAAATACTGTGTTCAGCTAATAAAAATATAACATACATTCTGAACACGGACAAACACAAACTATCTCAGAGTGCATCATATGTAAGATGAGCATTATTAAAAATTATCAATTTAACACCTTATTTAACTAATTATAAGAAACCGTACTCACTCATAATACTTTATTATGATTTCTGTATTTACTTAAAAGTTATTTATTATTTTATTAATTTATAACTCTAGAGATATGTTTATCTCAATAAAAATGGTTTACAATATTAAAATTTACACATGCAATCAGATCAGATTCATATCACAGATTTATTCTCAGATTCATACAAAGCTTTCAGATCATTATCAAGCTGCTCTGTTAAAATGTCATAATTATTGGGAATAAGTGAAAAGAAAATAGTAACAAACCTAATTCAGCACAATATAGTTTAGTTGAAAGTTTCTCAGAACAAAGGCTGTGAAGTATTGTTGCAAATTCAGTAAGAAACAAAAATGTCTGCCTTTCTCTCTCAAGGTTTATCAAGAAGTGTTCACCAAAACAATAGAATTAGAATTTTACCTCCAAAAGAATACATGTGACTCAAAATGACCAATAGACAATAAGACTGTAAGAAGTACTAGAATAAAATAGAAGAGTTGCTAAAAATAACTGTCACCTGACAGGTAACTCCAAATTCCACAATCAGTGATTACTATTATCCAAAATAGGTATCACAAAACTAGATAAGATTTTATAGTGAGTCAGTTTATATAATAATATATAAACCTGTTCATTTAATAATCAAACTAACTCATACATGTGTACTACAATAATAATTTACAAAGTATAGAAACTAAATAAATCCTGGAAAATAACACTCTGCCACATACTCCCCCCAGCCGGAAAATGACGTCTCGGCATTCTGTCTGTCACTCTAGAGTATGGGCAGGATCCAATAGTCTTAGGATGGTCTTTCCTGTTTCATCCTTTAAATCGGTAAGAAGGTTGGTAGTCTTTGCCAGTGTTGTGATATAATGGATCTTCTTTTACCAGTCTGGTTGTTCGTGTGAAACAGTAGACTTCGTCAGAATGAAATCTCAAGACCTGTACCTAAGTGGTGGTCTTCTTTCTCTGGTCGATCGTCTTAATGTAGGAACTGGTAAATCATCTGGAGCACTATCACTGTCAGCACTGCTGTCCTGCTGAACTGTCTCCTCTCTGTCCGAAGCGCTTCCTTGGTCACTGACATCAAGCTGGTCATCTTCTACACTATCAGTGTCTTCAGATGGAAGGGCGTCCCCTCCAGCTTCTGTCTGATTCTGTCCATCAGGGTCCGACATAACAAGAGGTTCCTGAGTGATGGATGGATCACTGCTGTCTTGTTCCTCCCTGATTACAAATCTCCATTCTGACTCCTCTTCAGATTCAAGATCCTCAGTGTCATCAGTCTGGACAATAAGTTCCTTTCTTCTTTTCGCTGGGACTGGTCTTATCTTGGAAGGTCTTGGAGCTGCTGTTGGTTTAACTTTTGTTGCTCTTGGAACAGGTATTGGTGTGTCTCTCAATATTCCAATGGGAAGCAAGAGGTTGCGGTGGACTGTCTTGTCCCTGCCTTGTCCATTCTCCTTCCTCACCACAAAAACAGGAATGTCCCCATTCTTCTTTCCTATGACGATGTAAGGGTCATGTTCCCATCTGTCTGCTAACTTGTGTTTCCCTTCAAATCTAACAATCTTCACCAATACTCCTTCCTCAACAGTACCTCCTTCTACTTTGGTGTCATACAAGTCTTTCTGTTTTACTCTGGCTTTTTCTGCTGCGGTGTTAGCTAGCTGGAATGCTTCTGATATTCTTTTCCTCAGGTCCTGAACATACTTAGTGGTTGGTTCCTTGTCACTTTCTCTCAGTCCAAATACAGCATCTACTGGTAGCCTAGGGTTCCTTCCAAACATCAGCAGGTAAGGTGTTTGGCCAGTGCTTTCATGTCTGGTACAGTTGTAGCAATGCATCATTGGTCCTACATAGGCCTTCCAGTTGGCTTTCTTTTCGTCATCCAGTGAGCCAAGCATGTCCAATAAAGTTCTGTTGAACCTCTCTGTCATCCCATTACCCATAGCATGGTAGCTGGTGGTTCTGGATTTCTTCATGCCTGTTATGGTGCAGAGTTCCTTGATTAACTGGCTTTCAAAATTCGCTCCTTGGTCTGAGTGGATGCGTTCTGGTATGCCATAATGAACTATAAAATGTTGGTAGAATGCCTCAGCTGTTGTTTGGCAAGTTGATTTCTTGTTGGTATAGCAGCTGCAAATCTGGTAAAGTGGTCAGTTATTACCAAGATGTGTTGATGGCCTCCCTTTGATCTTTCTAGGGTCAAGAAATCCATACATACAAGCTCCAAAGGTGAACTGGTGGTGATATTCACAAGCGGTGCTCGTTGGTTGGTCTGCGATTTCCTCCTTACACATCTTCCACATTCTTCTATCCATTTCTGTATATCTTTGTGCATACCAGGCCAATAAAATCTGTCTCGTACAAGTGATGTTGTTCTGTCTTTTCCTGGATGTCCATAGTTGTCATGTAATAGTTGCAATACGGTTGGTACATGTGCTAATGGTAATACAAGCTGATTACGGGTATCATCGTCTGTGGTTGTCGAACGATATAGTACTCCATCAATCAATTTCAGGTGTTGAAACTGTTTGGTGTAAGGATTTTTACCAGAAGTCTTCTTTGATGGCTTGGTGTTGGTAGATAGATAATCAATCATCAGAGCAATGTTTGGATCCTGATGCTGTACTTGTATCCAGTCAATGATGTTGCCAGTGTCTGTTCCTCTTGGATCTTCATCATCTATTACTAGATCTGGTGTTATGGTTATACTGTCAATATAAGCAGTTGGTATAGTTGAATTACAAATAGCCTGGATTGAGTCGCTGGAAATGCTGGTTGTGCTGGTTGTTGGTAATCGACTGAGTGCGTCTGCATCTGCGTTGTTTTTTCCTGGTCGGTATTTAATATCAAAGTTGAAAGCTGCAAGTGCTGCAAGCCAACGGTGTCCAGTGGCATCTAACTTGGCGGTTGTCAAAACATATGTGAGAGGGTTGTTGTCTGTAAGCACTGTGAAGTTCTGATTGTAAAGATAATCTCGGAATTTGTCGCTGATTGCCCATTTTAATGCCAAAAATTCTCTTTTGTGTGGTGGATAGTTCTTCTCTGCTTTATTGAGTCCTCTGCTGGCATAACTAATGACCCGCTTCAAATCACCTTGTTGTTGGTATAGGACTGCTCTAAGGGCCTCGCCTGATGCATCAGTATGCAATTCATAAGGGAGAGAACTGTCTGCATATCCTAGTATTGGTGCTGTTACTAGTCGTTCCTTTAAAGTTTCAAAAGCTGTATCCTGTGCTTTCCCCCATTCAGTAAAAGGTGTAGTTTTCTTAGTTCCTTTCCTTATCTTCTTCTTAGTTGGTGATGGAATAAGGTCTGTAAGAGGCTTGCTGATCTTGCTGAAATCTTTGATGAAACGTCTGTAGTATCCTACAAACCCTAAAAATCTTCTTACATCTTCTGGTGACTCTGGTTTTGGCCAATTTACCACTTTCTCTGTCTTTGCTTCATCAATTTCTACTCCATGTTCCGATACTACATGGCCAACATATTTCACTTTACGTTTGAAAAATTCACATTTGTCAGGGGCTAGTTTCAAGTTCCACTCTCTGATTCTTTGAAATACAAGATGTAGGTTGTGTAAATGTTCCTCATATGTCTTTCCATAAATTATCACATCATCAATAAATATGCAGCATATTTTGAAGTTATAGTCGGCTAAACAGTTTTCCATTAAACGTTGGTAAGCTGAAGGTGCGTTGCATAATCCAAAAGGCATTTTCTCATACTGCCAGAATCCTAAAGGTCCTACTGAAAAAGCGGTTCTCTCTTAATGTTCATCTAAAATTTCCACTTGGTGATAACCAGACTTCATGTCGATGACTGAATAGAATTTATTACCTCTGCAGCTGTTAAACAGTTCTTCAATCCTTGGTAGAGCATACTTGTCCTTCTTAGTCTGTGAGTTTAGCTGACGATAGTCCACACACATCCTTAATGTACCATTTTTCTTCCTGACCAAGACTACATTTGATGAGAATGGTGATCTAGATGGTTTGATGATGCCTATGTCTAAAAGTTGTTTCAGGTGAGACTTTACTTCATCATACATGTACATGGCCAAAGGAATGCTGCGGTATCTCTGTTTAAATGGTGTCTCATCTACTAAGTCTATTCGATGTTTCACTCTGTCAGTACATCCAACGTCATTATCTCCTATACTAAAAATATCGGTATAAGAAAGTATAAGTTGTTTTCCTTGTTCCAGTTGAGTATCTGTTAAATCACTTTTGGTAATGTCTACAAGTGTCAGTGGATTAAAGTTGTCGTTAGTGGTAACTGGTAGATTAGGATCATCCTCAATGGTTACAGGTTGTACTTCACAAATAATAGCCTTCTGTGGAATAGTTATTGTATGGTTGCTGGTATTGGATAATCTAACACTGATGATACCATTCTGTCTGTATTTGTACTGTAGACATGTTGGTTGAATTTCTATATCATTGACTGATGGTGAAAGGTTTGATGATTGAAGAATCGATGAAGTCTGATGATAAGGTAACTCCTGGTCATAATAGCAGTATACATCTAATGTCTGATTTGGTATCATGGTGACTTTCTGTTGTAGGCGTACTATGGCTAAACGGTTATCATTCTTGTTGAGTTGTTTTTCTCTCATGGTAATACATCTGAACGTCAGAAACCATGGTGTAGTCAAGTCAGTGTTCTGTAAATATCTAGTACCATGTTCCTCTTTCAACTGTTGTATCATACGGTTCAAAATGTTGGTGCCTATAAGTGCTGGTACTTGTTGACTGTAGCGACTGTCAGGTACAACTAGAAATACATGTCGTGTGGTAGTGTTAGTATTACCTGGGGTCTTGATGTCTACCTCTATGTAGCCTAAGTATGGTAGTGGTGATCCTCCAGCACATTCAATTTCTAAAAGTTGATCTAAAGTGTGAAGTGGTATAGAGTTGGCCAAATATTTCTTGTAGTAAAATTCCGAAATAGTTGAAACTGTAGACCCTGTATCTAATAAAGCTGGAATTCTGTTGCCATTAATGATGATGTCAGTTTCAGTTGGTTGTCCAAAAAGGTCAGTAGGTACAATACTTTTCACTAAGTTGTTTCTTCTAATGGGACCTCTTCTTTTGTGACCTAGTACCGGCCCCTCCGTACTGGCACTGCACGAAACAATAACTTTTAAGATAGTCAAAAGGTATCCAAAAGTCCCAATTTTGAATACATTTTGTTGTCTTTTGAACACATTTTTAAAAAATACAAAAGATCTAAAAGATCATCTTTTTGTATACCTTTTTGACTTCAAAAGTCAATCGAAATGGCCCACTTTTGATTTGACAAAAGGTGTTGCAAAGTTCACCTTTCCAGATCTAAAATGTGTTCAAAAGGTGAACAACAAAATATGACCTTTTTTTTCCAAAATATAATCTGTTGTCGACAAAAGATAATAAAAAGATCATATATCAACAAAAAAAGGTGATGAAAGGTAGTCCACAGATGCTATTTTCAAAACCAAAAGACCAAGGTCATATGGTATTTTGACCAAATTAAAATCCAAAAGGTCTCCTTTTGTATTGATGAAATTACAAAAAATTGCACAAAAGGTTACTTGTTATAATCTAAAATATGGTCAAAAGGTTATGAATTTCCATATTTTGCATGGATAATATTACAAAATGGACATTTAGGTTAGGGGAAAGATGATATGATGAAAAAAAGCTGCATGCACAGGTCGGCTCACGTGGATTTGGTTTTTTCAACCTATCCAGAATCAGCATTCCACAAATGTCCACCTTGACCTCTCATTTTGTAAAACAGTGAGCATCATTGCTCACTTACATTTATCAACAATAACAGTCTTGTGATGAAAAAGAACATGTCTAGTCCAATGAAAAGTTTGTGCAAGTTTTACTCTAGAAATATTGCTGACACTGTGCTCACTTAAGCTCCAATATTGGACTGTTGAATTTGTATCAATAGGATGACCACTAACTTGAACAATGGTCAAGGAATTCAAGATGACACAGCATTAAGAAAGTAGAGTTAAAAGTGTACTAGCTAATGTACATTTGCCTGTATATATCACTGAGCTGACAGGCTTGTCTAATGGCAATTAATCCCAAAGGTGTTACAATTTTATCATTTTCAAGTGGATAAATATTACATAAAAAAGAAACAATTTAACCATTTATTGAATAAATGCTCATTATGTCAATATGTACATTTTTCAATCTGTTTTACAATCCAAGAGGAAGGTGTTCTAGTTCATTTCTGGTTGCTCATTTTCTGTCCTTTCTGCTTTTGGTTGAAGAAATGTCAATAAATTTACAGTCTAATTTTATCTTTTATTCTATAAATTTATCCAACTTCGAAGATGTCTAGTATGTAATAAATCCATCTTGACATTCCTCATACATGTCATATGAGGACATATATAGGCCATTAAGACGGGTCTTATCTTCTTGATATCACTGATCTCCATATTGTCTAGTGCAGCTATTATTCTGAAAAATATATATACAGTGTATGTGTGTGTGTTACAGATCTAGACATAACTAAAATGATATGTGGCACATTATGTAATAATAATAAATGTTGACATTTTGTATAAAACATCCATAAAACTGAACATTTGGGAGCTGATCGAGGGGGGCTGGAGGGGGGATCATTAACATGGTAACAATTTGTATATTTTTCCCCAAAATAACAGTAAATTTAAAATAATGATAACACTAACAGATAACAGCAATTTACATGAGAAAACAATGCAGTGAGTTCATAAATCGAAAAAACAGATAACAGCAGAATCTCATCAAAGGGCGATATGGTGAAAAAATGCATTAATTAATCAGTGTTTCCATAGTAACTAGTATGTGATCTTATGTATATCCCTCCCTTCATATGGAGACTCAACTACATTGAAATAAGTGGTGATTAAAATGAATTAACAGATAACAGAAAAAATCTGTAAAACATTAAACAGTGTTCTGACTAGAATTATTAAACAGCAAACAGTGTTTTTATTTACATTATAACAATTAACAACAATGTCAATTTAAAAAAAAACAGATAACAGCTAATGGTTGAAAGTTAACAGTTGCTTTCTACTGTTTCGAATTTAGAACACTCCATATTAAATTAGTAAGCATTTGCTCATCAGTGAAGGTTGTGATTTGCTTTCAACATGTGTATTCTGATCATCTCCTTTTTATTTATACACTCAAAAGAAATTCAAGACTGAAAAAAGTATTATCGTAACATACTTCTTTTTTCCCGTTCTAGTGATGTTTTCTTCTTTTTCTAGACGTCTAGATTGTCGTTATGGATAGCAGCGTTTTCCTGCTTCTTTTGTCTGGCAGTACATGTATCTGTTAACAGCATCTGAAAAAAAAATAACAAATTCATTTGCAAGTACTGTAAATCCTCTTCAATTTTAGTAGTTTCTTTTTACAATCTGAACATTAGAAAATGACAGATATTGCATATAAAAGTAATTATTATTCAAACAGTTATGATTGATTGATTGATTGATTGATTAATGGTGTTTAACGCCCGAGCAGCAATATTTCAGCTATATTCAGGCGACAAACAGTTATGAAACTAACCCCTTCATCTACCCCCCCCCCCAAACCACACACAGAAGCAAGTACAATTTTAAGTACAATGTTTAAATAAAAATAATATTTTTGCAGTATAGCTTGTTAAAAACATAATACATGAAATATAAGTCATTCACATAATGTGAACTATATTCAGACAATAAATATATGCTTATGTATGATTATCTCCCCTTTCAATTTGCAATATGGCGGCGGATATGTGTTCTGTCGGGTGTGATTTTCTATTGCTTGAATGCCGTGGACAAACTCAAAGATAAAACAGATTTATATATTCTTGGATATAAATACCTGATATGAAGTACTTTCATCGTCGGAGTCAACACTTTGCTGAGTATAAAAAGAACAATGTGGCAGTCTCGATGTCATGTGCGTCAGTGGTAAATTTCAATCTGGACATTCTTGTTTACCAGTAAACCTACTGACAGTGCTGAATCCTCAAGAATTTCATCGTCTGAGATATCAAATACAACACTAACCATAATAATTGTTCGAACTACTAAGTTCACAAGAATGAAAGCGCGTAATCTTGACTTTTTTACTGAAAGGTGAGCACTGTCTTTAAAAATAGGCGCCGAGGCCTGGCATTTAGAAAATTGAGATGCTGATTGGATGTGGTTAATGATTAATCGATTCCGGTACACGCGCAAACGCACGAAGCCATGTGCACTGTGGCCTTGTATTTTGTGTAAGTAGAATCTGTAGTATCTTAATATAATTTATGTTTTATAGTTATTCCAATTTAAATTTTGGTAAGTGTACAGTGTAAAATTACATACTTTTTCATTATAATACAATTTATAAATAAAAATAAAAATATATTTATAGATGTTACCACAAAATTTTCACTGTGCTGGTGCACACTATCAACACTTTCCATTTTTAAATAAATAAATGGCTGTATAAAAATGTGCTTGTCAAAATCCTTTCAATGTACATTTTAAATACTTAATAACTAGCACACTTTGTTACATTTTCTATGTTAGTAAAGCACATTTTGTTTATTTGACACATGTATTATTACTACATGTACTTCAACTTCAACTTGGATGCTTAAAAATATCCATAAGGACATCTATTCAACTAGAATAGTAATAGTATACTCTCATATCTTAGTAAATGTTCAGTATTTCATAAATTTTAGCTAATAGTTGGTTTTTTATAGTTAAAAAAAGTACATTTAATTTGTACTAAAATTTTGAAAATGGAGTTAAACCAATTTTGATTTTTCCATCGTTGACAAATTTGAAGTCGCATATAAATACCCCTTTTAAGCCGTGGGGCCGGGAGGGGGTCATTTTGCCTCAGAAACTGATATATGGCCAAAAAAAATATGTGTGTTTCCGGTTACCCGAACCTACCTATTTTTTTGAAGCCGACCCTAAAGGTTTTTTTTCGTTTTAATGGAGGTTACTTTGAACCGGAAAACTCCTAGTATTGTTCTGGGTTTTAGTTATATTTTCTTATTATATAGATAGAGATGAAATATCGAATTTTCCGAGTGACAGAAATCACATGTGAAAATTATCGTTTATTTTCACTCTCGGGTTTTTTCCCGCCGTTGGTTTTGTACTATACAGATATTCATCCGCCGTTCATAAAATTTAGGATTAAGCATTTAAATTTTATGAAAGCAATTTTGATCTATATACTAAATAGGATAATCAATTGGGCATCGTGAATATCCAAAATATGATCACTCGTGCCGCATAAAGCATCAGATTGAACTCATGCGGGGAACAAGTTCCACGCACTCGTTTAATCAGATGCGTTATGCGGCACTCGTCATCATATTTTGGATATTCACTCCGCCCAATTAATTATCCTATAAATACTTCCGCCCCAACATAACTTATTTAACCAACATGATTCCCCCAAAAAAAATCGTCTTATGAGTACCTACCTATTTTATAATTCTATGTAACCGGAAACAAACATATTTTTTTGTTTGGCCTAACATTAAAGATAAAGTAATAAACACATTTTACAAGTTTTGAAGTTATTTTAAAAAATAACAATTTTAAACACTAGGTACAATATAATGTATCTACTGAAACACCAAAATACCAACGAGGTCGTAGTATTTGCATAAACTTATCATCTTAAAAAAACATCGTCAAAAGGCTATATATGTAAAGTATTATATATTTTACTGTGGGGAAACAACCCAGAGCGAACAGTTATCTGGTTGAAACATAAGTCAGGGGCTAACTGACTTGATACCACCTTAAGGTACTAAAATTGTGATACAAAGATACAAATCTGCCAAAAGGTCATCATTTTATTCATCAATACATATTATTTACATTCTTGTGGCTTGATATACATTAATACTCTGTATAGGACAAAATATAAATTAATCAAAGAAATGGGCCAACATATGCTTATTAATTTATAAAATTTAATGACTACATATATTTATACAATGTAAATGCCTAGTGTTATGATACCATTTTATGTATCGTTCATTTGGACTGCTTCTCATTATCGACGAATATAGTTCTCCAATATAAACTGTGTATTTCTTTGAATATTATTTATATATTGTGTTTTTTGTAGGTAAATATTGCTACCTAAACCTTAGCAGATTTTCGTATGAAATTACACAATCATCAATACATGTACAACTGAACCATTGAAGCTCAGTTATGGAGATGTGTTTACTATAATTCATAATTTTGTGGTTTGCAGCAGGACAAGAAATTGCTTCGACAAGATGTCTAAATACATGAAGATTCATCGAAGGAATGGTAAGCCACAATAAATTATCAGCTTATTAAAAATAACTTCTGGCGAGTCTTACAAATATTATTATCTCTGTGTTAAACATGTTCGACTCCTACTCAGTTATTGATCCAGGAGCATTCATCTGATGAGATTTACAAAGGAGGTAGGGGGGAGGTGTTGTAATAAAACTAATAGAAGTTGTGTTATATTTTGTAACATAATTTACATAAATTCCATTGAATAACCCAAATATTATACTACGGTAATAAAGCCCCGCCTACTCCTATGTATTTATTGGGGGGGGGGGAAGCTGGAGTACCCGCAGCAACCCCCGACCTTCAGTAGGTAAACTGGCAATCCTTGTACAATTAATATTGAAGTCTATTACACCCTACCCGCAGTTTGACTTGAACCAGCAACCTCAGTGTTGACAGACCATATGATCAATAGTAGACGAACTACCTTAACCACTCGGCTACCGTGGCCTCTGATACCTGAATAGGGGTAAATGTATCGTGCTTTCATGCCAGACACAGCTGTTCATACTAATACTAGTAGGATGTGTTGCTTAGTTTAGTTTTAGTTTTTACTTTTCATAAGTACTTATTTTAATTTTTACATGTAATTTTACAAAGGAGTTTACAAGAATGAGGAAAGTAATGGTTTAAGCAAGAAGATTAAGGGGACATAAAGCAAAGAATCAAAAGCAGGTTAAATTTTAATTGATTTTACATGTATGTTCTACTTCCTGTATTAAAATGTTTCTGCCCTAAATTACTGGGTAGATATAAAGATCAAAAGTTTGAATTGTGGTGTGTGGGTTTTTTATCTCCCAAAATCTGGTAACAGAATAAATAATGGAAACCTATACCAGAACTTGGCTGTCATACATCTGATGAAGTAGAGAAATAAAACAACAATAGTGATTTTTGTGTGCCGGTCATTGGGGCCGTCACATGGGATAAAAATATTGGACCTAGTCATATTTTGGCAGACCGTACCATGGATTTTCGCTGACTCTGGTATGACACTGTCACTTGGAAATTTTGCTGTTTGAATTTTGTTTTTTTTTGTTTGTTTGGTGGTATTTAACGCCACTTTCAGCAATTTTTCAGCTATATCATGGCGTCTAGTTTTTATTGGGGGAGGAAGCCGGAGTACCTGGAGAAAACCCCCGACCTTCGGTAGGAAAACTGGCAATCCTTGCCAATTAAGATTGGAGTTGAGTACACACTGCATGCAGTGAGAATCGAACCCGCAATCTCAGTGTTGACAGACCACGTGATCAATAGTAGACGAACTACCTTGACCACTCGGCCACCGAGGCCCCGTTTGAATTTTGACATGTCAAACTAGTTTACTAGGTTTCAGTCAATTTTAATACAAATTTTACTTGTATGGTATACAGTCACTTCAAAATATTTGCCATCAAAAATCATTTTCTGGTCCAACTTTAAACACATTATGATATCATTTTTCTGTTGGCTGTAAAAATATTTTGATTGTTTCAATTTTGCATTCCATTTCAGGTACAGAAAAACAAATCATAATTGAACTTGAAGTGGCCACCAAGAGTATAGAACATTTAGAGAAGAAACAGTTGTTCCTAGTGAAAATAATCAATATCTTAAAGAAAGAGACTTTGTTTTCAAACATGGTAAAATACCAGAGAAGTGCAAGATTCTTGCAAAGGAAATATAAGCAAATTAATGATTGAATGTGAAGTTTGTAGTCACTGAATTGAAATTCTCTAGTTGTCAACAATAGAATAGTTAAAATATCATTACAGTATTAGGAAAATATTAAACAATAGTTGATTAGTTTATTAGAATATTTTTTCTTATGCTCTTGTTCTTATTGCAAAAATGGAGTTACAATGACATGCTTAATTTATTGGTAAATGAGCTGCAATACCTAGGAGAAAGCGTGCACACTAAGCTTCTGTTTTTTAATGGGAGTGTGCACACAATTCTGTGATGCTTTCTGCCCTTGGGGAGAAAGCATGCACACAAACTAGTGAAGCCGCTACTCCTTGCATTGGGAGAAAGCGTGCACACAAACCAGTGAAGCTGCTACTCCTTGCTTTGGGCAAAAGCGTGCACACAAACAAGTGAAGCCGCTACTCCTTGCATTGGGAGAAAGCATGCACCCAAACCAATGAGCCCCTAATCCCTTGCTTTGGGAAAAAGTGTGCACACGAACAAGTGAAGCCGCTACTCCTTGCATTGGGAGAAAGCGTGCACACGAATCAGTGAAGCCGCTACTCATTGCATTGGGAGAAAAGGTGTACACAAACCAGTGAAGCCGCTACTCTTAGATTACACAGTTTATACACCAAGCAAATCTGAGCAAGCCATTGTGTTAGATATTAATACATAGATGGTATTTAGAATGCAACATGAAATGAAAAAGTTATTTCTGACAGACAAGTCCATAAGCATTTATTAGAATGCAATATAAGAGTTTGCGACATTAATTTATTGACTGATGATGCGACAATTAGTTACATAGTTAAAATCAAAATGACATTAGTTTTGAAAAACTGAAATTTTATTTTGATCATATGAGAAAATTGATTTATATTCTATCACAATTGTATAACAATTTAGAAGGTACTGAAGCCTGTTTTTGGGCAAATTTTATTTTGATCATATGAGAAAATTGATTTATATTCTATCACAATTGTATAACAATTTAGAAGGTACTGAAGCCTGTTTTTGGGCAAATTTTATTTTGATCATATGAGAAAATTGATTTATATTCTATCACAATTGTATAACAATTTAGAAGGTACTGAAGCCTGTTTTTGGGCAAATTCAGGTTAGGATGACTTAAATGAGGACAACGTTAACAAAAATTTAGAATTTTGAGTAAGAAATAGGGAAGCAAACATACTGGTTTTGTGGCATTATGGCAGTATTTTTAATATACTTCTGATGCTGCTGTGACCTTTTGAAAATTATATAGGCATTTTTAAATCGTGTGTGTATTCCAAAGATGAGAGGACTTACTCTGAAAACATATACCAGTTATCAAAACATTTAAAGAGGAATGCTAGGATTCAAGCAATATGTAGTTTGTATTAGATGTTAAGTTTTGTATGAATTCGGTCATTGTTTTCGTGTAGTTAAATGTTTAATTTCGTAACCATTTTCTTTCTCATCTTGGACAAATTTGTGATCAACCCCTTCTAAAGCAAATTAATAACGAGTTTTACATTTTCTTTTTTCATATATATATGTTAGATTTTTTTTATAAATGGTAATATTAAAGCTCTTTAAAGATTCTTAGATCAAGTGAAGTTACAATAGTATAGTGCTGTATTTTTTAGTATGAAGAGATATTTGCTGCTTGTAATTTGTTATTAATATAATTTAATGCTGCATTGTGGTATGTTTGTAAGGAAGTATTTTCTCATTAATGTCAAGTGTACACAAATAAAATTTATGTGAAATGCAAAAAAACGAAGAAATATATAGCGACAACTAACTTCTGAACTATCTTTGTAGACACTGTTAAAAATAGTATAATAGTATGATGTGGTGTTTTTATTTTGTATATTTTTTAATACTTACATATATAGTGTAATGTTCTTATTACAAATGCTTCTAATTAATAAATGTTAACATAAACTATCTGTTGGTTTTTATCATTCTTAAGATAGATATTAAAGGTCCAATTTAAAGGTGTCATTTAAATCACAGGAGCGTTTTTAAGTTCAAAAGTATACGCCTGAAATTCATGACATTGCTCAATATTGTATGACACTGAATTTCTCATTAGTTTAACATTACAGTATTGTTTGAAGATTTTGGAATTGAGATCAATATTGATACAATACTGTACCACTACTAGGAAAGATAAAAATATCAAAGTTTTGTATTATTTATTTGATATTGCAGCAAAATGTCATTAAACTGTCAACACCAACAATATAAAAAATTCTTCACATTTTAAATTATATGATCAAATGTCACAGATGACTATTCATCCACGTTCATTATAAACTAAATGTCCATATAACATGTCGTTGAAGATGATTTGTGGTGGACTTGTTGAAATGTCATGGGTGACCTTTCATCCACCTGTCAGTATCAACAAAATTTCTGAGATTAAATATCGTTCCTCTTTTATTAGGAACAAATGTCGCAGATGACCTGTCGTCCACCTGTCAGTGTACACAAAATGTCCCAATAAATATATCGTTCACCTTTCAGTTTGAACGAAATTTCAAAGATAACCTGTCATTCATCTTTTAATTTTAATGAAAGATCAAATATTGTCTGTCGTTCACATTTCTCAAATACAAAAGGTCAAAGGTTGCCTTTTCCACCACAAAATTTAACAAAATATGGACTTCGGAGATAGGTGAACTTTTGATAATATTTTGGGCTTGACAAAATGTGAACAAAAGACGATTTTTCGTGCAGTGTGGCCTCCTGGCGTTTAAAGCTTCCTGCGAATGGTCCAATATTACTCTGCAGCCTATTGGTTCCGATTGGTAATACTGATATTCTTGAGGTTGCTGTTGAATGGATGGCTGTTCTTCAGTTTGAGATACCTGTGGCGGCGGCTGTTGTTGCCAATTATACCTTGAATTCTGTTGCTGTGGTATCCTGGGCCTAAATGGTGGTGGTTGTTGCGACTCCCAACTAGGTCTGGGTTGCTGGTTGTAACCTCGATTACCTCCTCTACCTCTGAAGTTATTACCTCTAGGTCTACCTTGATACTGCTGACTCTTCATTTCTGTTGCTGTATGCGTGAGCTGCTGCACCATACCTTTCAGTTTTCTATGTCTTTGTTCTGGTCTACTGTTGTTGCAACCTTGGCTGTTTGTGGCTTACCTGTCTTCCTAGGCATATGTTCTTTCTCTATCTGCCTCAAGGCTACTCTGAGTTGGTTGAAATCATGGATGGCATCATACTTGTGGCCACTCACATCCTTGTCGTAAGCCTGTGTAAATCATGTTCCGTAACATCGAGTTAACCTCAGTCGATGAAACTACTTTCTTCTCAAGTCCTCTACCTATAATCTCCTGAAGACGATTACTCCATGTTGTCACGTAATCATCCTCTTTTTGTCTGGCACAATAAAATTCAGATAGAAGTTGTTCCTTGCTATCCACTGTTCCATAGACACTATCCAATGTTGCAAGTACTTGTTCTATAGACATGTCTCCCTGGTACATAACCATTCGTGCTGCTGATCCGGTCAATGCTCGACGGATTGTGAAGTTCTTCTGGGTCTTTGTATAGGATGGATCCTCCTGCAGCATTTTACATCATACCTCCAAATATCATAAGCTGTCTCACCCTTGTTGTCTCCTCCGGAAAAACTTCTAATTTTTGGTGGATGAGTAGACATTACGAGGGTTTTCTCTAGTTGCTCCTCCTTCTTTACTGCCTTGGGAATAGCTCCTGTTCTTTCGCTGGTAAAGTGAGCTTATGTTCCTTCGAATGTGCTACATAATCTTGGATCCAATTGTCAAACTCCTCTGGTGTATCTCCTTTGGGATTAAGACCCATTGCTTGAGTGTTGTGAACATAGTTTTGAACTGTAGTCCCAAGTCTACCTTTTCTGTAGGTTCTGCTTTGGCTTTGGCTTCCATGACGTAATTCAATAGTAGAAAATATATATGTATGCAAAGTTCAACAAAAATAAATAAATAAATACTAATGCAAATTGCAACAATTCTCTGGTATCAGATCATAAATACACTAAATACCATATATCACTATGTTTGTAACACCAGATATCAAAATCCTTCGTAATACCAAATATCAATTGCAATATACTACTGTATACTGTGACCTGAAAAACAAAAATACTGAGACTTGTTAAACTTTTACGTTAACAATCTCAGATATAAGTACACATCAAATACTAATATCAAAATAAATCAAAATTCGAATACTTCGAATTAAATCAATCAATCAAAGCTTGACAGCTTTCAGGTATGTCATAAAATACTAAAACACAGTACTGTATGTACTTAAGTGTAAATACTTTCAATCGTATGTATGAACTCTCAAAGTAACTCGTACTTTGTCTTACTGTAACTCAGTACTGGGCTAAACGGATTGTCGGATAACCAAAAAAAACTGGGTCAAACTCCTCAAAGACTTATAAACACTAACTAAACAAATAGACAAATCAAAGTCAAAAGTACCTGAGAAATAGACAACTGGAAATATCAGCTATCCCTGAAAATACAGAGTGATGGAAAGGTGTGCAGGGTGTGTAAGGTATAAGTTATGATAACATGTTAGTTCATGGCTACATGCATGGATAAATGTGTCTGCAATCAATCAACTATCATACAGTCAAGTTGTTTATCAAACTACTATGTATAAGTTTAAGTTAATTGAAATGTAAAGTTTAATTTATTTAAATAGTAAAGTTAAATCTTTCAGTTAAAAATTTAAGACAAGTTTATGATTAAATTTAACTCTAGTTAAGTTATCAATTTGAAAATATGTAAAGTTTATAAATTATAAAATTTAGCTATTGATCTCTTTTTTTTTTACACTCTGAAATGATTACAAAATACAAAGACAAATACAATGTCACAAAGTATAACACAATAATGACAATAAAGCAAAACACAAAATCACAAAGTATAGTACAGCACAATTCCACAATACAAGTATCAACACAAACACAATACAAATTATAAACACATAATGTCTATGATCAAAATCAGAACACACCTAAAGTATGCAAAATAGTTTATGGTGTAATTGCCAAAGTGTATCTGTATGTCAAAAACTATTTAAAATAATATGGTTGATGTCTCTTGAACAATTACCCTTTCCTGGTCTACATGTATGTGAAATTAACTTGTATGCCAAATGTAAATAAATCTAAACAAAAATTTATCAAATAATACCTTTAAAATATTAAGATATTCAATATACTGTAAATATATAAATGTTTATTTATTTGTAACTATAAATAATTGTAAGTGTTATAATGCACAAAGTTTTTTTTTTAAGTAGAAAAATAGCAAACAGTGTTTGTTTACATTCGATAAAGTGTACTTCCGGTGACCTTGACCTCGAGTGGGTGTGTCTATGTAGGCGGTGTGTTACGTATCAATGAGGATTCTTAATCACAATGTTGACAAATTTTACAACATTCAAATAAAGTAAGTAATAAACACTATGTTGTTCAGTTTCACTTCAAAGTACAATATACAATTCAGCAATGCTGTTTCAAAATCAAGCACTTCAAGATAATGTCAGTTTCTAACGTGAGAAAACAGCGTTTTTAGTACCAAGTTACACAAGTTCAATTTTCAACAAAACATCGAATAATTTCAAATAAACAAATTATAAACATGTATAATACACCTAAGACAAACAATACATATGATATCTAACCTCGTCTGTTCAGAAACTGGCTGAGAAACAGCAACGAATAAAAATATAACATACATTCTGAACATGGACAAACACAAAATATCTCAGAGTGCATCATATGTAAGATGAGCATTATTAAAAATTATCAATTTAACACCTTATTTAACTAATTATAAGAAACCGTACTCACTCATAATACTTTATTATGATTTCTGTATTTACTTAAAAGTTATTTATTATTTTATTAATTTATAACTCTAGAGATATGTTTATCTCAATAAAAATGGTTTACAATATTAAAATTTACACATGCAATCAGATCAGATTCATATCACAGATTTATTCTCAGATTCATACAAAGCTTTCAGATCATTATCAAGCTGCTCTGTTAAAATGTCATAATTATTGGGAATAAGTGAAAAGAAAATAGTAACAAACCTAATTCAGCACAATATAGTTTAGTTGAAAGTTTCTCAGAACAAAGGCTGTGAAGTATTGTTGCAAATTCAGTAAGAAACAAAAATGTCTGCCTTTCTCTCTCAAGGTTTATCAAGAAGTGTTCACCAAAACAATAGAATTAGAATTTTACCTCCAAAAGAATACATGTGACTCAAAATGACCAATAGACAATAAGACTGTAAGAAGTACTAGAATAAAATAGAAGAGTTGCTAAAAATAACTGTATCCTGACAGGTAACTCCAAATTCCACAATCAGTGATTACTATTATCCAAAATAGGTATCACAAAACTAGATAAGATTTTATAGTGAGTCAGTTTATATAATAATATATAAACCTGTTCATTTAATAATCAAACTAACTCATACATGTGTACTACAATAATAATTTACAAAGTATAGAAACTAAATAAATCCTGGAAAATAACACTCTGCCACAGTGTACACAAGTGGCTCGTCAGTTTCAAAGCAGGAATTTATGCTAGTACACTCGAATTTTGGCGATGAAAGTGTGTCGCTTTAACGGACGTAAATTTCGCTGAAATGGATTTTATTTTATTATTTAGGAGTCATTTGGTTAGAGCAATAAATGCAAGATATTTAAAGTAATTTAGCCTTGGGATCATTGTCTACATTGCCGAATGAAGGGTAATCGCCAAATTTCGAGTATGGACGAAATTCGAGTGTGTGGATATATATTCACAACAATAAGGATCAACAAATAAAAACACAAAATTGAAAAAAACCTTTTTTTTATTATATGTAAATCTACATCAAAATATATATATATCTGTAATATTGACCAATTGAAAATATGATAATATTGGACCTAGTAAAATATTACAAAATAGCAAGGATAATGAATAATCACTTAAAAGGACAAAAAAATTATTACTATATAATAAAAGGCTTATTGTATGAATATTGGGAAATATTGCCCCTCGCAAGATGCTATATTGCACTCGCAAGCTCGTGCAATATAACACTTGCTTGGGACAATATTTCCCAATATTCATGCAATAACCCTATAATGTTTAATTTGTTATATCTCATATATATGCATAATACAAATTTATTATTGCGAGTATTTTTATTGTAATTTGGATTAAGCTTTTACATTACTGAACTCATTTTACATGGTTATAAAAACCATAATATATTTGTAAATATTTTATTATTTACATGTATATATTATACCCATGAACCAAAATTTGCTTCATGTTAAAAAAATTAAATTATATATATCCGTCGATAAACAATATGCATATAATGAAATGGCGAAGTCTAGAATGTACTGAACGTACATATCTCTGACGGTTACCATAGTAATGACGGATTCGTCAGCGGTCATCAAGTCGGTACACCCGGGTATTCCATTTACAGAATCGAACAGTTACAGCAACAACAACTGCAGTCGGGATACCTGGATTGCGCGAAAAATTAGCACCCAAACTCAGAAAAATCGGCTCCGACAAAATGGAAATCCCCCCAGGAGACAATATTTTGTAGCAGTTTGGACAGAGTTACTTCGACGGGAAAGAATCAGATAGCGCAACATTCCAGAACTGGTCACAATCTGGTTCAGTGACGATTGATTGATTGGTTGCTTTACGCCCAGCAGGCAAATTCAGCTATATTCAAATTGAAAGTTCAATTTAAAATTAGAAAGTTAACCAATTAAACCATTTAAAGATTAAATATCCCTCCTTTAATTCTAAAACGTGATCTCATAAATACAGATAAAAAAAGACAACTAAAACATTAAAAGGTATACAATATCACCATAATTAACATTCAAAATAAATTTTGCTGTATAAGTTAATATCTTTTAAAAACTGTAAAATTGTGTCGCTAGCGACAGTTGTTAATAGAATTTAAAGAGTAAAAACGTCCCCGAATGTGTGCCACGACAATACAGTCCATCCAGACATGCTTGGTGGTATATGGACAATTGTATGGCACACACTCGGGTCTTGGTTCATCGTTTTAAATGTAACTATGTGTTGTCCTTGTAAAATCAATTGGTCTCTACAACCTCTATAAGTTTTAAAATTAAGTGTGCGCAGTGGTTCGATCTCATGAAGTTTAATATGAACTTTCCAACCATTAAGCTATGTATAAGAAATATATTTTAGAATTAAAACGCATTTGTTCAGAGAACAACTATGAGGTCTTTCCCTGCATTTTGTTAGTGTTATGTCTAGGTATATAGTGGCTTATGACTTTACGGTCAGTTGCTATGTTTTTGCTGAACAAAGCAAGTGGTCCCAAGTCAAAAACTTTATGGTTACTAAGGACTTTTAGTCGGTTGCTATGGACAAAATGTCACTTCCGGTCATAAAATATGATAATTGAATTCAGTTAGTGATCCCGATTCAGCTTCCCGTCTATTTTCCGCTTCAATTATGTACGGTTAAAGTGTTATTTTATAAATATGTTTACGGTGTTGGCCATTTTGTAAATGGCTGCCCATAACCATTCGACTTTGGTCTTAAATCAAAGGCCTTGACATAAAGGTCACAAAAACGTATATGTTTACTACATAATCTGTAACGGTTTAAAAGTTATTGACAAATAACGCAGTTTTCGATATGTTTTTGGCCGCCATTTTGAAACCAGGAAACATGTACTTCTTGGGATCAAATTGTACGTCTTTTAATACTCTTTCAAATAAACCCATGTTTCATTCATCATCTGTAACGTTAAAAAAGTTAAAGACCATAAACCATTTTCAAAATACGAATCAATGGCAATAACTCAAAAACGACAAGTTTTACGCTTTCGTACATTAAACATTTTTTGTATGTGATGTGATGAACATTTTTTCCTTGTATTGTCTGTTCAATTATGTACGGTTTAAGCGTTATTCTATAAAAAAAAACTGTTTATGGTGTCGGCCATTTTGAAAATGGCTGCCTGTAACCATTCAAATTTGGTATTAAATCGAAGGGCTTGTTATGACGGTCACAAGAAACCCGTATGTTTACTATATTATCTCTGACGGTTTAAAAGTTATAAGCCAAAATCTGAATTAGCCGAAACGTGTCAAGGACCATAGCTCGAAAACGTAGGTCTCAATGAGAGGAACATTTTTCTGATAAATGGTCTCCTTCAATTTTTTTATGGTTTTTGAGTTATATTGAAAACGAAATTTCAATTGCGGTCATTTTTGAAAAGGGTGGACCGAAAACAAATTTTGATCCCGGATATGTAATTAGGACCCTCATATCTACTTGGAAACCAAGTTTTGTCGAAATCAAACAACTTTGACGTTTTCGACAATTTTGCGTCGAAACGCGTAACCAGGAAGATGATCGAAAATTTTTTTTTTGCACGATTAATCATTGTCAGGAGTCAGGTGACAATTTCCACACCTTAGAATTTTGATATCGGCTACGAGTACGGATTTACGAGTTTAATTGAACACAAGGATAAAACAGTGTTTGGGAAGAGAACTCCGTTTCTAAAAACAGATCCGTTTCGCAGAATGACTCAGGTCGAGCCCAGGTAGTGTTGGTTAAGTATGCCAAGTTTCGAAGCGATACGTCAAGAAACTTTTTGACATCTACGGCAGAAAAAAATAATAATCATAAGAAATACAAGAAGGTCTTTCCCTTGGAAAGGGGAAAGTCCTTAATAAAGGATTAAAAATCAGCATAAGGTAGTTTACAAATAATTATGTCATTATTTAAGGCATTTTTATCTTCCCTGTCCACGACTGTATTCCCCACATGACTTGGAAGCCACAAGAACACAACCTCTTAACCCAAAGTTGTCAGCGATTTATAAATTTGAATTATCAAAAAAAAAATAATCGGATAAGATAATTAATTTACTTTCATCTGACGTGTGCGCCAGCGCAAACCACCACGGCAGTACCATTGTTTAACTTTCCGACACATGTTTAAAAATTGTTCGTGATTAATTGACTGTGACTTCTGATTTATACAGGCAATGACTGCTACGTTGCATAAAAACATTATTAGTGCATATTCTTCGCGTAATTGTAAGTTTGATTTAAATGTCGCTTAATAAAATAAGCAAAAACCCACTATGTGTTTCTTTTTTTTCATTTTTTGCTAGCATGAAAATCGAGCTACTTTTTATTGTTCGTAATACCTATTCGGAAAAACAACAATGTGCTACAAAACATCGTTATAAAAAATCTACCACCCAATAACATTACCATCGTGGAACTCTCAGTAACACCTACAGTACTTATACCCGTATATTTTGATAAGGAAACACGAGTTATAAACAGAGAAAGTTTGATTAACAAGTTCGATATTCAAATTCAATGATGCTGGGCTCCCTTACATGCAGAACCGTTCAGATGCCTTAAATTCGTTAAATCCAACTGTATTGCTAAGTTTCATGAAGACTTAAAGAGGATAAAGGGGTGGTTCTGGTTTACCAAATTGATATTCAAATTTGATGCTGTTGGGTTCCCTTACATAACGAACCCGTCCAGATGCCTTAAATTCGTCTTGACAGTATTTAAAGCAATATAATGCCAACTGTTTTTGTACATTTCATGAAGATTAAAAGAGGATGAAGGGGTGTTTCTGAGTTTTGCATATTTGCACATAGATGATTTTTTTACCATTTCGATATTGGGCTCCCTTACATACCAAACCCATCCAGATGCCTTAAATTCCTTTTGACAGTATCTAAAACAATATACAATATTATGTTAACCGTTTTGCCAGGTTTCATGAAGATTGAAAGAGGATGAAGGAGTCGTCTTGAGTTTTGCATATTCACATGTAGGTGATTTTTTCCAATTTGGATATTCCAATTTGTCCTTGCTGGGTTCCCTTACATACTGAACCCCTCCATATGCCTTAAATTCCTTTTGTAGGTAGCTAAACCTATATAATAAAAGCATTTTTGCCAAGTTTATGAAGATTTAAAAAGGATGAAGGAGTCGTCTTGCCTTGTGCATATTCATACGTAGGTGATTTTTTGTATATTGACTTCTATGCCAAATTTTACTGCCGTTATAATCCGAGGTTAGTTTTGTGATTTGTCGGATTAACGGCAGAATTCAGTCCTATTGCTCGTAATGTAGCAAATACAAACATTCTAACTTCGGTCTATTTATACAAAATGCAACATACACATGTAATATTCATCTTCTTACGTTATTAAAGCTTAAGACATTGCGAAACTAACGGGAAACGATCTTTATTGAGGAAATTTCTTTTTTCGTCTTTGAATGTGCACGTAGAAAATGCTATATTGATCATTTTTCCTTATATGGATAATGTGACCTGTTTTATTATAAACGTGCTAATTTGCATACTATAACAACCGTTCCGTAGTAAGTATCCAGTAATTTACATATGTATTATCCAAGATGCAACACGCCATTCGTTTTCGGGTTTCATGTAGTACACGTAATAAAAAAGAGACACGAATGTCAATACACAGCGGGTTATTAAAAACGGCAAGTACTATCATCACGTATCAACAATGATCGATTTTTAATCCGAAACCGATAAAAAAATGTTGACACTGTCGGAAGATATCAAGATCGACCACGTCTGATTGTATTTATTATGCAACTTCTTTTGGGAATGAAAGTGCCGGGAGTGATTCACTCCCGCTCTGCTACATTACGAGTAATGGGACTAAATTCGTACCCTCGCCAAAAAAGCGAGGGTACGATTATTAGTTCTAATCGACTTCGGACTACGTCCTCAGTCGATATGTACATCTCTCAGTCGATATAAACTTGTATGAACCTTACTGACACAACTGTTGTAATGCATATTTTTTATTGTGACATTTATTTAATTACAGTCACATGCCCTCCTAGGTATTCCTAGTATCAGCCATTAGGAAGTTTAATCCCACTCCGGGGGGGAGCGGGATGTTTAAAGGCTGTCGATATTGCGGATATTGCATATTTATTCCGTCATTGTAAGCTGAAGGAGCCTTTACCTCTCGTTCATACTCCTTATTGTTTATATAAAGTCTGTCGAGGACCATTTGAAAAACGTAGCATAGTTATCTTGCTCCTTCATCACTAGATACAATGCTTTCGGATGATTTTGTTTTGTTCTGGGTATTTTTGTTTCTTATTTATAACACATAACATATTGACTAAGTCGTGATAGATAAAATACTGTACCACAAATCGTACTGGTTTGCGTAACAATTGCTAGAACAATGTCGCTGTGAACAGTGATTCCTAATAACACATTGATTTTCTGTTTGTTTTATTTATGTATGTCATAGTTTTGCAAAGAAATGCATCTTAACAATTAGATTCGATGTACCAGGTGGTAATTGACCAGAGGCCCAAGTAAAATAGATCATTTTAGCACTGAAGCTAAAATATTTCGGTCTATTGTACCCGGCACCATTAACTGTTTTATTACGAATTCGTTAATGTGATTTGAAGTGTTTATATTATTATAAAGAATATGCCATGATAACTATGTAATACGTGGATTTTGTACAGGAAATTTTTTATAAGTTGTGTCCAAAAATACATACATTTACAACAACTGCGGATGTTTTCAATATATGAAAAGTTTTCTAACGAAGCAACTCCCTCTATGCGAACATTTGATACTCGAAAGCAAACTTTCAGGTAATATTCAGTACTTATGATTAAATTTGAAGTAAATTAATTATATATAATTATAAAAAGGTTTGTTTTATTTTATTCTTTGTGTCTGTGTTTTTTGTTTGGATTTGTTTGTTTGTTTGTTTTTGTTTTTTTTTTGTTTTTCCCCCAAGTGATCAAGGAAGGAGCAAATACTATGTACAATCGGTTTTTAATCATTTGAACAGGAAACATTTTACATTATGTTAGCAAGCGAATCAGACATACTTAAAACGAAGTATAATTTTTAATTAAATTGTATTTGTATATATTGCTGTTTATGGTAACATTAAAATTTTTACAAATAGCAACAGGGTAAACCATTATACAGAAAGACCAAGTGTGTATGTGAGGCATAGAAGTTCTGAGTCTAAAATTAATAAATTCCCATAAATTGTGTCTGGCCAAATACGACCAACCCTTTGTATGCGTTGGTATTCACTGAGGGCTCAACGTCTGCCTCGTACGCTTTATTAACAACATACCCCCTTTAGCCGAAAGCAATTATAACAGAATGTGTGTGCCCAATATGGAAATTAAATAAGACACACATTACTTGCTATAGTATTTTTTATTTTACAGTATGTTGCAACAATATCATAAACCATGCATACATGCATATCAAAAAGAATTAATCACTTGTCTAGGAAACAATTGACGAGTAAATTCCGACGACTCAATCACAAACTTAACCACCGTCTGTTCATAATGTAAAAAAGGTAATTGCAACAAACATACAACATTGTAACCTACGATAGATTAGAGGACGCCAGCTACAGAAAAAGTAGTCCGATCACAGAAAGTAACAATCTATAAATTCCTCTGTGATGACATAATAGCAGTGTTTTTTTAAAATCAAAACACTTGTTTTCAATAGGTTACACCATGAACTGAATATTGTAAACTAGTGCATTTGAAGACAAATGTACAATTATAAAAAGTATAGAGAAAACGAAAAAAAGACGTGGCGATGACTAAAGAATAAAGATGGCTTGATGATGCAATGTTTTTTCGACGCATTCGGTATATTTTGGAATTGTGAAATTTGAACCAAAAGACTCTAACACATGGTAACAAACGATAATTGCAGACAAACTTGCATTCTTTTTGGACAAAAATAGTAAAAAATTCTGCTCTCGAACATTTTATTGTGTCATAGTATGAAAAGCATCATTATTTGACCCTCTTTGCATTTCTCAATTAATATACCACCAGATTGGTGTTTTAGAATAACTGGTAGTCGTAATTTAACTTTAGAACAAATGATTTGTATGCCAAAGAATGTCATTTTTAGAACAGATATACAATAATTACATGATTAAACCATACGTGGTGTAATTTTTTATTTTTTGGGCTGGTAGAAGTATATTTGCTTTGTTGACCATCTTATCTTTAAACAGGCTTGACGACGGTGATGTATTCATTCTCTCCATCGTGAAATTATTGCCATACAAATGATCCTTCGCAAAATGTTTTACCTAGATGTTCCCATTTAAAAAGATAGTCAAATTAATAAAATAGCAAATTGTAATGATTTTGTTAATTTTATGGAAACAAAATTCTTCAAATTTAATACTTTAGACCCTCTTGAAAAAAATTTTCTTAACCCTACCGAAGAAATTCATCCTAGTATTTGTAACTGTAAACAGCAATCATTAGAAGCGCGAACATTATGTTCATATTGGTCAGACTTCCCTTTTGATAAACGATAATGTTTAACTCATTTATAATTTTCTAATATTTGTTTTATATATGTACAGATATTTTGTTGTGTCTGTGTTGCTATAACTTTTTATATTCAATAAAGATCATTATTATTAAAACTTGATAAATGTAAGTACATAATGTACTTTTGCAATTTAAATAAAAATATATGCTGTTTTAAAAAGTTTAAAAGGATAATTTTGTTTTCGAGTTAATATATCGGAAGAAAGTAGTTAAAAATATAGACATCCACCACCTCTCAAACATACACATTCATTCATATCTTTATCCTCATTTATATGAGATTATATGAATTACAATGTACAGATAATATGAGTAGCTAAATACTAATGTGAATATTTACATAAAGAGGGTAGCTAAATACTAATGTGAATATTTACATAAAGAGGGTATAATCAACATTATAATGTCGAAATATCAATAGTAATATTTACATGTCTATAAATATGAACAAAGATATTATGATTCCAGCTCTTGCTGACAGCCGTTCATGCCTCAGCAAACAACGCAGAGAAACGATTTAACCTGTTATAGTGCGCTAAGGGTTGAACAATATGTCTATGACATAGTAAAAGGAAACTGTCATCATCCTCACCTTTACGTAAAGTTTGTTAAAGAATTTAAGGGGAAAATTTTCTATCATGGTATCCCAAAAGGCATTTTTTTAAACAAATGTTCCCTTACAGTTGCAGCATATTTGGACATAAATATCAAAGAATTGTCTTTCACAAATTGAACATGTTCCTCGAACTAAATTTGGTCTATCCGTTATTAGTTTCGATATGATGTAAGAATATTTAACTTCTTGGGTATAACTACCGAGTTTGAGGAATTTTGCCAGGACTACATCTTTACGGATGGATCTGAATCTTTGGAAGTCCGGGCCATTTGTCCCTCACGTATTCCACTCCTTTGTTTGCATAAAATCGATGGTAAAATTAACAGTTAATTTCCACTGGGTTTTCGGCGGAAATTCATCATCGATTATAAAGTTCATTTAGCAAATCATATTTGTAAAGTATATTGATGATATCAGCAGTGAATATATATTATATAGATAGACGATGATATGTCAACACGACTAAATAGTGCAATAGGGAGCTAATAAAAATATCGCGATTACGACTGTTTTAAATTCTGTTTTATTTCTAACCTTTTTGGACCTAATGGATTTATTTTATCTAAGAAATTTTATTGTACAACAAAGAGTTACAGATAACGTTTGTACACTTTTTGATCCAGTAATAGTAAAATTATGTTTAGTTTGCCTTTATTCTGATGTTTTAGAATGCACAACAATGTAATTGATAATGAAATGTTTATTGCGAGTATAGAATGCCCAAAATTATCCCCTCACTAGTTTGTCGAGGGTCAGGGTATATAATAAAATTTACATAGATTTATGAAATACAAAGAAATGCACTACTCTCTGATAATGATGTGAATATATGATGTGTGCTATTTGATTGATTGATTGGATGTCTGCTTTACGTCCAGCGAGCACTATTTCGGCTATATTCAGGACGGGAACAAGTTAACAAACAATAAATCAACGGAATATGTGGTTTGGATGGGTCACAGGTAATACAATTTTGACTGCCACTGGAAAAGTTAGAGTTTTGGGTAGGGGCGGAAATTTAGCCTTTTGTAGCGGCTTTTACGAAATCTACAAAAGGGGTCTTTATCGTGCAAGGAGCGTGGCACTCTCCAAACACATTACCCACTACGGTCCGCGGTCAGGCTTTCCGTATTATGACCTGACAACCCCCAAGAGGGTCTCCCCTATCCGCCTCCCGGGACGCGCTGGGCTGCTCTGTGGGTCGAGCACTGGGAACCCTCCGTGTGCTATTTGAAAGTTCTCTAACAATGCATATGGTTGTAACTAGAAAATATCTATTAAACTTCGTTTCAGTATCATTAATAAGTGTAGATACATGTGTATGATCATGTATCATTAGAGTGTTAATTAGATACGTTAATGCTTTTTTATATTTTCATTATGAAACCAATAGCTTAATAATTATACAAAATAATTGAGGAATTTGAGAGATATCCAATGTCTTTATAAACTATGTCTACTTAAACTACGCATGATAAATTGTGGTGAACCCCAAGTGAAGGACATTCTCTATTAAATACAAAACGTTTGAATGGAACTAAATATGTCTACCTCGTTATTATTCGTTGAACCAAGTCTTTGTCTGTAAACGAGTCAATCTATTGCAAATATGGGTTTTGCCATTTAAATAACAACACGTTGCACATCTGGTAATTTCAGTTACGATTTGGAGCCAATAAAAAGAAAAGGACATGTACATGTCAATATATAAAACATCAAAATGTTACTTGTTTGATCATTTTAAGTATTTAAAAGAAATTATTTGTTTTATTTTTCAGACATGCATAAACAACATATGGAATACAAAATTATACTATGCCTGATGTGGATATTACGCAAAGGTAAGACACGATGGCTTGTTGCCAAACAATAATAGGTGTGTGTTAATTAGGCCCAAATTTTAATCCTCTTTATGGAATAGATGCATGAAAAAAATTAAATTGGTAGAGGGTTCATAGCACCACCATTATATACATATGGAACTTCTCTTAAATTAACTTCGAAAAAACAGCTTATATTTGTATTTTGGACGATTCGGTAGTTATTTGGGATATAATCATCAAAGATCGCCATAACATGACATTTGATATTAAGACATAGAACAATTTTTATTTCCAGGGTTGTTGGTACAACATTTTATATGTCAAATTTAAAACTAATATTGATATGATTGATAGTTTTTTTTGGTGTGCTTAACGTCCAGCGAGCAATATTGTTTGCTATATTCAGGACGAGGATTGATTGATTGATTGATTAATGTTGTTTAACGCCCGAGCAGCAATATTTCAGCTATATATGAAATGGATGATAAAATGAACATAAAAATGATGATGAATGAAAATGGGAAGGGACACAAGGAAAAATAGGGGTAACGGATTTTAGATTGTCACTGGCAAATGGTAGGATGGATAGGATCGGGCAATTTAGCCTCCTGTAGCGGGGTCGAAATCCCTACTCATAGCGAATACTAAGGCAGCGTTCTTTAACGTGCGAGGAACGTGGCATTTTTCCCAACACGGTGCACTAATATGGTTTGCGGTCAGGTTTTCCGTATTATGGCCTGACAACCCCAGCTTGCCAGGGGTACCCCATTCAACCACCTGGGGCACACATCCCAGTCGGTCTTTAGGCAAACCGACCTGACACGCCGGTCAGGGCACTGGGCGCTATTAAGTCGCCTTTTACGACAAGCTAGCGCGACTGCGGTCTATTCTTTTAGCCACCCGGATCCCGCACGGGGCTTCAGGACGAGGACAACTTACATAAAACAAACAAAAAATAAACTAAATAATGATGAAACATCTTGAACAACATTCTGTATGCAACTGAAAAAGTAGAAGTAAATGGCAGGGGCGTGTAGAGTAGCGTTATATAGCGTCTACAATGAGCTATGATTTTGTGTCCATTTTTTTCAACTAAAAGTTAGCTAGAGTAGCTAAAGTTTTGTTTTCAACAGATCAAATTTATATTATTTTACAAATGTTAGCATTTTCCTGTTTGATTTCAATTTGAATTATTCCTGGAGAAATGTATCGTTGCAATGTAATCTAGAGCCGCTTTTAGACCAGTACACTGAGAGTGTTTATCCAAAATTAACAAAATACTTAAACGAGTGGTTTTTTTTATCATCGTTCAGGATTTTGGTTAATTCATCGTCATATTTACCAGCCGAGTAGTTCGAGTCATTAATTTGTATGTCATTAATATAAAAATTATTTGTCGAAGAAGCATTCATTAATTCTACTTCCAGAATATACAGTAAGGTGAAATCTCCCTATCAAACACCTTTAGTACATTTAAGAATGTGTAACAATGCTCATTATTTATAATACCAATGTTACCTCACATACAGAACATTAAAGCAGTTGCAAAAGAATGGGCCAACCCCAAGAATGTGAGGATTTCGTCTATGAATGACCATTAAGTTGTATCAAATGCTTTTTAAAATCGATCTTTTATTTTTATCTTTTCTTTATTATACCTTGATGGGTTCGTTTTTATTTTCAGATAAAAAAAAAGGTTCTATTGTCTTGTGCTGCTGTCGCAATTTTTAAATCTACATTTAAAAGAGTGATGGGTCTCCTGTTTTGGCTTCCCCTCTTTGGGTATACAGATAATCACTCCCTTTTTTGGCTATTTGAAAAAGTTTCCTGTTTCTTAATCTTTGTGTTATCCAGCCTTCTCTCTGCCTGCACCTTTTGTTCTTCTGTTCACCTATTAAAAATGAAGAAAATGCTCAGATTGAAAAAAACATGTTATTATTTTGATTAAAAAAACTGGAGTATACAGGGAATAAATTTTATTATCAAAATGCTTCCGTTCGTATAGAATTTGAAATCGATTTTAATTCTTCTCCTGTTTCCTAAATAACATTTTAAATGATTTTTCCATTTTAGTCTTATCCAGACTGCAGGCTGGTACATTTTACGCCTTTTTGCTAACTATCTGGCATTAGCTATTGCCATGACATCAATAATAATGTTTTGGTCCCTACAATTAATTCTTGTTAAATTCTTTCTATTTCAATTTTGAAAGTGTCTTAAGATGTTTTTAGTACTCAGTTTTTAGCTGCTTTATTTCTAATCATTTTTAATTGTATTATTTTTGTGTATACAGAATATGCTATGTTTTTCTTTTAATAATACGTTTTGAAGTTCCCAAAATATCTGTGGGTTCATAGTAAGTTCTGTTAAACTATCATTTCTACGACAGAGAGTTCTGGTTGATTGTTTCGTTCATACTCTGAGTTATCTCTGATATATAATTTTTATCATATAAAAGACTATCGATGAATTTAGTTTCAAGTGTCATGTCCCTTTTTTGATTAACAAACCATAATGTGAGATACATTGGAGAATGATCAGACCGGTAATATACATCAATATTAACATTCTTTAAAAAAAGTTTCAAAATCTGTAATCCTACCGACTATGTTTACGATCCCGATCCCGCCATAAATGTCTCCTTGCTTTTGTTTATTTTTTAATTTTCCGAACATCAATTAGATGCATTGATACTTTCATATTTAATATTTTCTCATGTAGGTTTTGATTATTTTTGAATTTATAAAATTCTGCTTTAAAAGTGTAATGTTGAACTAAATCCAGTTCCCTAAGATTATATTAGAAAAGTTTTGTGAATTAAAATTAATACTGTGTACATTTAAACAAAGCAGGTCAATCTCCATTCGGACAATATAGTGCTACCAAAGTTATTCAACAATTTTCTTTTGAAAATTAATAAGATTTTCTTCTTCGTCTATTATGTTTTCAAATGATGCATATCCCATTCGTGATGCCATTGTTTTTCTCGTCGTTTGACATCCTATCACAGACCCTGAGAACGCACATAAATTCACCAGACTTTCTCAACATATGTTCTACTACTACGTTGACAAGCCAGATGATGAGATATAATGACATGCAGTAATAGCCGATAATGGTTCAATTGCTGCAACTTGAATTGAAAGTATAACATTAAACGGAGATTAAACAGACAATGAGGTTTACCTTAGGCCACCAATCGGCTTGAAACCGGAGTAAGCCTACATGTACTCTTTCCTTATTCCTATGAGCAATAACGTCTAGCCTCGTCTCACACTTTGCTATTTGACTTTTAAAGAGCCTACCCCCGCCTTTTCGTTATGTTACCATTGAAAGGCCGACAATATTTTAATTTAACTTACGCAAAAATCAGCTGCAACCCAAGGTAGGCCTACATCAACTCTTCATTTGTACCTAGAAGACAGAAACAAACCCTAGCCCTGTCTAACACTGTGCCATATGAGTTTGAAAGAGCCTACATCTCCGTATCTATTATGATAACTTGGTCCGACTTTGGCCTTTGCTTTAAAGACTATTTAACCTTAGGCCACCAAATGTTATACAATCGATTAAATGAAATATAATTTAGGGAACATCAAGGTTGTTCATGTCATTGAGGGGAGCTCAAGATGAAATGATTGCCTGTTATATAAATCCAAAGTAAATTTTGTATACAGTTTATATAATTGGCACATTAAATTCCAACACGACCAGAAGTTACATAATTATATTTCACAAGTACTTTCACGCCTTCCGACGATCTTCAGGTGAATGAATGTTTACATACATTTAGTAGCTAAGTAACGTTATGTTACGTTACATAATTATAGAACAACATTGTGACGTTATAAATAGAAAATGAAAGTAACGTTATAAATAACGTTATTTAAGGATTAACTACAAAAAATATTTTCTCCATCGAGGGATAACAAAATTTCCGTTTTGCACATTGTATAATTCGCGTAGCGGATTATATTAAATGTGCACAACGGAAATTTTGTTATCCCTCGATGGAGAAAATATTTTTTGTAGTTAATACTTATAAATAAATTTAAACAATAGAATAAACTCAACAATTTTATTTTTGTAACTGGACATTTTTGAAAAAAGATATCAACACAAAAACTGTTAGTTTCCCGTGGAGTAATATATGACGTCAAATGGCGCGTGTCTCCATGACGATCAAATTTGTTTTCCATCCTCTGATAGAAAATATTTTCCAGCCAATCAAAAGTCAGTAATCTCGCAAAATGTATTTATAAATAAACAAATACGAAGATAACGTAATAAATATAACATAAAGTATAAACGACACGTTTCAATAAAATGCATAATCTTAGACAATACTTATTGTCCATTTAGCGCCGATTTAAATTTGTTAATAAAGTGTCTTTCTTTTATTTCACTTAAAGAATCACTGGCAGTGTTCATTTTATAAAACGGAAAAATAAAAAAAATTCCACGCCCACATGTTGCTATGTGGGCGCTTAGTGGAATATTTCTGTATTGTTCCTCTAGAATTTGCTGGCGATGTACCGTCATTCTCCTTGCAAGTGCGTTTTTCGTCTGTCCAATGTATATTTCATTACAGGTTGGACACTTAATGCAGTAAATGAGATTTTCGCTTTTGCAATTCATATTAGCATTGGTATATATCTTAGTTCCATTCTTTGTTGTTATTTCTGGTCCGCAGTAAATGTTCCTGCAAGTACCACATCGTTTGTCATTACACTTTGAAACAAGTTTTGGTTCCTCTCTTTGATTGGGATCGAATCTCGCCCTCGTGAATAGACGTTTCAAGTTTGGTGGTTGACGTTACTTCTAATGACAGTTTTATCAGTAATGAAATCTTTCAACTTCTCACTTTGTGATAAAATCGGTAAATTAGCTCTAGAAATGTTGAAAATGTTCGGATTTAAAGGATTATGAGTAGTTACAAATGGTATAACTTCCGTGTTTACGTCCAACTCTTGTTTTTGTGTATTTGTTTATTTATAACGTTATTTATAACGTTACTTTCATTTTCTATTTATAACGTCACAATGTTGTTCTATAATTATGTAACGTAACATAACGTTACTTAGCTACTACATGTATGTAAACATTCATTCACCTGAAGATCGTCGGAAGTACTTGTGAAATATAATTATGTAACTTCTGGTCGTGTTGGAATTTAATGTGCCAATTATATAAACTGTATACAAAATTTACTTTGGATTTATATAATTTTATTGTATGCACGTCAACATGTCTGGAAGGCAAAGAACAACAGAAATGGACCAGCTTTTACCGATAATGGTGGAAGTTTCGGGAAAACTCAATCAACTATTATTAAAGTTGGATACTGCAACAAACATCTTTAAGGATATCGAAAAACATTCGAGTGATGGTTTACAGATTGGAAATAACATAAAAGAAGAGTTATTGAACCTAACGATCGCTTTCAGAAATACAGATCGGTACACAAGAGAAACGGTACAGCAAACATCGTGGCCCGCTGGATGGAGTGAAGCAAACATAGAAAAAGCGGCTTTCCGCAAACGAAAACTTATGTGGACCAACTGGCGAAAATTGCTAAACAACAGAAAACTAGCCTACTGGAACGCATTCAGAAACGAAAAATATGTAGAAACATTTTCACATTGGATTGCTGCGGACTCGCCAATTTTGCCACGAAAATACCTGATAAAGGAAATAAATGGGGAACCAGCCGAAGAAACCAAAATGCGATGGGACCTTGCCATGAAAAAATTTCAAAAGGTCATAGCGATAATTTCGAATAAAAGTGCTCGATACAATTCTAAGTATGAAGAGATAGATGCACAAATGAGAGATGAAATATCACAAATCACAAAAGGAAACATAACTGGGAAAATGCTAGAAATATGGACAACGGATATTTCTAAAGAGGAGGCTGGGTCGCACGAAATGTGGAAAAAAAATGCATCATTTTTAGAACAATATGCCAAATCATATGGGAAGGATTAAAACGAATTATAACCAAAGCGCCGAAGACGAAATAAGTTCCCAAATCGTAAAAAACCATCACACAAATCGCTACAACTTACGCAAAATTCAGAACAAACCGGGCCCATAAATAAGACCGGTCAAACTAAACAACCCTATTGGGGAAATAGTATCAATCGTTCCTCTAAACGACAGAGTAGATCACGACCAACAAGTCAAAAAAGGTCTTACCCTCAAGTAGTGAAGGAAGGCATAATGACAAAAAATAATACGAGTTCAACAGGAAATAGAACGAATACAACAGCAAATAGACGTCAATTCAATGGACAAAAACCAGAAACGTGTTCAGAAAAGTAAAAATACCCAATTCGGGAGAAATTACAACGAAACCCAACAAAAGAGAAAAGCAAGGAAATGGATTTAGGAATAAAAATACTAATGTAAAAGGCAGATACATTCATTTTGTAGGAGTGGGACAACAAAACTCGAAACGGGACAAGGAAACGAACGAAACGCATATGAAAGAGTACCATTTTTAGATCCGAAAATTATTAATTTATCACGGCGGGATTTAGATAGGGATGAACTAAAACTTTTGTTAAAGGGCTTTAAATTCACGCCTACACCTACCCCAAACATAGATGAGTTGGAGGAGGACGCACGTAAATTTTGTACAAAATTGAGGTTAGTTGCGTTCTTCGCAGACAAAGACGACGAAGAAGATGAATCCTTAATACGAAACAAATCTACGTTCTCCCCTCAAAGGAATAGAAACAAAAATCTTGATCAATACATTGATAATATTCTAAACTATCCTCTACAACCTAATTCAACTAGGAGGAATAATTTAAACGAAAGCTGAAAAATTAGCACTCAAACGGTTACAAGATGATAAAACTATTATTATTAAACAAGCGGATAAAGGTGGAGCCATTGTGATAATGGACACTCAATACTATCGTATGCTTGCAGAGTATCAATTTAATGACCAATCATTTATTCAGAAATCCCGCAAAATATTGATAATAGGATCATGCGAAAATTAAAAAATCTTATTAACAGACATGCTTCCTCTCTAACAGACAAAGAGGCAGATGCACTCATTAATTTTGAAAAGAAGACAAGCAACGTTTATGGACTACCTAAAGTTTACAAATCAAACCAAATTCAAAATGCAGTGACGAAAAAAAATTCTGAATATATCAAATTAAATGTACCTACCGATTTGAAGCTCCGTCCAATTATTGCAGGTCCTGCTTGCCCAACCAACCGTTTGAGTAACATTGTGGATATAATATTAAAACCTCTGTGTAAATATGTCCCTAGCTTTATTCGGGATGACATAGATTGTCACATTTACCAGAACGAACGGATCCAGATTCGATTTTAGTTAGTTTTGACGTAACCAGTCTTTACACTAACATTCCACACGATCTAGGCATTGAAGCAGTTAAATTCTGGATAGAAAAACACAGATAAGCAATTTCTGGTAGATTTTCAAATGATGTTATATTAGAATCTGTACAACTCATATTAGAAAATAATACGTTCTTTTTTTATGGGAAAAATTATATACAGATTAAAGGAACAGCCATGGGCACTAAGTTTGCTCCAACGTATGCCACTTTGGTGATGGGCTTTCTAGAGCAGAAATTTTATAAAATCGTTGAAGATAAATATGGAATTCAATTTGCAAAATCTTTCAAAGAAAAGTGGAAACGATACCTTGATCACTGCTTTATCGTATAGACCCATGGTGATGTCTTATTAGATGAACTAACACAAATATTGAATAATCTTCACCCATCAATAAAATTTACAAAAGAAATGAGCAGGACCACTCTACCTTTTCTTGATATTTTAGTTAAAATTAATGATGGACACTTGACCAAAGATATATTTTATAAGAACACTGACACTCATCAGTATCTAAACTCTAAATCATGCCATCCATCGCACACGAAGCGCAATATTCCTTACTGTTTGGCACGGAAAATAAGTACCGTAGTTGAAGATGATAACATTCGAGAGGTAAGATTGAACGAGTTGGAACATTTTCTCTTAAAACAGAAATATCCATTAAGACTTATTGAAAATGCTATTGACAGTGCCAAAAAAGTCCCTTTACAAACCTTACGCGCGTCACAAAAACAAGAGTTGGACGTAAACACGGAAGTTATACCATTTGTAACTACTCATAATCCTTCAAATCCAAACATTTTCAACATAGCTAGAGGTAATTTACCGATTTTATCACAAAGTGAGAAGTTGATAGATTTAATTACTGATTTAATGAAACATAGATGAGTTGGAGGAGGACGCACGTAAATTTTGTACAAAATTGAGGTTAATTGCGTTCTTCGCAGACAAAGACGACGAAGAAGATGAATCCTTAATACGAAACAAATCTACGTTCTCCCCTCAAAGGAATAGAAACAAAAATCTTGATCAATACATTGATAATATTCTAAACTATCCTCTACAACCTAATTCAACTAGGAGGAATAATTTAAACGAAAGCTGAAAAATTAGCACTCAAACGGTTACAAGATGATAAAACTATTATTATTAAACAAGCGGATAAAGGTGGAGCCATTGTGATAATGGACACTCAATACTATCGTATGCTTGCAGAGTATCAATTTAATGACCAATCATTTATTCAGAAATCCCGCAAAATATTGATAATAGGATCATGCGAAAATTAAAAAATCTTATTAACAGACATGCTTCCTCTCTAACAGACAAAGAGGCAGATGCACTCATTAATTTTGAAAAGAAGACAAGCAACGTTTATGGACTACCTAAAGTTTACAAATCAAACCAAATTCAAAATGCAGTGACGAAACAAAATTCTGAATATATCAAATTAAATGTACCTACCGATTTGAAGCTCCGTCCAATTATTGCAGGTCCTGCTTGCCCAACCAACCGTTTGAGTAACATTGTGGATATAATATTAAAACCTCTGTGTAAATATGTCCCTAGCTTTATTCGGGATGACATAGATTGTCACATTTACCAGAACGAACGGATCCAGATTCGATTTTAGTTAGTTTTGACGTAACCAGTCTTTACACTAACATTCCACACGATCTAGGCATTGTAGTAGTTAAATTCTGGATAGAAAAACACAGATAAGCAATTTCTGGTAGATTTTCAAATGATGTTATATAAGAATCTGTACAACTCATATTAGAAAATAATACGTTCTTTTTTGATGGGAAAAATTATATACAGATTAAAGGAACAGCCATGGGCACTAAGTTTGCTCCAACGTATGCCACTTTGGTGATGGGCTTTCTAGAGCAGAAATTTTATAAAATCGTTGAAGATAAATATGGAATTCAATTTGCAAAATCTTTCAAAGAAAAGTGGAAACGATACCTTGATCACTGCTTTATCGTATAGACCCATGGTGATGTCTTATTAGATGAACTAACACAAATATTGAATAATCTTCACCCATCAATAAAATTTACAAAAGAAATGAGCAGGACCACTCTACCTTTTCTTGATATTTTAGTTAAAATTAATGATGGACACTTGACCAAAGATACATTTTATAAGAACACTGACACTCATCAGTATCTAAACTCTAAATCATGCCATCCATCACACACGAAGCGCAATATTCCTTACTGTTTGGCACGGAAAATAAGTACCGTAGTTGAAGATGATAACATTCGAGAGGTAAGATTGAACGAGTTGGAACATTTTCTCTTAAAACAGAAATATCCATCAAGACTTATTGAAAATGCTATTGACAGTGCCAAAAAAGTCCCTTTACAAACCTTACGCGCGTCACAAAAACAAGAGTTGGACGTAAACACGGAAGTTATACCATTTGTAACTACTCATAATCCTTCAAATCCAAACATTTTCAACATAGCTAGAGGTAATTTACCGATTTTATCACAAAGTGAGAAGTTGATAGATTTAATTACTGATAAAACTGTCATTAGAAGTAAACGTCAACCACCAAACTTGAAACGTCTATTGACGAGAGCGAGATTCGATCCCAATCGAAGAGAGGAACCAAAACTTGTTTCAAAGTGTAATGACAAACGATGTGGTACTTGCACGAACATTTACAGCGGACCAGAAATAACAACAAAGAATGGAACTAAGATATATACCAATGCTAATATGAATTGCAAAAGCGAAAATCTCATTTACTGCATTAAGTGTCCAACCTGTAATGAAATAGACGGGAAACGCACTTGCAACGAGAATGACGGTACATCGCCAGCAAATTCGAGAGGAACAATACAGAAATATTCCACTTAGCGGCACATAGAAACGTGTGGGCGTGGAAATTTTTTTATTTTTCCGTTTATCAAATGAACATTGACAGAGATTCTTTAAGTGAAATAAAAGAAAGACACTTTATTAACAAATTTAAATCGGCGCTAAATGTGTCGTTTATACTTTATGTTATATTAATAACGTTACCTTCGTATTTGTTTATATATAACTTTATTTACGTTATTATTAACGTTACTTTCATTTTCTAGTTATAACGTCACAATGTGTAATTATGTAACGTAACACAACGTTACTTAGCTACTACATGTATGTAAACATTCATTAACCTGAAGATCGTGGGAAGACGTGAAAGTATATATATATGAATAAAGTTGAAAAATCCACTAAAGTATCTATTTATTACACTTTTGGCATAAAATAAACCATATAAATAAATCCATCAATCAATTAATCACACTTCTATCCGACCGGTTTCATCTCTCTGAGATATTCATGGGTGAATTTTTTTATATCGCTCGTAAAATTCGGCTGGGGCGGGTGATAATTTTCCAGTTCGTCAATTATGTAATATGTTGACTATATCCAACAATCTAACCAGCAATTGACAACAATCCTTAAATATACACTAAAAATACAGAAAAGTGACATATACAATTAAATATAGGACATTGAAAAAAAAATCGGTCATTGAATTGATGAAAACTGAAATCAAGGTTTTTACAAAAATTTCTGAAGCCAGGGTGTCTTCTTCGACGTATCCGAACGCATGATTTTACTGCGGTATAAGCTTATTGTGGGATAAAACTATTGCCTGATTTTTACTGCGCGATTGCTGTAGAGTTTTAAGTATGTATAAATTAAATTTATGAAACTTTTAGAAAATGTTAAGGGTGAGTTGAGGTTTAGCAACCCATTTTAGACATTTTCAAAAAGGCTTCGGTTTCAAAATGGCTGCCGTTTCCATGGAAACGGGGTCATTATATAAGACATTGCATTGTCATGGTAAACAAATTGTATTTAGAGGGTTTTCAACATGCTGAAGAATATAGTAGCAATTGGGATTCGTTTCGGAGACATTCTGTGTTGGCATCCTAACACAATCAGCACTAGTTTAGTCGCCAAAAACAGAGTTTTAGCGACTTGTTGTTTCTGCACCGTTTCTTATTATTATTTTTAAGTCGCTCAAAACGCTTTTTATTAAATTTGATGTGTAGGTACATTTTAATGTCCTGAATAGAATGCTATACTATCTATGGGGATTTTGGCCGACTTCTGTGTTGGAATCCCAACACAATTAGCACTAGTTATTATGTCTCCGAAACGAAGTTTGGGTAGACATATTGTTTTTATCTGGTTTCTGATTATTATACTTCTTTCTTCTTTTTTTCCTTTTTCCTTTTTCTTCTTTCCGTTCAATCTTGTCCGCACATTTTCTCTGAGATGCAATGTCCAATCAATATGAAACTTTGGGAACATGTTAAGGATGACCTGAGTGTTGTAATCCATTTTTGGAATTTTCAAAATGGCCACCGTTGAAGAAAAAAGTGCAGCTCCTAGATCTCAGGAATGGATAGAGCAATTTTAACGAAATTTGAATACTGATACAGCTTACTATTCGGAGCATTTTAGCCAAACAAAATTGGTCGCGAATGAAACCATTTTGTATTGGCAGCCGTTTAACCACACTACCTCACTGAAAGTCCACTTAGTTCGATTAAAAACGAAATTTGATATGTAGGTTGAATTTAATGCACACATTAAGAATATCATGTCTATTTGAGGGTTTAAACATGTATAGTGGCAATAGGTGTTCGTTAGGGAGACATTCTGTGTTGGCATCCCAACACAATCATTACTAGTTATGGCTCCCAAACGAAAGTTTGCGAGACATATTGTTTTTGCTCCGTTTCTTATTGTTATTTTTTCCCGCTTTCGCCAAAATTTTGTCCAACCATTTTCTGGGAGACGGTAAATTGGATCGATATGAAACTTCACCTAAAAATAGGTCATGACTTGAAGTGGTGTACACCGGTTTTACAATTTAGAAATTGGCGGTCATTTTGAAAATGAAAAAATCCTTAATATCCAAAAGTTAACGGATTTCGATCAAAATTGGAATATAAGTAGAGTATGTTATACTGCACCATATTACGCACATGTTGACTTTTTATGGCGGCCATATTGAATCCAAGATGGCCTCCAAAAATTCAGAATGCTCGGAATTGCACAAAACTTGGTTTTTAGGTAGATCACCATGTTGCGATCATATGTTAGTTTTCAAAATTTAAATTTGAACATGGCGGCCATCTGAAAATGTTGGTCATTCTGAAAATGAAAATAAATCCTTAAAAATCCAAAAATTTACGGATTTTAACGAAAATTGAAATATATGAAGTAGAGTATGTTATACCACACCATATGACACATATGTCGCCTTTTTGGCAGCCATTTTGAATCCAAGATAACCGACAAAATTGAAAAATGCTCCGATTTGAACAAAACTTGGTTTCTTGGTAGATAAAGTTGCCGTGAATAGATGTCTGAACTCGGGGGTCGTTTGGAAGCCAGTTATGATCAAAAAGATCATAAACATGTTTAATTAATATTATTATTATTCTTCCACTTCTAAGACAGGAACCTGTTTGAAGGATTACATGAAAACGCTGAGACCGGTCAATTTGAAACTTTGTGAGGTTATGGAGGATCACTCAAAGCGGTAAAAGCAACTTTTAAAATGTTCAAGACGGCGGCCATTTTGTATGGAAACATAAAAGTACATTTCTCAGATCCCGTTAATGGCTTAAGTAATGAAAATTGGTACACTGATACAGTGGACTATCCTGAGCATATTTACGAAAAAAATCTGATGAAAATGCCGCCAATTTTGTAATTTTAACGAAATTTGATTTCTAGGCATATTTTAACGTACTGGTTTGACTGAAATACTATCCATGGGGAATTTAGGCGAATTTTGTGTTGGCATCCCAACACAAAGATCTTTAATTAATGTTATAATTTTTAAGCGTTAATGTGTCATTCATTACCGGGAATAGTGCCTCTACATCTAGCAAAGGTCTAGTTGAAGGCAATGCGACTGTCATACGGTATTATAAATAGCTTTACCCAACTCACCCCTTTCCTCATTATGAATCTAAGAAATTTCTTTCAGCTCAAAATGTAGCACAACATGTTCCAGTTGGGGTTGATTCCTAAAATGTTAGTGTAAGCAGGATTTTAGTGTAGACAATAAATGCTTGGTAGTGGGAATTGTTACCAGGGCCCGACACACAAAACTGCTCTACTTGGCGAATGGGTAAGACCTCTCCTTAGGATTTTCCCAGTTAATATTCTGAATGCCAAACCACTGGCCACAGTGGGTGTCGTGTTTATACAGTACCAAGCTCCTTCCATGCCATTCTGTATTTTTTTGGAAAAGTCTAGGCGCATTATAGACGCCCAAGGATACTTTATTTTCCCTGCATAAAACTCCACACTGTGCAGTGACATTCAAACTGCTATAACATCGATCCATCTTATTTTCTTTATATACCTGAAATATTCCATCAATAAACAAAATGTGTGACGACGTGGCAGAAAACACCGCATGTTATCGATGTGATCTTTATGTTTACTAGGCTACGCAGGTGACACGTAAATAATGTGGCATGATATTTCGAGACATTAACATACAGATCTTCATAAATTCCAAGGGTTTTCAAATATGTTGAACAATTGGAGAAGCTGATTGATATTTTGGGCTACAAAAAGTGTGAGAAACCGGCAAACTCCGGAACCAACAACCCAAAAATATAGTAACTACAGCAATAATCCGGACTTAGTATTTCAAAAAGGTGGGTTTAACCACGTTTTATGGCATGCCGAACATCCCCGTTCTATTACTGTATTATGTGAGTTGTTTAGTTGATTAAAATAGATGGGTAATCATATACATGTAGCACTAGTCAATAATAGGTGTTTCCACCAATCATCGTAGAACCTACTCTGGGCACTGAATTCAAAACTTGGAAAAACTATATGCAACTCTATTGTAAAGCGAGATATTTTCGACAAGGAAGTGGTATCAATTGTAAAACTTATTAAAGGCGCGGAGTTGTTTTGTTTTCTTGTAACCTTGATTTATAAGTGATAAAAGTTTATAATTCTTAAATTAAAATCGCCTTGTTTGTCGTAAGTTCTTGTGCTATGATGACTGTTGGTTTCATATGTGAGGTGTTTTAAATTATTTCAGATGAAGCTGTTTTGTGGTTTCTTTAATTTCATTTTCTGGCGGATATATTAAATGAAGCCACTCAGAGAATTTAGGGTTGTTAATTGAAAGGACATCAACAATATATCTATATGCAAAATTAAAGGACCTAGCTTTTGATATCTTCTTTTCTTTAATAAAACGTCGAAGAAACTTAGTTTCATACGAATACAGTAACAAAAGGGCAATCAATGGGGCATAGTTTGTACCCATAGGAATTCTGATTGTCTGCTGAAAATCTCATCCTCCAAAAGTAACTGTGCCCCACGCATTGCCCATATGTTGTCGATCAGAAAAACTATCATACTATAAACCTTTTCATCTCTGTATCATAATTTGCCTTTTAGTTTTTTGGAATAAAGAACGTATTGTCGTAACCTAAAACTACATATTTTGTTGAAACATGTGGAAGCGAAGGCTTTATGTATGACTCCTTACGACGGGATTTTAGTTTTTCTTGCGGCTAGGTGGTTAAACGAGGTGCAAAATCAAAGTTTTTAAAAAATCAAATTAAGATATCGATCTTCATTATAAATTTTTCAAAAAAGTTCTTTTAAGAATCCACATATAATTAATTAAACATCGTAATTAATATTAGAATGAAAAATAAGTCATGAAGGAGTTGTGGTTAACCAGGATTTCATCTTTGTCATATGTGGTACATTTTTGCATTTGGAATTACCAGAGTTGAAAATGTGACGTACATTCAAACACAATGTTGTTAGAAGCCTTGTCTTCAGGGTCGACAACATATTTGTCATGAAGGGAATTGAGGCACCTAATATCATCCTCTTCTTTGAATATGGATTTAGGTTGATCATTGATGCAATGTCTACGATTCTTTATTTGATGTTGTACCAAAGACTGTATTGTTCCTATCCGGTTAGACAGTGCATCAAGGGTCTAGGTCTTGCTCTTGTTCCCATTATCTTCTTAATTTATTCTCTATCATAGTCTTCGAATCAATAATAGTTTTAAATTTAAATTTTATTCTACTGGTTGAGCTTCTCTGAATAATGGACTACGAGAAATAATGTAAATAATGTTTCTGAGATTCTCGTTGTCAATGATCACCTAATTGACATAACCAAAGGATTGTATATGAAAGGAGAATGAGAACAAGTGCATTTACTATGTTGCTTGAGATATGTTTCGATGTCTATGTCCTTCAATTCTTGTTTGTATTTGAAGATTGTACGAGCAATGGTGTTGGTATATTTTTAAGACACGATAGGAATATATTGATTTTTGAAAAATGAAGGGATCTGATCTTTCACTTCTTTTCTATTACAAATATTGCTGATGTTCACTGCATCACTACCTTTATTTATGAATTTCATGTGAAGGAATGTTCTATTCTTATCAAGAAGAGGCTCTGTCCGCACTGGTTTGAAATGACGGAAAGACTCTATGTTGCAAATGATGCTACTGAATCTATATTTAGATGTAAATGGATCTATTCCTCCAATTTTAAGTTTATAATCCCTAAGAAATTGTAACCAGTCCCTAGAATTCGTGTTAAAAAAGCCCATTACATTCACACCAATGCATGAAGGACTGGATAAATTATCAACACCTTTGATGTCCTTATTGCAACCATAAGGCGTTGCAGTACCTAGTTCTCTTATCCAAAAAATATCCTCTCTGTTTAAGGAACGGCGTGCTGAGTAGGGGACTATTAGTAAGATGGTAAATATTTTCTATGATGTGTACTTTCATGGACACCGGTCATGATCTGGCTGATTACAGTGATTGTACAGCATCCTATATTGAGGATCGTTAGTTTTATATCGATGTTTATTCATTCTGTTCGTGTTTCGCCAATATACAACACAAGGCTTTTAAATTATGGGTAATAAGAATAAAACAGGTTTGCATTTTGTATTTGTTGAAGTTTTGGGTCTACAAGTCCTGATAATAAGGGTTAAAAAAAGCAGGTGATGCTAAACAATCCAAAATATCAACTGGGTTATAGAAAATTAGACAAACGATCATTCTAAAGAAATAATTACCCTCTGACTGAACGTAGAACAAATTACGGGTATCCCGAAGAATGTTCAATGGACCATAAATATCAGCTGCTACATTGTTCAGCAACAAAATGACATTAGTAACTAGGGTGACGTCCTAGCTCGTATACTGTTCTCTAAAATTTCATTATTTTTAATGCTTATTAGTAACAATCGGCAAGTTTTATTCTGTTGCTATTTTCCCCACTTTTATTGAAATACTCGAACTCTGCATTTCTCGTATGTTGTTCTTAAGAAGGAGTTAAGCTTTTCGTTTAATATCTAAAATGTTAAGTATTTCCACATCCTTATACTTTCACAGCATATGCTACAGTTGACAAGACCGTATACGTTAAAGAGGGACAAACCATCCTGATCACATGCCCAAGTAGCCCAGTATTAACATGGAACGACGTGCAGAGCAGCAGTGTTATTGGAAGTTGCAGTTCTGTGCCTGAGATTAACCCTTTAGTATCTAATAGACTTTCTGTTGATAACGAGTGTCGATTACGGATTGCTAATGTTACATCTAACGATATGAGATCTTATCTTTGTATAACAAAGATACCCGAGAGTTACACGATCAACGTTGAAGCATGGGGTCAGTTTCATTTAGACAGTAAACATAGTGATTAAAATATGTAATAAAATACTCAATTTGCCGAAACGCTTATTGTTGGATTTATTTAATGCTTTCAGAAATTCCATCGAGACACTTTATGACACGTTGATAAGGGTCAGGGTAAACAAAAAAGAACTTATACTAATATACGTATAGAAAATTTATCCATATGATTTGTTTACTTATCAAAACTAATAATAACTCGACCTAGCCTCTGTTAAGAACTGTTAAAGGGATAATTTAAGACAATATCGAGCGTTTCGAATAATGCAATACTCATTGGAAAACAACAATCTCACGAGAGCATGAATTTTTCTAATAGTTATATTGAAACGTTGGCACGTAACTATGACAAAACATAGCTAAGGTAAAAGTCCGTTGCATAGGTGATCGGTAATATAAAAAATACCTTAATAATTTTAAATAATTTAAAAAAACGATTTCGACGACTGTCAATATTTTTTTCTGGAAACATGAAAAACAGATTGATGAAAAATCTGTGAACTAATTTACCTTGTCGTAAATCTTACAAAGTGGAGTTTTATTTAAAGACATTTGTTCTTTACAGAAAATCCATCCGACATAGTGATACTAAATACTAGGAATAGTTCTATATTGGCAATAGAAGGTTTTAACCTTAACATGACCTGTGCCGTGAAAAGTGGTTTACCACCTGAAGATATGAGATGGGAACATGATGACAAAGTTTTACAGAAGGGTGGTCCGTCAGTGATTTCATATAGCTTTCAAGCAACCCGTTTAGACCATTTAAAGGTTTATACTTGTATTGCTAATAACAGTAAGACGGATTGGATATCAAAGCAGGTTCAACTTAATGTACAATGTATGTATATTATACCACAATGTAATGCTTTATTTGACTGTGCAAAGCAAATAATTTTTAACGCGTGTTTGTATACAATGAATAATCTTAATTTCAATATAATTCATGAAGTGTGAAACGTAACGTTAACAAAATTTTCCAGTCTGCCAAAATATTATGACACATATTTTAAAAGTAAATTTAGGACAGTATCTAAAGCCGCTTTAAGATATAACGACTAAGCATAAGTTACGAGATTGCATTGCACACTAAATCAAAAATGATTTTCCTTTAAAGAAAGTAGGCCAGACAAGCACTATAATCTCTTTTGTCGTGACAACAGTGTTTGTTGAACTTCAAAATTAAAATGTTGATGTGTAAAGTATTAACGATATTCTGGTTTTAAGCTAACTGATATTTTTGCTATATTTTTCGCGTTTTAACGCTTTCCGTTTAAGGGAGACCAAATATTTCTGTTGCTGTCATACCAAGAGCCGTAATAAAAGAAGGAGATTCGTTTACCGTTATTTGTGAAGTAGATAGTAATCCACCTATAACAAGTATGGTTATATATCACAACAACTACTCTGTTCATCAGCTATTATCAACAGAACAGAACTTTTGGACAATGTCCGCTGCACAAAGAAACCAAACTGGAACATATACGTGTTCTGCAAATAATATTATTGGTCATCGACAAGAGGATATCACTATAGATGTTCTTTGTAAGTGCACTTAATACTTGTTTACTTTTTTCAAAATTAACCGTTTTTTATATTCAAATTTTGTAATACCATTAGCTCTAATATTTCAACTAACGATGATTTGAACTAAATGTTTAATCAGAAGTTAATTTCATCAGATAAGGAATGGTGCAATTACTTTATTATATTTGTCACCTGTGACGGAGTAATATAGTAAAAGTAATCTACGTTGAAATCAGTCGTGTCAACAATGCCAAAGCTGCATGTTGTAGCCTTACTGTGGACAGGGTGTGCTGAACGTCAACCTCAGTTTCCATTTTTCCTGCCGAAGGTCACTGCGTGATGCGGCTTTCTCCTCCAATAGCTACAAAATAGCTGAGAGTAGCGTTGAAACCCGCTCAAACACACTTCTTTTGTTCTGACATCCTGTAGAAACAGAATAGCTATTTGTGAAAGACTGTGATGATGGATAACTCAAACAGAAATTTAACAAGAATTCGAAATCATTTTTGAGACGATTTCTATTCGCTAGCCATACACTAATTATATACACAGTGCACATATTCCAGTACGCTTAGTCTGCTTTTTCAAACGATCTTTTTTTTTCATGCAGATCCACCAGATATAAAAATTATAGAACTTACAGAAAATATTGACGGCAGTGTTATTTTGAAATGCAATCCGTCCGGGAATCCAGAAAAGTACACATTTCTTCCTTGGGAACACAAATCACTCTTCGGCGAACACATACGTCATATATATGGCGGAGTGGATGGACGACTTATTATACCCAAAATTAAAGGAATTAAGTTCCAACATCATAACACAGGAGTGTATATTTGCAGCGTGACCAATGGTGTATTGGACAAAAATGGAAACAGTTTTCAAAATCAACATATCTCAGTTCAATACTTGGGTAATTAAAACCTCCTGCTGTTACTTGCTAAACGGAAAATTTTAGTTACCAATGTTTTTGGTAATGCCAAAATTATGTCCAGTCTGCTATTTTCACACATTAGCCTCGTAAATATGATATAAACGCAAGTCTAATAAAGACGAATAAGATGATTGAATTTGATTTACTCATAAAATGTATGTATTGTGAAAAACAGAATCTGTGTTTAAATTTACTCTAGAAAACTTTGAAAAGTTGCAGAATAGGTATATGTCCAATTCTGATACTACTTTCTATACGTTTTTGTAATATACCCCCTCAAACTAAAATGTCAACAATATATTTTCCCCAATATTTTTATTCTGTATCATAATCGACTTTTACGTAACAAATAAGAAAAATTAGTAACATATTGTCACCGAAGATAAAATTCATGAAAAATGCATTATTGAACAAAATATAATTGAACATAATACTATTTTTCAGCCCTGTTTGTTCCTAAACGTATCCTAATTAGGTCAGTTGACCACCAAATACATGATACAGGTATCTTTAAATTTTAATTAAAATGTGAGTTTCGAAAAATTGGTTTTTTTTTCAAAACCAACTTCATAATGTTTGTTTACGCGTTTTAGGCGATCCAATTTTCCTGTCTGGAAACGAAGACCGATACTTTGGGTTTTGGGGCAAAGCGAAAGATATAACGTTTTATTTATACAGCGACCAAGTGATGGAAGATGTAATTATGGTCAACGAAAAGGCTACGCATCAGCGACGACATGCAATATTCAGTAATCGTTCACAAATGCAGGATACATTTTTTGGAAAGAAAATAACGATTGAGGGATACTCAACATATTTTAACTTCGATGAGCTGACAATTAGTGACTTCAGTAATTACACAGTAATTGCAACAAACAGAAATGGAATTAGTACATTTTCATTTCAGCTATCGTTAGCTAGTAAGTATATACTACTGCAATAGTATCGCTCACATGATATTATTATGTCATCAATATATATCCAATCTATTTTAGCGTTAACATTCAAAAGAATGGTTAACCTTGGTCGCCTAGTGATTATGGTAGTTAGTCATCTTCAAATTATCACAAAATTAAAAAAAAATAAATAAAACAAAAAAAACAAAACCAAAAAAAAAACAAACAAAAACAAACAAACAAAAACAAAACAACAAAGAAAACAAAACAAAACAAAAACACAAAAAAACGGAAAGTGAGTACCCATGTGTGCTCACATGTGATATGACGAGGAAGCAGTGACATTGACTTGCAAGTGGCGCACGAACAGAGTAGTGGAAGATTATATTAGCAAAAAATTATGGCGAGTTTAGTTAATGCTAGCTATAAATTGGGAAAAGAAAAAAAAACATTTGATTTTAAAAACATTTTTACTGTTCTTGCGGCATTTAATATAAAGACTAAATGCAATATTTATCTTTGAATTGATTAATTGTTTCTGAAATCACCAATTAAAGTGTGATTACTAAGCGTTTGATACGCTCGGTGCCGAAATGTTCACCAGCAAAGGCATGAACCGGATATTGCCAAGAAATATCATAAAGGATATCAAGGTTATAAGTTACTGCACCCTAAGAGTAAGATAACATTTGTTTGCAGCGTTATCGATAATTACAAATACTTCTACGGAACACCGTAAACGCACTGTGTACTTCTTTTTATATATGTACATACATTTTGTTTATAAGCACAAACTAATCTATATATGTATATAGATTTTTCTATTTATGCACATACTTTTCAATATATGGATATACTTTTTCTCTATATGGTCTTACTTTGTTCATATACTTGTTCTGTATATCCATTCGACAGTATTTAAGGGTTATTGGCTAGAATCAGGAACATATTTGAAAAACATATCTTAAAATATATCATAAATTATGCTTTAATATGGTGTTTGAAAAGGGCCTTTTTGGTGATAACTTAAGAAAAAGGGGCTCGGTCTTTTTGTAGATATACGAGAAAAATATGGATTTGGGAGAGAATCGGACTAAGAAAAAAAGAAATGAATAGATGTGAAGGAAATATACCCATTTGGGGGGGGGATTGTAATGGGAGAATTAGGACAAGAAAATGGAGAAATATTTGAACTCAGATATCACACACAAATAGTATAAGTATGTGAATAGAATCGTCTTTTAGAGGCCCTTTCCTACGGAATTTTCAAAACTATATTAAAGTATGATTTATGATATTATTTAAAATATATTTTTCATTCTGATATATGTTCCTCATTCTGTCTCGTGCCTCTTAAAATGGGTCCTTTATATGTTTCTAATTCTATCCAGTAACATTTAAAAAATCTGTCTTATATATTATTTTCCGGTAACCTTAAAAAACTGTTATATATGCACATGATTCTACCCGTAGCCTTTAAATACTGTCATACTATTTGTCCCTGATTCTACTCCGTAACCTTTAAATACTGTCATTTTATTTGCTCCTGATTCTACTCCTCAACCGTTAAAAAACTCTTGTTTATGTTCTTGATTCTATCCTTTAACATTAACAAACATTCATGATATGTTTCTGATTCTACCTCATAACCCTTAAAACTGTCTTGTATACGTTCTTGATTCTACCCGCAACCCTTAAATACTGTCATATTATGTGCTCCTGATTCTACCCCGTAACCCTTAAATACGGGTCTTATATATGTTCCTGAATCTACCCCGTTACTCTTATAAAAATATCTTATATATGTCCTCATTCAACCCCGTAACCCAAACAAATGTTTTGTATATGTTCCTGACTCTAAACCGTAACCTTTCAAACGGGTCATTTATATATGTTCCTGATTCTAATACGTAACCTTTAAAGATTATCTTCTATATATTCTGGTCCCAATTCCCCCTTAAATGCGTATATTTGCGCCATATTTATACATTGCTTTCTTCCTGAATTAACCCCCCCCCCCCCCCACAAAAAAAAAAATTAAAGCATGATTTATGTTAAAATTTAAAATATATTTAGCATTCTATTATTTAATGTCTTATATGTTATTGATTCTACCACGTAATCCTTGAAAACGAGTCTTGTATATCTTCCTGGTTCTACCTCGTTACCTCAGGGACAGTCTATATTAGTATAGACTGTCCCTGGTTACCTTAACAAACTGTCTTATATATGTTCCTTATTCTACCACGTAACCATAAAAACTGTCCTTTAAATGTTACCCCGTAAGCCTTAAATACTGTCTTATATATGTATCCGATTCTACCCCATAACCTTAAAACTACCTTATATATGTTCCTAATTCTACCTGATTCTACCCCTTTAGCCTGTTATTAGGCTGAATTTTACTGTCGTTATAATCCGGGGCCAGTTGTTCAAAAGTGTCGTTAGACTAACGCAGTCGTTAAAGTGTCGTTATCGAGTCGTTAAAATTTAACGATATTGTTAAATGTTGTTCAGAAATATCCTGTGTTAAAATGTTATTAACATTATCGTTAAATTTAATTACATTTTGACCCAGGATTATTTATTTAACGACTTGTTAAATATGGCAGCCTTTGCCCTGTTTAATGTTCCCCGTCAGCAAAGGGAAAGGCATTTTAGAAATAAAGATGCACTTTCTCTTGATTTTTCTGATGCTGAACTGAGGGAGAGATATCGCTTTGGTCGCGAAAGTATATTATTCCTGTCAGAAATGCTTAAAGATGACCTTCAAAGGAACACCAACAGAAATCATGCCCTGACTGTCCAGCAACAAGTCATGATTACTTTAAGATTCCTGGCCAGTGGAAGTTTTTTGCAAGTTATTGGAGATACTTTAGGTATGGTTTAGTTTAGAGTATATTTTGTATTAATTTTGCAAAGTTCATTTTGTCTTCAACCCATAATCATTTCTTTTCATACAGTAGTTTCAGTAAAATTATTCGCATTACTCTCACAATGACTAAACCAAATAGTGTTAACTGTTAAGCATTTCTATAATGAATAAATTGTATAAATTGTACCATGTTTATTACCCACCACCCCCCCCCCCCCTTTTCCATAAAAAAAAACAAAGAAACAAAAACAAGAAATATTTGATACATACTATAGTACAACAGGAACATGTTTTTTCCTGTACCAATTAAATTATATTTAAAGATGTGTGTATATTGAATAAATATAAAAATAAATACCTTTCTATATAAGGTTTGGATAAAAGCACTGTTTCAAGAGTGGTTAAAGCAACAACTGAGGCATTGTGCAGAAAATTTATCAAGTGGCCAGTAACGCAGATGAACAGAAATGTGACGAAGGCAGACTTTTTCAAGTTGGGTGGTTTCCCTAATGTGATAGGTGCTGTTGATTGTACACATGTTAGAATCCAAGCACCGCATGTGGATGAAGCATCCTTTGTCAACAGAAAAGGGTACCATTCTGTAAATGTGCAAGCTGTTTGTAATGCACAAGGTAAATTGACACTTGTATCAATGAAAATTTTTCATGGATTCTCCCTTCCTCTTTTATTAGAGAGCCAATGTATAAATATAGTCTATTTCAATGTTACACGTCAAATTGTGTGGGTGGGGAAGCCACATTGCAAAATAATAAAAAAACAAGAAAGATAGAAAATATGCTCTGTCTATCCATTTGAAAAAAGCTACAGTATATATACTAGGGAACAAGCCCCCCCCCACCCTCAATGGCCCCTGAATCTGCAACAGCACATTCACAAATGTTTGCTTTAACAATTACACATATATACTTGTCAAAACAATTAAAAATTTTCATAAATAATTTCATTAGACTGTATAATTAACTTAAAACTTATTAATTTTTTCAGGAAAATTCACTAGTATAAATGCAGCTTGGCCAGGCAGTTCCCACGATGCTCACATATTTCGTACTTCCCAGGTAACATACAACTAATACTTCTTGTATTTAGACTGTTTGCAGGTGTTAAACCAACTTATCACATTATTTTAAATATAACTTACTATAATTAACTTTAATATATTGAATCCATGTATACCAGGTGTAATATATTTTTTATTAGGCAATCATGAAAACTTACCTGTTACTTACTTCACTCAACATCAATTATCATTTAATAATTTGCTAGCTATGTTTCATATTTTTTTTAATTTTCAGGTTTGTACATACTTGGAGGGTATACAAAACCCACCAGAACATGGTATACTTCTTGGTGACAGTGGCTATCCCTGCAGGCCATTTTTAATGACACCCTATACAAATGCCACCACAGACAGTCAGATGTGTAACACAACAGACATCATGCAACAACACGATGTGTTATTGAGAGAACCTTTGGAAGGTGGAAAAGAAGATTTCATATTCTTCATTCAGAGGTAAATTTTTATTCATTATTTCTTTTGTTTAAAAAATATTTTCATATTGGATGCAACATAAAAATTATGCCATTTGCATAACTGCTGATAATAATTGTTATTATCTCCCACTGAAATTGCTCAAATGATCATAATTGTTTGTTTTGCAGATTCGCATGAAACCATCAAAAGCCTGCAGTGTAATTATAGCTTGTGGAGTTCTTCATAACATAGCACTAATAATGAATGAACCAGATGTTTATGCAGAGCAACTTGTTATTGAAAATATTAATGAACAGTACCATGGCATTCAGGATGGAAGGAGAATAAGAGACTATATCACACAGATGTATTTTACAAATTGATATAAAGATTTTATATTATTATACTTTATGAATAAAAGTCTATCATTGAGCAGTTTTATTTTAAGGAAATGCATAGAAAATCATTATTAGTTATATGAGGAATGTATAACCACCTTAAGATAAATAGTATCACAGCTTTGCTCTGCTTGTTTTAAACAATATTAATACCATGATATGACTGAAATAGTTAAGGTTTGGGTTTACAGAGCAATATATTAATCATAAAATTATTATGGAAATTTTGATTTTTCAAATATAAATTATTACAACAGAATGGAAAAAACAATTTCATTCATGTTAATAAACATAGTATCTTTTGTAGGTCAGCATATGTAATATGTTAGCATTTCAACTATCTATAAAGATATCATTTCCAAATTGTTTAAAGAACACTTAGTTTTAACACTTACTGAACAGTATGTCAAATGTAAAAACAACAATAATGGAAACAATTTGTTAACAACTGTACTGTATTGGCAAATACATTTTTTGTATTATTGTTAAAATAATTTTTGAAATCCGGCAAAGGGATTGGAACTCCAGGTTTTAGCATCTTTTACTTCATGAAATTACAGCTTCCTGTCAACAAGGCGTCAATTTTTTATCTCGAACTTTTGTTCTTTCTAGCCATAATAGGCCACAGTGTAAGTAATTTTATGCATATTTACTATAAACTAGTAAGCCTTTATCGATTTACAAAGTCCCATCTTTCATATTGTTAAATAAATACGATTTTCGATCATTTTTCAGCGAAATGTGCAAAATTAAGGGTTTACCTACAATTTGGTATGCTATCCCGCTTTCGTGTACTAATGTCTGAACACATTTTGTATATATGATGTTTGTGGTTAACATTTTATAATTGTCATATGTTAATAATATTCCTATTGTGTGAGGTAATTTTATAGGAGATATCGTATCATATGTTAATCTCAAAAACCTACATTTGTAATTACACAATAATGTCAATTCTCTGCGAAAATGTTCATCAGTTAGATAAGTAGTTTTGAATGGTTGTACTTGCACAAACAAACAGACATTAGGGTTGATATTTAGTAATTATCTGTATTTGTATTCTATAATGTTTTATATCTATGTATGTAACTTTGATTTTTGACAGGTTACATTATTTTCATTTTTTATATTTTGTAGCTTTTCACCATTAAAACCAGTATCAGCAATGACTAATCAACACATTCAGTCAGTAAAGAAACGCACACTTCAACAAAACACTCACAACAGCGTGATCGTATGCACATCTAGCTTTAGTCACAGATCATATGTACATCACATGTTATGTGTTTATTCTCTGTAATAAAGGATATCTAAACTATTTGTGCGTTCTGGTTTAGGTTAACTGTATGCGAACATCCTAGAGGCAGAACAGTGAAAAGACTGATACATTCAATTATGGCAGACCAAGATCAAAAACATACTCTTACAGAGAAGGGATATGAATATCAACAAACTCTGTTTGAAAATCATGTAAGGAAAATCAAATCATCAGGTTTCATGTTAATGGACTGTATCACAAAACTAGAAACTCTACCTAGATCAGTTAAATCTTTGGAACATGAAGAATCTAATTTAAACACAGTGTTCAAAAGATACGAGAAAATTGTGAATGACTATTTTGACTTTTTGTCTCGTTCAAGTCTTGAAAATTCACAAAAAGAATTAGAGAACTACTGGCCAACCTTTCAAGATCTCAAGGCAAAGGTGTGTAAACTTGTGGACAGGATTCAAACAGCAATAGACAATTGCGACTCTGAGTCACACAAATCATCTAGAACAAAACAGAGCAGTAAGTCAAGAAGTTCTCGCCACACTCAAATCTCAACAACGAGTCAACTTGCATTACAAAAGCGAGCTACCGCAGAGTCAGAAAAAGTTAAACTACAGTTTCTGGAAAAGGAAACTAAACTTAAGAAAGAACATTATGAAAAGGAATTAGAAATCAAAGTTTTGGAACAACAGAAGTCTGTTGCTGCTGCAGAAGTTGAGGCAACTATTATAGAAAAACATAGTCAAATAGATCAAGAGGAATTTGAGGAAAAGGTCGAACCGCCAAAAGAGACAATAACTCCTTTTGAAAAAACACTAAATTTCTTAAATGAAATGTCAGATCCAAAGCCAGAAATTAAACTTTCAGCAAAGGCTCCTGTGTTTGTGTCAACATCAACACCCTATGTTAAACATCATGCGAGCAAGGTGGAAACCTTGTCTGACTCCATAGTAAATTTAAACACGAACAATGCCGCTTATCAAACCAAAACCATTAATGATTACAATAACAATATTTTAGAACTTTCTAATTACTCAGTGAAGAAAAATTTGTTATTGGAAAGTTTTCAGAAACAACTGTTTGATGATAGACCAGAACATTACATCGTATGGAAGACACAATTTCAGGTCATGACATTAGACATTAAATGTTCACCATTAGAGGAGATCACTCTTTTGTCTAGTTGCATAAGTAGAAATACTGATGCTTATCATCTAGTTATGAGTGCACGATCAGCATGTGCTAGCGACCCAGAGTATTGTTTACGACTTATTTGGGCTAGAATGGATGAGCGATTTGGATCGCCAGAACTTATCGAATCTGCATTGAAATCAAGATTATTAAATCTACCAGACTCATTAGATCACAAAAAACTATATGACCTGTTTGACTTGTTAAGTGAAATACTGGCAGTAAAGAATTTACCTGCCTACAGTGCTATTTTTGCCTACTTAGATTCTTCTCTAGGCTTGAAACCAATTATCCAGAAGTTACCTCGTTTTATTCAAGATAAATGGGTAGCCCGTGTTGTTAACTACAAAAAACAACATGTTGTTTTGTTTCCGCCATTTGCAGAGTTTGTTAACTTTATTGGTGAAATGAGCGTCATTCGGAATGATCCTGGATTGACATTTGACACGCCGAGAGAACCGAAACCTCGCAGAAACGGAAATATCCAAAACTCTAGACAGCTCGTTGCTACTCATAAAACCGAAGTATCACAAAATGCAGCTCTGAACACTAACTCTAGTCATCTGTGTTTGATTCACAAGCAGTCGAAACATTCAATTAATCGATGTAATGCATTCAGAGCAAAGTCAATCGAAGAAAGGAAAGCTCTGATCAAGAACAATAACATCTGCTTTCGTTGTTGTGAAACATCGAATCACTTTGCCAAACAGTGTAAGGCTAAGCTTGAATGTTTCATTTGTAAGAGTAACCGTCATTGTACAGCTCTCCACGAAGAGCCAGACTCCTCACTTCGAACCCCAATTAATCCTACACGAAATCATGGCGAGGAGGGGTCTCCGATACAGCGATCAGATTTTCATCCTAGTCTGAATGTGAATGTGAAATGTACTGATATTGATTGTGACTTCCTAGGTAAATCTTGTGCAAGAATAGTTCCCGTCCGCATTTTCCACGAAGGAGAGAAACATAATGCTATTTCAGCCTATGCGATGCTTGACGATCAAAGTGATACAACTCTTGGGAAAAGTATTCTTTTTGACGATTTAGGCATAAACTCTGTACCAGTGCGGTATACTATGCGGTCATGCTCGGGTAAAACGGTCCTTCACGGGCGACTAGCTGACGGATTAGTGGTCGAAGGTCTCGATGAATCAATTCAGCTAAAGTTACCACAAATACTCGAATGTGACAATATACCAGATAACCACGCGGAAATTCCGACACCAAACATCGCTAGATATTACCCTCACATGAATGACATTGTGGATAAATTTCACGAGCTTCAACCGTCGATGAAAATATTGTTACTTATAGGTCGCGACCTACCAGAGGCGCATCATTCACTAGAACAGAGAATAGGACCTGCAGGTTCACCGTTCGCTCAACGTTCCGCACTCGGGTGGACGATCATTGGAGATGTTTGTCTTTCCGGTCAACACCTTCCGTCAACACGCAACGTTAACAAGACCTTTATAAGTAGGAACGGCAGGCCGACTCTTTTGGAGCCTTGTGAACAAGTTGTTAACATTGACAATAACTATGTGAACGCATTCAAAACGCAAGTGTTTAGATTGAATATCTTCCAAACAACGCCAGATGATAATAAACCGGGTCTATCTGTAGAGGATCGTGAATTTCTAAATGTTATGGACAATGACTTTCGTCTCAGTTCCGAAGGTAGATGGACGGCTCCTCTACCTTTTCGATCATCTAGAGAACCTTTACCGGACAACTATCCTCTAGCACTGCGTCGTGCAAAGTCGTTGGACGCGTCGTTACACAGAAACGAACAGAAGAGAGAACATTTCTTGACATTTATGCAGAGCATACTTGACAATCACCATGCGGAAATTGCTCCGAATCTACCTCCAGACAGAGAACGGTGGTACCTGCCACTTTTCGGAGTTTATCATCCACGCAAGCCAGGGAAAATTCGTGGAGTATTTGATTCTTCGGCGAAGTACGAAGGAATGTGCCTTAACGATCAGCTCATGCAAGGTCCAGATCTGATGAATAACCTACTTGGGATTCTCATTCGCTTTCGTAAGGAGATGATAGCTGTTGTCGGTGACATTGAACAGATGTTTCATTCGTTCTTGGTAGACGAGGCACATCGAGACTACCTAAGGTTCTTGTGGCATAAGGACAACATTCTAGAAAATCCGCTTGTTTCGTATAGAATGAGAGCCCATGTATTTGGTAATAGTCCGTCGCCATCGATCGCCATGTACGGACTTCGACGTATCGGCGAACTAGCAGGAGAAACCCATGGATCCGACGTCAAAGACTTTATAATCAATCACTTTTATGTCGACGATGGTTTGAAATCGTGCGCATCAAACAAAGAAGCGATTGAATTGCTTAAAAAGACACAAGATGCTATGAAAACTTACGGCAAAGTTCGACTACACAAGTTCGCTTCAAATAGTAAGATCGTGATGGAAGCTTTCCCATCCGAAGATCTAGCAAAGGACATTGTTGATTTAGATTTCGAGAAGGACATTCCGACACAACGTAGCTTGGGACTGCTTTGGGATCTACGAACTGACAGTTTTACGTTCAACATCTCAGACACCGAAAAGCCTATAACACGTCGTGGAATACTCTCTGTAGTTAACAGCCTTTATGATCCTCTGGGATTTATTTCGCCTATCACGATAACCGGAAAGATCATACTAAGAAAGATCGTATCTTCCACCGTAAACTGGGACGAACCGTTAAGTGGTCCAATGATCGAAGAGTGGAACAGTTGGAAATCGAACTTACATGAACTAGAATCTTTGCGCATACCACGTGCTATTGTCCCGAATCTTAGTGAAGCAAATACAAAAGAACTGCTTATATATTGTGACGCATCTGAACTGGCAATTGCTGCTGTTTGTTTTCTTAAAGTGACTTATTTAGACTTTTCAACCTCAACAGGATTCGTGTTAGGCAAAGCAAAGGTCGCGCCAGTCAGTGGACACACGATACCAAGACTTGAGCTCTGCGCCGCGGTCCTTGCTGTCGAAGTAGCACAGCTAGCGATTGATCATTTACAGATAGACTTTGATACTCGTAGTGTGAAGTACTTCAGTGATAGCCGTGTCGTATTGGGCTATATCAACAATGACAAGAAACGTTTCTTTGTTTACGTGGCCAATCGTGTGGCACGTATTAGGTCAGTCAGTGAACCATCTCAGTGGTTCTATATCCGTAGTGAAATGAATCCTGCAGATGTCGGTACTCGCGGTATTCGCACCTCAGACATTCAAACCAGTTCATGGCTTTCAGGTCCCGAATCAGCAATATCGACTACATCGACTTGTGACACTCACAATCTTGTAAATCCGGAGAATGACAGGGAAGTTCGAACCAACAAACTTGTGGTCAATCAGGAATCAGACTTATCTCTTGACAGTGCTCGATTTTCTCGATTCTCTTCATTCGACAAACTCATAAGAGCTTTAGTAACTATTCGTAAGTTCATTCGACGTTGGTGCGAATCCACAAAGAACACTGTAACTGAACAGAACGATCTCGAACTCATGCGAGAATCCGAACATATCGTCATAAAAGCGGCTCAGCAAAGTGTCTTCCGCGATGAATACATGTGCCTACAACAGTCGAAACCGATTAGTAAGAGTAGCCCGATTGGTCAACTTGATCCCTTTATTGACAGAGATGGCATCATTCGCGTCGGCGGCCGGCTAAAGAATTCAGACACTGACATTTGTGCAAAAAATCCAATAATCTTACCAGCAAAACATTATGTCGCCACTCTCATCGTTCGAAAATATCATGCGAAAATTCAACATCAAGGACGCCATCTAACGGAAGGAAGTGTTCGTTCGTCTGGATTCTGGATAATCGGAGGAAAGAGACTGATTTCGAGCATTCTTCATCAGTGTGTCATATGTAGAAAGCTTAGAAAACCATTCGACCATCAAAAGATGTCAAATCTTCCCGAAGAACGCGTAATGTCGGGCCAACCGCCCTTTACATCTGTGGGCGTTGATGTATTTGGTCCGTGGGAAGTCATTACCCGTCGCACAAGAGGTGGATCCGCCAACAGCAAGCGGTGGGCTACTTTGTTCACATGCCTTGTCACGCGAGCCGTCCACATCGAGGTGTTAGAAGAAATGACAGCTTCTAGTTTTATAAACGCTCTTAGGAGATTCTACGCCATTAGCGGGAAAGTGACAATAATCCGCTCTGACAACGGAACAAACTTTGTCGGCGCAGCAAACGAACTAGGACTGAATGTCATCAACGTAGAAGATCGTCCTATTGTTAACTTTCTCAACAGTAATGGAACTTCTTGGATCTTCAATCCACCACACTCCTCACACATGGGAGGAGTGTGGGAACGAATGATTGGCGTCACGAGACGTATATTAGATTCAATGCTGCTCGAATACGGCGGTCGAAGTCTAACCCACGAAGTCCTGACAACATTTCTCGCTGAAGCTTCCGCCATTATAAACTCTCGTCCTCTTGTTTCGGTATCAACAGACCCCGAAAATCCGTTCGTATTGTCTCCGTCAACACTACTCACTCAGAAAACTGACACTCTCGATTCGACTTACATCAACGTAGAACAGTTCGATCAGAAGGATATTCTCCGCAAGCAGTGGAAACGAGTGAAACATTTAGCAATGGTTTTCTGGAAACGCTGGAAGGTGGAATACCTTAACACTTTGCAAAATCGCCGAAAATGGAATTCTCAGCAACGTAATGTGTCTCTTGGTGATGTTGTATTAGTTCGTGACAAGGAACTATATCGAAACAGTTGGCCTATGGGAATTGTCATAAAGGCCATCGAAAGTGATGACCAACTTGTTAGAAAAGTTGTTGTTCGTGTAATACAAGGAGGAATACCAAAAACATTCGTACGACCAATAAACGAACTAGTAGTTTTGCTACCACAGTGATTTATATTGTGCTTACTTGTGTTCATGTTCTAAGACATGCTAAACTAACTTGATTATTTCTATTGACTATTGTTTTTTGTATTCAGCTAGGCTAGCTTATTCATATTCTTATTGTGTATTTTTTTTTTGTATCACTACTTCACATGGGAGTCATTTTGTATTTTTTTTATATATTTACAACAAATTTTACATTTTTTGGAGAGGTGATATTTGTAATATCAGGCGAGGAGTGTACTGTATTGGCAAATACATTTTTTGTATTATTGTTAAAATAATTTTTGAAATCCGGCAAAGGGATTGGAACTCCAGGTTTTAGCATCTTTTACTTCATGAAATTACAGCTTCCTGTCAACAAGGCGTCAATTTTTTATCTCGAACTTTTGTTCTTTCTAGCCATAATAGGCCACAGTGTAAGTAATTTTATGCATATTTACTATAAACTAGTAAGCCTTTATCGATTTACAAAGTCCCATCTTTCATATTGTTAAATAAATACGATTTTCGATCATTTTTCAGCGAAATGTGCAAAATTAAGGGTTTACCTACAATTTGGTATGCTATCCCGCTTTCGTGTACTAATGTCTGAACACATTTTGTATATATGATGTTTGTGGTTAACATTTTATAATTGTCATATGTTAATAATATTCCTATTGTGTGAGGTAATTTTATAGGAGATATCGTATCATATGTTAATCTCAAAAACCTACATTTGTAATTACACAATAATGTCAATTCTCTGCGAAAATGTTCATCAGTTAGATAAGTAGTTTTGAATGGTTGTACTTGCACAAACAAACAGACATTAGGGTTGATATTTAGTAATTATCTGTATTTGTATTCTATAATGTTTTATATCTATGTATGTAACTTTGATTTTTGACAGGTTACATTATTTTCATTTTTTATATTTTGTAGCTTTTCACCATTAAAACCAGTATCAGCAATGACTAATCAACACATTCAGTCAGTAAAGAAACGCACACTTCAACAAAACACTCACAACAGCGTGATCGTATGCACATCTAGCTTTAGTCACAGATCATATGTACATCACATGTTATGTGTTTATTCTCTGTAATAAAGGATATCTAAACTATTTGTGCGTTCTGGTTTAGGTTAACTGTATGCGAACATCCTAGAGGCAGAACAACAACAACGAAATTGATATATAAAATAAATATTAATTGTAAGAGGTACAAAATTTTCCTTAGTGCTGAGTGATACTAGTATTACTTGATTTATAGTTTAGTGTAGTGCTGAGAAAAGAGCAAAAGAATTAATATCTTCAAAGGAATTTGAATTGTCTAAAATTCTTTGAAGAAGCTGTATCTGTAAATTGTTTTTTATCAGTTCCTTTTCCAGAACAGCACATTGTAAGGCATATACATCCTCTGCAGTTTTTCTTTTCTTGCTAGGTGGTGGAACAACATCAGATCTGTAATTAAGAAATCATGAAAATCACTATGACTTAATAAATGCTATGAATTTATTGTAATTAAAGTTTTAGTTAATAATACAGGTTATAAATAAAAAATACTTAAGTAATTTTTCAGTTAAATAAAATAAAACATTACTATGTATGCAATCAAGTCATGGCTTAATCAGACAAATTTGTTCAACTTTCACTTCCTGAAAAAAGCTATATTCAAAACATGTCAATTAGGAATTTAATGCATTCTTTAAAAGTTTCATTGACGTATGACAGCATTGACCAAAGCACATTTTCACTGAATGGCAAGCTTCTCTTGACTGCTGGTTTCATTGAAAATGCGAAGAATGATTATACGTATGTATTCTTAAAACCAAAGTTACAAATGTACCTTTTATTACTTTGTGCACTGGTTAGGATAGGGTCAGTACATGCCTCTTCAATTTCAGCATCCTGTGTCCCTGGTGTTTCTAGTGGCACACTAGCTTCCCTTATCCTACTGTGGTGAACTTCTAGTCTATTCCTCCAGATTTCTTCAGTCAAACTCAATGTTGTGGGTTGGTCTAAAAAAAATGAATATTAATCAAAAGTGGAACAACTGAATTACCATAATAGTTGATATAATATGGATCAGTATGTAATTGCATGACCAAATTAAAATTTTGAAATGTCTGTTTACAAGAGAATTTGAAATGAAGTTAGCAACTTGTTTCTGCAAAATATAACTGTATTAATAACACGAAATTTTCTTCTTTTGTTCTAAAATTTAATTTAGAATTAAATTAAGCATTAGGTTCAATACTTAAAATAGCATTCAAAAGTTTTAGTATGTAAAGAGAGACAACTCTAATTCATTTGTTTGACAATACTATTGTGAAATAAACTATAGTTTCTAAATTTAGTGTTACATGTTATCTCGTTATACTAAAAGATTTCAACTTAAATTAATATTTTTATGATTTTCGTGAGTATATAAATATTCATTTACATTTCCTTTTTCATTCATTATTCACGCTTGATATTTTTTAATCACAAGTGGACAACTTTTGCATTGATGTATGGGACCTTCCCAAAATTTGGCGCAGAAAAGTTATCAGGTGCTAAAGTATAGAAACAGTTGGATTTATGCAACTTTCTGATATTGTAAGCAGTAATTTTACCTTTAAATTTAAATGGCCCTGCACTTTTCAAAACCTTGTTTACAATCATGCAACAATCTTTTAATTTAAAGCAAATATCTATTCTATTTTTGCCGAAGGGTGAAGGTCATACAAAATAGGAAATCCCGGAAATCCCCGTATTTTGTAAACAAAGCAGACGACATTTCATCAAACCCATTTGGAATGGATGTTATATCGGAATAATCACTATTAATAAATTAAACAAAGATAATTAAAATTAATGGTTATTTTTTTCTTGAAATGACTCCAAATATTATAATTGTTACCTTCATTTACTATGATTGTTTCTATAGTAAGTGTTGACGTAGGTTGTATAGTGTTTTTTGCGTTACAAATGAAAACTGCTTACCGCGTATGGTTCAGCTTATGCTCCTTTTTTAGATCAAGAAGGGACCTTTTTGAAATCAATAATTATTTCCCCGAGATATTCAGCGTTTTGAAATCAAGCGGTTTTTTAGTTTTGAACGGGCGATTTTTCATACTAAAATTTGACCTTAATTAGAACGGAACTGTACTTTAGGAACAATCGATTGTTGTCTACTCGAAATCCTTCGGGTGATGTCGTCTGCAGTTTAGGCGGGAAAAGTCTCGCGGTTTGTCCGAATACCATTGAACGTCACGAAAGCAGACGAACATTTGTAAACATCGTAAGGTCCCTTAAGAAACAAAAATGGCTGACTTATTATGTGAAATTTCCGTAGCAAAAGTCAAGGACGATTTGTAACAACTTAAATACAGAGGCATACTATAAAACATGGACAGGTTGTTGTATCTACGTTTTTTCTACTGAATTTTCGTAATAACAAGGTAAAATATAAAATAATGAAAAAATGCTAGCAAACAAATTTTTCAAAGGGGGGTTGGCATTTAGTATAGTCCATTATCAATTCCTCGAAAAGTGGCTGTCTCCTTCATTGAATTTATAATATTTTCCTCTGCTATGGAGGGTCTTGGAGGTGGTGGTCCTCCTCCAGTCTTCAGTCTTTCAGTTCTCTCTCTTGTAAATTTCTCCTTTGCACCTCGGGTCATATTTCGCCATTTGTTTCTTACTTCTGCTTCTGTTCTTTTGCACACACCTAAAGCATTGACCTCTTCTGTAACCTCTTTCCATATTTCCTGTTTTTTTGCATTTGTCATTTCATTTGAAAATCTACCTCTCAGAAATTCCAATTTTTCTGTCACCCTCTCACTAATTAAAAGAGTTTCAGCTGCACTGAAATTCAATTTCCTGTCTCTTGAAGCCTTCTCCTGGGTAACTTCAGCCATATTTTTTTTGGACAGGAAGTACAACTATTGCAATGCATTATGGGTAAACATAATTAACAAAGAGTCATTAGCAGGTTCTCTTTGGTGTTAGCTAATTTTGTCGTTAAATATTTTGAACAACAAAATTTAACGAAAAATTAGCTAACGACTTTGTTAAATATTTAACGAGTTGTTAACTTAATCATCGCTAACTTAAACGACACTTTTGAACAACTGGCCCCCGATGTTTTGTGATTTGTCCGATTGACGCCAAAAAGCGAAGGTACGATTTATTTGTTGTAAACTGTTTTATTTGTACAATATAAAAGTACAAACAAAATCTTACTTTTATTCAGTACTTCTTTGGTTTGTCTATGACTTATAACAAGTAAAAATCATCATTAAATTCTACCCTCCTATGGGGTAAAATCAGGATTCAGACAAAATCATCATACATATTTTTAATTAGACGATGGCAGGATTCTGCAATCTATTTTTATGATACTACTGGCGAACATAACTTTCCAGCGCACTTAGCCCGAGATCTTGTTCTTTTAAAGCCCATTCCAGCTATGTTGTTTTCATGCTAAATCGCTACTTTTGAAGGAATTTTAAGCCCATCAAATTAAAGAATTTTATAGTCCTATAGTAATCTCTCGTCTTTTTCCTTTAGAATCTACGAAGTCACTTACTATTTTCACATGCAACCTTTGCATTTTTCCACAACAGGTGGATAAGAATGGAAATTGATTGATTGATTGATTTATTGATTGATTGATTGGATGTCTGCTTTACGTCCAGCGTCTTCAAGTTTGCAGTTGTATGTGTATTAATGTCGTGAAATAGCAACATCTGGTTTCTATTTTTCTACTTAATCTACAGAATTTAGTACATTATGAGGAATAATATCTAAAATAAAGAAAAAAGTACAGTCAGCAGTTGGTAATGTGCACCTTAAGTTCAAGTTTTTGGAATACGTGCAAAAAGTAGATTTGTTTGTTTACATACTTGGACTTTTATATCTGTTTGATTAATCTGAATTACGTAATGTGATTTTCATTGAAGGATCAACTTGTTATAGTCGTATAGTTCCGTATAAAAACGCACACATGAATTTCAACCATATAAAATCAACCAAATATTGTAAGTAAAATGTGTAAATTTCAATTTTAACACATAATTAAATGAACACAATCATTCTCTCTTCATTATCAGTTACTGTTGTGATCTACGCAATACCTTCTTCGACGATTACAGAAGGTGAAGGCCTTACTCTGTCCTGTAATCACAGTAACGTTCCTGGAGACATGAAATATATATGGAAATATAATAATAGCCTTTTTGTTGGCTACGAACAACAGTTTGAACACAATTCGCTATATTTTTCAACAATTCAACAGCGACAAGCAGGTTATTATAGCTGCGAGGTAGAGTCAAAGTTTGGCAATAATAAAAGTATCATCTTTATTCGGGTCACTGGTAAGTTTATCAGGAATATAAAAAAAAATCAAATGTCCTTTTTGCAAGTAAAACATCCACACAATTTTAAGCAATTTCGACGCAAAACATAAAATTTTACCATTCAATGTCAAATGAGAGTATAAATGATGCAAACACATGCATATTTCGCATCAATTTAACTGGAAGTATTGTTATCCATACGATATCTTTGATATTCGGTGATCAGATTTGATATTCTCCCCCGAAATATCACGTAGTATTTGTAAAGAAGAAGAGCGAAGTGATGTCAATGTATGTATTTTCCGATTAATGTATATTCTGCTACTAAAATTTTAGTAAATATAAAAATGTGTCACTTTATACATTACAGGCCGTGAAATAAAAAGCGAAAAGTCAACTAATGTTGCAGCATGGTTTTTCGTTGTTATTGCAATTTTCATAGTTTTAGTAATTGGTTGGAGCATTAAAGGTAATAATAAAATTAATTTCTTTTATTTACCTTTAATTTCTAACGTTGCTTTAAGTAAGTTATGTCGGATTTTTCTTCCACTAAACTTTTAATGAACGAATTGATGAGACAAAGACGGACTCGTTAAATGACGAACCAAAATAAGGAATAAAGATGTAAAATATCAAACTACATCGATGACGTACGGAAGCCGTCAATGACGACATTCATCGTACTGTTTTTAATGACAATTTTGGGACATGACAGTTAAATTAAGGTTGATGCCAAGCAGCTGAAAATATCTAACGGTTTTTTGTGGCTTTACATTTACACAGACAATTGCACAGTAGTTTGCGTGACCTTGAAACAGACATCCATTTAATTCTACAGTAATTGTAAACTGTGATATGCAGAACAGTATTGTTTGCGAGGAAGAGAAGTCGTACTGGGTTTTCACTTTTTTGTTCATTATAAAAGGACTTTAAAAAAAATTGTACTGTCCTTGGTATCTTTAATATCATACAGCTTATATCAGTTGTCAAAAGTCACCAAATTTACTTTGATATGACAACGTATTTGATTAAATGGATTTTAAAAAAGTCATGATGACGGTTATATTATCTAGTGCATGTGTGTGATTAGTTTGATATAACAGATAAATTATTAATTCATTTATAAATAGCTATTTAACAGCACCTATGATCTATAAAACAATTTAACAACGAGAGTTCATAAAGTGGCACTAAATTTAAATATATGTGTATAAAGTGTAATTCTGCAGGCAGGGTGTTCTCGACTCGAATCTTAATTGACAAGGATTGCCAGTTTTCCTACCGCAGGTCGGGTGTTCTCTCCAGGTACTCCGGCTTCCTCCCCAAATAAAAACTGGACGCCACGATATAGCTGAAAAATTGCTGAAAGTGGCATTAAAACACCATTCAAACAAAAAACAATAAAGTGTAATTCCTGAATTAAATATAAATGGCAGCACCAAATTAATTTATTGACTAAATGTTTCCTGTTTATTTAATTTAAGTCTACAGGAAGAGAACATGGTTATGTTTCAAAGATTGCATTTGTATTCATGCTTCGGCTGAAACAGAAGCGGCAGATGATACACAATACGAAGAAGTCGACAGCGTATTATATATTGCAGTAGAACCGCCATCAAACATTGATGTTCATGCCAACAGCGATTCAACACATACACAAGAACCCAATGAACATAATGTTCATGATATAATGGAACTGAACAAACCCTTCAAGACGACAATTTGCATCAATGAGCTTATTACCTATCCTCAGATCGAAGATGAATCATCGTCGACATCCTTAGAAAGCAGCAAAGAATCATTGGTTCCTTGTCGCAGTTACATGGATCTTGCAAGCATCAACAGCAATGATCATCACAATTACGAGGTGACATTACAAGCACTCAACAACTTAAAAGAAACTGATCAATTATCCAGCGCTAGTAATGACAGCGAACGCAACTGAGGACTTAATATTATGATGTCTATAGACGGATAAAACAACAATTTTTTAATGCTCGTTTCATTTTAAAGATGGATTAATATTGTCAGTTTCAACATGTATACCACATATAAAAAGTGACAATTTATTGTCAGTTTCAACATTTAAATATAAATTTCTCAACGACCGAGAAAGGAAGCAGAATCATACAATTCAAATCATATGTGCCAACATGTTTTAAAATGGCTTATAGCAATATTAATTATAATATATTTAATATGACTTGCCTAAACCGCTTTGAGTCCACACATGTGGTCATAATCAATATACTAAACGATCAACACGTAATTTTGTTTTACATATTTCAATGACATCACAATCAATTCTAAATGGCCGACAAGATAAAAGTAAATATACATGTGCTATTAGAAGAGAAATAATACTTTGAGCACAAGAATATATAAGGATTTTACCAGGGGTATGCATTTACGCAAACATTGTAGCCATCGCTAACGTTTGGGGCTCATCCGGGTAGCCATGCTTTAACTTTTTTGAAAACAAGGGAGTTCGTTAAGGTCCTTGAACTTAGATCCGTCACTGACCCCTTGTACGATCAAGATACATCAAGACTGAGAAATCAAGGTAAAATAAGTACTTTTGATTGACTACATGGAAATCGTTAGTTTCGTACAGAATCGAAAAATATAAACTTTATTCTTGTCTTCGTTTGGCTGAAATGTGAAGCATCATCTCAAAAAGAATGGTGATTTTGTATTTCTAACTGGATGAAATTTGTCCCTGCAAATATAAAAAGTCTAAAAAGTATTATTTTGCAGAAATTATGCAAAGAATGTAAAATTGACTGTTAAACTTCTATAATTGCTAGCAAAATTTATACTGTTAATTTGTCATGACTTAATTATATTTATCAATAAGGGACCGACCATTTAACTTGCAGGGGAGGGGGCCTTGGCTTTTTCCTAAAAAATATTTTGAAAATGATTTTTGATGAAAAAAATATTTTGGAAGCAAAGGGTAAGAAGAAAAATATTCTGAAGAAGGATTTCTGCTATATAAAATAATGCTAATAATGAAAAAAAATTCTGTCGCGACGCCTTCAAAAAATAAATATTGTGTCCGCGCTTTGCTGACCAAAACAAAAAACCAAGCCCCCCCCCCCCCACTGCAAGTTAAATGGTCTGTCCCTAAATCGTTTCAACAAATTACATGTAATACACAATGTTTTGAACAAATCGATTAAATATACATTATTGGGTGATTTATTGCTAACAAAACAGCATTTGTTCCAGATTATGCTCCTGTTATAGATTCAAAATGGTGCAAATGTAAGTTTTTTCAACAATTTATCGGCATTTTTTAAATTCGGTTGTGCAAACAGTAAAATTCGGGAAAAGTTTCGCGGTTTGTGCGATTACCATTGAACGTCACGAAAATAGTTGTAAACAGCGCAAGTTCCCTTGAAAACACCACGTAGTTATACTGGAAACATTTTTCTGTAGTGGATTTTCGTAATAGACAGGTACAAGTTGGAATAATAAAGTAACAAGCAATAAACTGAATGAGCACAGCTGGGGTGTGATTTTTTAAATCGCTGGAAGGGTCATACTTTATTGTATATTTAGATACTTGTTTCCAGCGGGTTTGAAATGACGTCATATTAGAATATTGTGTGTAATGTTGCTGATGATTTGATTGTTAAAGCTGTATACAGTTATTGTACAAATGTAATATGAACGGTCCTATTTAAAACAATATTGCACTTTACTAATTATGGGACTCGTGTACATATGTATGCGTAGTTTTATTCCAACGTGTATATCTCCCGACCTATACCTTTAATCACTAGTGTTTGATATCCGTAAAGAGTGTAATGTAGAAGTGTCATTGGTTTGTTTGTTTGGTACATTTGTACATTTCCTACCGCAGGTCGTGGGTTTTCTCCGGGTACTCCGGCTTCCTCCCCCAATAAAAACTGGACGCTATGATATAGCTGAAAAATTGCTGAAAGTGGCGTTAAACACCATCAAAAAAAACAAACAAACATTTGTAAACATTGTTCACCTTTTCTACCCCTTTGTTTATTTGTTCTTTACATAAAACGGTAGATGTTATTTGGAACCAGTTCAATTTCTTTTAAATCAATAATATTTAATTTACATGATATCTACTCAAGTAAACAGTGATTTCATTCTAATGTATAATCAAACATTGGATTTGAAATGGATGTGGAGGAATATCACACTCTCCTTCGTTAATTGAAAGGAAAATAAATATCCTGATCGTATTTCGGAAAATACAAAAAAGACTTTTTTGTCCGATAAAAGTAGTTTGTCAAAGCCAGAAGTTTTGATGTTAATTGTTATATAGCTCTAATAAAACTAGTGAAAGTCCATCTAGTATAGATCATTACTGCAGTTGAAGTGTTTTGTACATTTATATATATGTATATGTTTGTGTGTTAATATATCAATAGATATATGCTTCAATTATAAAAGGTGAAGTATTCTATTGTTTTTGAATTATTTGGGGTTCTTTTGGTGTGTTTACTATTAAAATGTTCTAGTGTATTTATTTTTAGATGAAACATACTATTATAAAACTTCCTAGGTAAAAATTCACTGATGTAAAATTTTAAGGAAAAAATTAATCACTGATCGCTGAGGCATGCCTGCGTATATATCCCCTACCGGCGAGAGACCGTCTCTAGTAAACACTCTTTGTTTGCGGTTTAGTGAGATAGCTCTCAAACCAGGATAGAACATTACACTTTACTCCATATTTTTCCATTTTGTATAGTAATGTTCTAATCCAGACGGTGTCGAATGCTTTACTTATGTCAGCAAATGTTACACTAGTTAATTTCTTATTATCGAGATCGAGTAAAATGCGATGATACAACTCAATTAATTGATGAGTAGTAGAAAATCCTGGTATAAAACCAGACTGCAGTTTATAAAGGAGGTTATTACTATGCAGATGATTGAAAACGTACTTGTAAATTATTTTTTCAAATAGTTTACGGGGGCCTCGGTGGCCGAGTGGTCAAGGTAGTTCGTCTACTATTGATAACGTGGTCTGTCAACACTGAGATTGCGGGTTCGATTCTCACTGCAGGCAGGGTGTACTCGACTCCAATCTTAATTGACAAGGATTGCCAGTTTTCCTACCGCAGGTCGGGGGTTTTCTCCGGGTACTCCGGCGTCCTCCCCCAATAAAAACTGGACGCCATGATATAGCTGAAAAATTGCTGAAAATGGCGTTAAACACCATCAAACAAACAAACAAACAAATAGTTTACTAACACAAAAAAGTATAGACATGGGCCTATAATTAGAAGGGAGGGACTTATCGCCTGTCTTAATTAAAGGAACAACGTTTGCGACCTTCCACTGAGCGGGATCCCTTAGAGATTTATTAAAAAGGATACTTAAGGGTAACGAAATCTCCTCCTTGACAGATCGTAACATTCTGTTACTTATGTTATCGGGACCGACGGCTTTATTTATATTCAGGTTGCACATACTGTCAAGGACATCTTGAACTGTGACATTAATTTGTGCAATCCCTTCGTCACACCTAGAAACAAAGGCTGGCAACTCTTCTTTTGTCATCACGTACTGAAGAAACGGAACAGAAGTACCCGTTTAAAACTTTTCATCAGGCTTAAAACGAGATTAAAATTGTTCAATGGATCGCGTAGGGGAGGTAGTTCATTTGTAGAGTTGTCGGGCTTCAAAAGCGTATTGTCTCCCAATATAGTTTATTATTAGTAGACTCAACTCATCAAGATTATCGTTGATCCTTTCCTAAAAACGCTTACGAGCTTGCTTTTTAAGTTGTTAACCTTGTTACGCTGAGCTTTGTACTTATGCTCGAAATACTCGGTTTTCCTACGTAAGTATATTGTGTGAAGACGATCGCGTTTACGCACCTCCCTTCGTAACTCGGAGTCAAACCAGACTTTGTCGTTGCTATGTATGGTAAATTCCTTCGTAGGGATACAATTTCTTGCTACATTTAAAAAATTGTCGGTAAATTTTGCACACGCATTATTAACATCGCTTTCTGACTCTATCAGCAACTGCCAGCCAAGCTTGCTAATTCGCTTTTTCATTAGTAAATGATCGCTGTTCTTATAATCCCATTTTGACCACTTAAAGGTTTTTGCGTTTTTGTAATTACCGCCGTTGAAAAAATAAGTCTCGTCATGGTCACTTATGTCCCTGTCTACCGTATCACACTCAATTACACGTACCGAGTCGGTCACGAAAATTGGGTCTAATAGCGACGATATGCCTGTTCGACTATCAAACCGGGTACGTTTTGTAATAAAATTTAGGAGCCCATTAATTAAAAAAAATATCGCTTATCGAGTTGGGAAGATCTCTACTAAAATCTGTATTCAAATCGCCAAGACTGTTGCTTTTGTTTAATGCTCTTTGAAGCATCTCTTCAAACATCTGCCGAAAGTATACAGGAGCCTGTTTTTCAGATCGATAATTGAAATTTATCAGTATAGATTGAATTTTTGTTTTCCAATCAAACCACATACTTTCAATGTTATTATTTTCCAAGTCCGAACGTCTGGTTATATGTATACTACTCTTGTAGTACATAATAATTCCACACCCCTTTCCATTTCTATCACGTCTGGTTGTTCGAATATACGAATATACGAATATATCATCGTTTAGTATGTTTTTATTCAGACGAGTTTCTGTAAAAAAAACATCGAAATCTGCGAATGTGTCGCATAAGTAGTTGATCTTGATCCTAATACTTCTCATGTGGCAATGGAAAATATATAACGAGTTATTGTTTTGCAGAGACGATACACCGAGCCCCGGGCATGCCGGGTTTTGCTCAATGTCCCCACATACTGACAGTATCAACAATTTTATGAAAAATAAGCAAACGAATGCACTTGTAAACATAAATATGAATTTCTAAATAAAGTATTTATTGCGCTACTCAGCACCGTATACAAGTTCAAGTGTACCGTATGAAATATTCGTCTGCACGCAAATTTTTCGGTAGAACAGTCCGGTAATAATTCTATGGGCAACACGCGCTGAGAAGGGCGTGTTTTAAATGGCTGTTCCAATTACAAAACTGTAACTCCCACCGGAAAGCTATTGCATATGACGTATAAATCTTATAAATAGCGACACGCGCTATAATTATCCGTTGCAATATATTGTGTATTACATTGACGGAACAGCCAGTTTATGGCGGAAATGATGTTTTCTCTAGGTACGAAAAAATGTACTCTAATTGTCTTATTAGAATAGATATAATTCACGGAGGCTGTGATTTATCATTGTTTTGCCACGGGATGACCATTTATGTCGTTATTTTATCCCGAGCGATAATACGACATAAATGGTCACCCCGTGGTAAAACAATGATAAACCACAGCCTCTGTGAATTATTTCTTATATGCACATCGAAATAAGATATTGTTCTGCCAATCTGATAGGAACAAATGCTTGAATTTATGTCAACTTGATGATCGCAATAAAAATCCAGCTTGTTTTCAAAGTTGAACACGTTTAAAATACTCCACAAAATGCTGGATCCCATTTTCATAAGCATTACCCATCAAAAACCTTCAGAATCTTCTGGTAGTGGCGGAATGATTTCACTAGACATGGAATTAATATTCAATGTATTTTGTCGATGGAAATTTTTCACTTAAGGAATTTTTTCCACGAACCATTACACTGACAGACTAAAATCACAGTGACATGTATACACATTTTTGTAGGTTGCAACTGTTACATAATCGACCACACTTCAGACAGAAGTTTTGTGATTTTGGTTACATGACAGTCAAGTTTTGTTTATATATACTTCTGTCAGAAGTTGAATTGACTTTGAAGATTCATTTGTTAACCACGTGGAATCGATAATTGCGCCAAAAACTTGCCGATGATCGTGTCTGTTGTAACATGTGCTTCATCGCTGCCCGTCATCGTTTCCGGTCGCGGCCTGCGATGCGATTGGGTAATTTAAGTTATATAAATATTAGTTTTAGATATTTTTTTTAAACATGTAGCATTGGATAATTATATTACATTTGTTAGGAGATACATGTGAAACCTATTTTAAAATGATATATTCTTCATCTATTGAAATAGATACTTTCCATATGTTACAATGATCGATATGCACTATTGACCCAGTAAAGGTCAGCCGTGCTGCAATGGTAAACTGTGCACACCGCACTAGTGCAGTGCGCAGCTGTGCTAGTATACTCATCTCTTTAATTTCTTTGAAACATATACATGATAAAGCTCTAGCACGCGGTCAGCTAGGAAATATTTTTGCATAATATAATTTATTAAGTTTAGGAGTAACGGTTACTTTTTCACCTAGATCGCTTGTACCTACATTACTCACTGGTGTTAAGCTAATTATAGTAACATACGTTACTACCATCCCACGATGGCAGATGAAAAGTCCAGTAGAATCGTTTTTTTTTGTCATTATTTTCGTTTTAACCATCATTTGTTTTGTAAGATTGAACCTACGCTTCTGGAGAATATTAGTATTAAGTGTTTTGTATTGTAAATGCTCGTACGAACAGATATTCTTCTAGAAAAATTATCAATGATGATAGTAACGTCAATGATTAATGATAGTGACGTCAGACTGCTCCTTATGTGATAATAGTAACGGGAAGGATATAAAGTATAAACAAGAAAACTTTTGATGCAAAGCATCAGTTCGCCGCCGATTTGTTCTGCATTCTGCACGCGTTTGTCAAAATGATTTGAAAAAAATTACGGGATGCATTTTAAAGCATGTTTATACCTACGTTACAGAGGTTATTTTTATGTTTTTGCAATTATATTGTAATGTGTCAAAGCTTTAAGTTAATATTTTGTTCAAATTTTCATTAACAGCATATACTTTAGACCCAATAGTGTGTTTTTCTTAGAGGCTGTATTATGTATAATCAAACGTTTCGAACCTTGAATATGTGTTTTTCTATCTGTTTGCATTTGCTTAAATGCAAAATACATATCATCTCGACAATATGGCAATTAGAAAAAAATAATCTCAATTTTTAGATTGGATTAAAAAATTGTACGTGTAGAGGACCAGAAGAATAAATAATCACAGTCAAGTTGTTTTTATATAATATAAAAGCTTGTGTAGCAGACATCTCAGATTTTCAATCGAACTAAAAACACACGATTTCTAAGGACTATCTAATGAACAATTGATTAGAAAGAATTGCAATTTCTAAACAGAAGGCATTTTAACTTTCTTTTCCCCATAAGGTTCTATGTAAAGCTAAGTCCTGATGTTGTGGCTAATTTGAATTGCCGATTTCTAAATTTGCGAACATGTAATCTTTTGTCATATATTAAATCACAAATATGCTTGAATTAAAACTAATATTTAAGTTGTTCAATTAAATTATTGACATAACATTTATATATTGAATCTTACAAATGCGGCATACTCCGGAATTGTATAAACAAAATTGCCTTTTATTCTGGTTTCCGATTTTTCAAACCTACGCTCTTCGATAGAACTATCACCGAATTATACAGTACCAGGATAAAAATGGTCTCCCTCTATTATTAACTTCCGTAAATAGAATACCAACAAAATTTATTATTACATGAAACTTTGATATTACCCAAGCATTTTTGCATTCGAAACTATCATCTTGTTTTTTCACTCAAGTTAAATGATTGACATTCTTGTAGCAAATTTCTGTTCATTTATGGTAACTAAGTGTACTTAGAATTATTTTCTCCTTATCCATCGTTAGCAACGAAAGTGAATCCAAATATATTGCCGCCCTCTGGGCGGAGATAATAAACTGGCTTTCCTATATTATCATCTTATAATTTGAGTGTTTCTTAACATTTCTCTCACAATAACATATTAATCAATTTATATTTCAAGGAATAGCCGTAATAGTGTATCTGTGTATTGAAATATCAAAATAATATCCTATGTCGTGATGTTCACTGTAAAACAACAAATACCATAAATACGCTGTTATTTAATGTGCCCCAGGTGCTCGTGATTCATTTATAGACAGCCAGAATATTTCTTCATATTCTGAAATATTGATAATTTGTTTTTGCATATGGTTAGCAGTGCTATTTCTGTCCTGTAGAAACCTTTACTGATAAAATAGTGTCATATATATCAAACAGAGATTATAAGAACCACCCAACCGAGAATGACAGAAAATCCTGGAAAAAAATGTCTAATTTTAAACCATTATAAGATAAGCTGGTTATTTCATCTTCAAACAAAGAAAAACATGTGCTTAATTTATTTTAATAAAGTTGATTATTATTTAATTTGTTTCATTTATGTAGTACCATGTTAATAATAATATACGATTATGGCCTTTAATGAAGGTAATATCCATAATTAATAACTCTTTCGAGTTTTACTTATTAGGATATAACCTGAAGCCGATTAAAGGCCATTACTGTATTATTATACTGAACTGAACACAAACAAGAACAAATGGACTGTGTAATCGTAAGTACGTAACCCTTTTACATTTGGCGCGCTTTTGCACGTCGAACAAATAACTTGTTATTTCCACTTTCAAATTTGACGCGCTTTGGCACGTCGAACAAATAACAAGTTATTTTGCCTACGTGTAAATTCCCAGACAGTTATTTTACCCACGTGCAGTTTTGAGCGGGGAAAAGGAGTTATTGCTCATAATATCGAATTTATTTTAGTACCGCTTTCCATAGTAAAGCTATTAATAAAAATAATAATCAAAGATTACATGTATTTCAAACAATAACAATATATTGACTTTAGGCCATAATAAAATATACTAGATTCTCAACTTTGTTTGCACCCTATTTTTGTTATAAATTATTTATTTTAATCTATGTTTAGTACATATTTGTGAACGAATGCTTTAAATTAAAAACAGTTGTATAAGAATCTAGGAATTAATTTATTGACCAAGCTCAAATTTGTACCCTTTTGGGTTGATATTTGTTCTGATTCTGAACATAGCCGAAATACTGCTTTCTGGTGTAAAGCAAACGTCCAATCAATGAATATTTGTTTCCCAGTATAAAGGTTTTATTAACATACCAATGATAATGGCATGCCTATTTTTATTTGCCTTTCACCATCGCTTTGCTGAAGGAAACTGAACTTTATTATATCGTTAAAAATCATTTTCATTGTATTAAATTTCACACCATTTATACGGGGTTAAGTTAGTATACCCCAATTGAGCAGGTTTATAAATTATCATGGAAAACTGTGATAAAACATTATTTCTGCAATACAACTTTTTTGGACATTCTGTTTTTGAGTTCGAACTCGTTTAAACCATTTATATTTTACACCCTTTATAATCAAGCAATACAAAACACAAGCAGATAAAATTTAAGAAAGAAAGGAAAACGTTGAAAACAGAGAACAGCTACATACAATATAAAGACCTAAATAATAGTACAAATAGAAGCATGTTTATGCACATTGCGGAAAGCTTTGTGGTGAAGAGCAGAGTTTTTCATGAAAATTTGTGCAATTTCTTAGCCTTCATTGGTTTTTCCAGTGGGAGACAAAAAAAGACTAATAGAACCTGACCGTTATATAGTCGGTTTTGTTTTGTTTTCTAATTAGCGTCTTAAATGTGTATATCAATTTATTTTGCGGTACATCTCGGCCTTTTCTTTTTCTTCATTTTGCGTTAATGGAATGAATGAGATAATGACGTCATTGCTGCACAAAAGCAAGCCTCTTGAAACTATCAACAACCTTTATTGTTTAAATCTATCGATTCAATTCTGCATTGTACAGCAATTGTTAAAGCAGCAAATTCCCTGTTATTAGCACTTTTGCTATCTTTTGTTTTATTTAGTAGAATACTGTGTTCATTCAGTGAACAACCACAAAATGTTAACTAGATTAGAGCACGTAATCATTCAACGAGAGCTGTTACATTTTTAATTCCGTAAATCTTCCACAAAAAGTCCACGAAATCGTCGTAAACTTTACGGAATTTTTTTTTGAATACGACTTAAAGTTTCCGTAAACATTCCGTAAAAGATGCGAAAATGGTCAGTAAAGACTTCCACACATATCGGATATTTCGTGAATAAGGTCCTTGGTCTAAAATGTTTAGTTTTGAATGAGAAGAAAATAAATTGTCTTTACTAACATCTCTCTTTACCGTTACTACAGTCCTTGGTTATTTTAATAATGCCGTTCCTATCATCATTGCCAATTTTTCCTATTCGAATATCTGTCCATATGAGCATTGTACAACACTAAATACTTGATACTAATATTCTTCAGAAGCGTGGGTTTAATCTTACCAATAAAATGATGGTTAAAACGCAAAAGAAACGAAAATAAGGACAAAATACGATTCTACCAGTGTTTTCATCTGCTGTCTTGGGATGGTAGTAACGTAAGCTAATATCATCAGTTTAACACCAGTAATTACTATTAAACACGTAGATTTGTCCAATTGCATTTCTTTTTTTTGTCTTTTTTATGTTGTATGGGATTTATATATTATAGCTCATTTAAATATCTTGTGTTTTGATTGGCTAACAGCAGGTTATGTATACGTTTACCACTTTACATAAGCCATATTTTAACCATTTGTTCTGCTTTGACTGCATTGATTGTTTTAATTGATTGATTGGATGTTTGCTGTACTTCCAGCTAGCGGGATTCAGACCGTAAACAAGTTAGCATACTATAACACTAATGGGGAAACGGGATGGGCCAACAGGAACATAATTTGGACTGCCACTGGAAAAGTTTGGAATATTGGGTAGGGAAGGATAATTTAGCCTTTTTCAGCCGCTACAGTGAGCCTACTTTTTTCGAAAACACATTTTATGCATACTATAAAAATGTCGAACATGTTTTTAAACAACGCTAATAGAATGATATGTATATATTTTTTAAATCACTAAAAATTAACAAATTTAAAAAAAACCCCACAAATATCAGTGATAGAAGGGTACCAAAGGGGCGTTTCTGGTTTACATGTCTGTCACAGGTCACAAAAAGTTGTATTATCTTGTGTTGCGCATAAAAAGAAACAAACGAACAACTGGACGTTTTAAATCAGAGTTGTTCTCAATATATTACCATATTCTCAAACGGGGCTAATATATTTCATGTAAATTCCTCGAAGGATTGCATGTCGAGTTGGAATGATATTTTCCTACTATAAAAAGTCTACTTTATGCTGTCAACAATGGAGTTGAAATGTTCGTGACAAAGCCCACAATTTTTAACGAAAAGGTGGTTATGGTAAGTGACTTTGTTGTATTTTACTTTGAGAAAGATACTATAGTTTCTGTTGCTTAAAGAGGGACAAGCTATTTATCTGGGCAGTTGTAAAGTTCCAATTCTGAGTTTACAAATTTCCAGTAACGAAACAGTATCGTCTGTATAAAGATTTATTTTAGCATGAATGTCTACCCCACTATAATTGATCACGATTATTAAAAGGTCATGTCCAAATATGGACCTGAGGTACATCAGCATTTATTAACAACCAATTTGATCGTGTAGGAATTATCTAGTATTAAATTAAGTAGATTCGTGTTGAACCCATTCAGTTGGCAGACACTCCATATCTAATTTATAAAGAAGGCAATGCTAATGTCGTTTAACATAGTTTAAAAATATACCTTTCTTACTAAATCTTTCTGTAAAAACCGTTCATTAATGCAAATAGTAAAAAAATGGTTGATTTGGAGCGTTTGCAGTAAATAAAACGAATTTGCTATTACCATAATGTTTCAATGTACGCCACATTAACACAAATCGATTGACATTCCAACATGCATGCTAAACGTACAAGCACAAGATTCGATTGAGCACATCTTGGGCATCATCGGGTCGTCGCGTGGGAGAATGAAGGCATTCGGAACAGATATTAGCAGAAGTAAACCAGGTATTAGATCCGGAATGGAAATAATTGACACAAAATAAAATCAAATTCGCAGTTTAAGAATTTTTTTTACTAATTTCTTGGTTGTTTAACGTCTAGCTAAAGGAGTCTTTATCATTCAGGGAACGTGAAAATCTTAAAACAAATGCAAAATTTTTCGCGACCGGCTTTTTGTATGGTAAAACCCCAACTTGAAAGATTTACTTATCCACCACCTAAATACCTAATTCTGCTACGTGTTTTATGACTATTAAATGCTTGCTAAAACTGATGCAAAAGAGGTCTTTCGCATTTAAACAAAATGCAGATGTTATGAGGTTTTGTTTGGCATTAGATTTATACTTTATGCTTGTTTACATTGGAGTCTTTTGATACAGTGTAATTATTTTATGAACTTTCAACGAGAAAACCTTACTATACAAAATTCTCTATTATTCGGTAATTTATATAATTCTAGCACATTCGCTCAGGATATTTATAAATGACGTGCATTCATGTAATGGGTTGGAACGTGTTACTTCAATGCTCAAAACGTTACTGTCTTATTATTAACGGATTTACCCTTTCGTATACGAGGACTTATTGATTTTGCGCTGTTTAGTGATTCCATTAAACTAAAGGGTCTAATTCCACGAATTTTGGAGTATTGGAATACGTCTATTAATTAAAACATTGAACTCTGAACTTTCGCAAGATAGTTAAGTTGACATTGTCGTGGTTTTTGTATTGATGTAATTTTCATTTTACATGTAAATTAATAAATAAACTGTAACTTGCAATTGTATTTTGTTGGCGGAATTAATAGGCTCTCATAATATTAATGGACTATTTAAGGGGCTGATTCCATTGACAACGGGATTGACACAATTGCAAGCGTGCTGTTTCATATCTTTTGAGCACTGGACGTTTCCGAAAAATAACTTCTAGCTTTCAGTCTATTTTGTGATGTTTTTTATGAAAGCAACTAATACCGCTAACTGAAAATTTATGCTGTCCAATCAAAAAGGGTTGTCTTTGATCATCAATACGATTAAACAAACATGCCTTACAGAATCGGCTGCCACTTTGTCTACACTGTAAATATAACGGACGCGAACGCGTCCGGACGCGTTTAAATTTTATACGCATAGTGTGCAAAGATTTAACACTGCATATTCAAGGAGTGTTCATCTTAACACATAGTGTCTAAGTTTAAACATCTGTGTTTAAAACGTTCACATTCAAGTGTTCAATAAAATTAACACTTCAGTGTTAAAAAGGTGCAATGAATTTGAACTTTGTTTTTATATTATTTTGATGCAAAGTGAATGAATTTAAAAAACAAAAATAATGATATTGTTAAAATGCCTTTAACAAAGCTATTTAAAGTTACATTGGTGTTCTCTGTCTTATTTCTTACAAACACATGTTTCAGTGAATAAAATAATGTGCAGTGGTCATGTCGTTCCTTTTATTAACTTATAGTACACATTTCCAAAATACTTCTGTTGCAAACATTTGTATTATGGTTTAAACTTTATCATAAATGTTCTAATCTGTTCTGTTATTGAACACTGTGTGTTTATCAAGTGCTCTATTTCTGAACACTGGTGTTCAAAATTTACCGCGCTATATAGTACCAGAATGCACCATGGAACCACCGGAAGTTTGCCTGTTTCAGTTTTTGGGCGGTGGAATTCAAAGATGCAGATGTAAAATATGCCTGCAGTTGTCATGGAGAATGAAGGATTACTTTGATCATTTACAACATATCACTTTTGAAAGTTCATTCGAATAACCCCAACTTGTTTGTTAATTGTGGGTTTGGAGCATATGACACGAGTGTACAACCCGTATCATGCCAGAGATATACAATTATAAGGTACAGAGGAATAAGTATTATCTATCCAAACTAAAGGACGAATAGAAAGAGATGCTGGACATATAGAAATGTAAGAGACTGTGATTCGTAACGGACCTATACTTATACGAAAGAATCGCAAAATTTATTGAAAGTGGTGGTGGCTGAATTTACCTGTTTAAAATACAGTTTCTGTATATATTTGAATATTAAGGATGATCGCTGGTCAATTTTTGAGAGATTTCTGTCAGATTTTCAGAATCCTCTAGATTTTACCATTAAAATAGGGATAATTTTTTTGCCCAGCAACCCCCTATTTTCTTTTTATAATAGGGTTTATTGGGTCATTTAAAGCTAATTTACAAAGTTTTATAAATTTCGTGTTATTTTTTCATAGGTTTTTACACTAAAACATGTCCAATGCTAAACCTATGAAAAAATCAGAGAAAGCTTTTTCCCGCCAAATTTTGGATGCTTATTATCTCGAAAAAGAGTTCAGCATCCTATGAATTTTTTAAGCTTATTTTGTACCTTTAACTATGGTCTATTTATCAAATATATAAATTTAGATACCTTGTTATTTTCAACATGACCAGCGAACATCCTTAAATTAAATGTCTCCAGTAGTATAGGGAATGCAAGACAGGTGGGTGACTTCAATGAAACTCTTGCAGGATGGATAGACATATTGTGTATTCAGACATATACTAAATTGTATCTGACCCATTTTGAGTTATGTACATGCATCTGTCATTTGTTCTTTGGACAAACTTGTGGACAACAACTCCTATGCCATTTTAGAGTGCATATATAGCTATATGTAGCTACGTTGTTTGTTTCTCTTTTAGCATATGCTATGTACGTTAAATGTTACAACTCATAAGGAAAGTGCATTCAACAGAAATGAGATTGATGCTTTTTCTAAGACAGTTTTATTCAGAGTGTATTTACGTAGTTTCATTATGTCTAATGTATCAATGGTGTATACATGTTTGTATTAAATGATATGTTACCACTCAATTTATGTGTTTTCGTAATACAAAATAATTTACTATGTATTATTGTCTTAAATAGAAACTCTTCTTTTGAGGTATGTTAAATATTTTCATGCAAAAATATATAATTCTAGTGCATTCATTTGTTACCAATGAATCTGATTGGATAATGACTTCTGAAAAACCATAGTTTCTGTACTTGTTACCATTGGAAGACGCAATCTTAAATAATCTGATTAATTAAAAATGACATTTTGATGATCAAATCATGGTATAGTATGCTAATTTAAACTTTGCATACAAAAATGTAATAATCTGGTAATTTTATTATGCTTTTATCAAAATAATTGTGTTTAATTGAATTGGGTTTAGCGCCACTTTCATCAATTTTCAGCAATATCATTACCTCTAGTATTTATTGGGATAGGAATCTTTCCTATACATATCAATAACAATAAAATTCTCTCATTTTTGTCTCGCCTGCGACGAAAGTCGCTGGAGGCGAGACATATGTATGGGAATCCGGCGGCGGCGGCGGCGTAAACACTTGACATCTTGCTTCATATCTTTGTAAGCCCAAGCCCTAGGTCCATCAAATTTGGTCCAGAGGTAGCTTATGATGAGTACTTGCCAGTCATTCTAATATGACGTCCTTCAAACGCTTTGGAAACACACCTCTATTTAAATATTCAACAAAATACGGCTGTTCCAGCCATTTCAAAAACCCCCGTGTGTTGATGTTTTTGCTTTAAAATTTATTTTATTTTGTACCTTTGTAAGAAAATCCCATAGATAACATGTTTTCACGATAACAAGTCCATTTTCTATTCTAAGCCTTTATTGGCCTTTATTGTTTACATGTTACAAGTCTTCCTTGACTTTAGCTACGTTGTGTATTCAAGGGACTTTGCGTTGTTTACAATGACGTTCAATGCAAACCGCGAGACTTTTCCCGCGCCCACCACAAAAGAATTTACCGTTACGTATCAAAATGAAAACGCAACCGGATTTCAAAATGTTGATTAATTGTGGAAAATAACTGTCGATTTAAATTTGCACCATTGTGGATCTAAAACAGGAGCATAAGATCGACCAAATGCGGTAAGCGTTTTCAATTCTCACGCAAACACGGCAACACATGAACAGTCCCAGACACGCCACACGGCGACTGATGTAATGAAGCATTTAATTTTGTCGTTCTTTGTTTTGATTGTAAAATTTTATTGTAAATGTTAATAAATATGTTTGTTTGTTTTTTTATTTCTTCGTTTTTTTTCTACTAAGTTTTACACGAGAAATATAATAATTTCGAAACAAGGGAGGTTCTCGGAAATTGGAACAGCCAAAATAAACCTTTACCTAGGTAGTCGCGAAATGTAAAATTTCTGTATTTTCATATCAGAATCGAAATAATTCAAGGCTGCCCCAATTTTATGGATTATTTAAATATGGGTAAGCATTATATTCATGATATTTTACCATTCGCTAACGCTCATGGCAAAATATTCATGAATATAATGCCTACCCATATTTAAATAATCCATAAAATTGGGGCAGCCATGAATTATTTCTTAAGTCACCTGTCACCTGACCTTGACCTCAATTTCACGGTCCAGTGACTACGTTAAAGTTTTTGGGTTACGACAGTTCCTCTGTAACTACGCATGGTAGGATGATAATATTTGGTGTATAGGTTGCTGATGACTAGTACATGACTGTCTGGTAGGTGTCACCTGACCTTGACCTCAATTTCACGGTCCAGTGACTACGTTAAAGTTTTTGGGTTACGACAGTTCCTCTGTAACTACGCATGGTAGGATGACAATATTTGGTGTATAGGTTGCTGATGACTAGTACATGACTGTCTGGTAGGTGTCACCTGACCTTGACCTCAATTTCACGGTCCAGTGACTACGTTAAAGTTTTTGGGTCACGACAGTTCCTCTGTAACTACGCATGGTAGGATGACAATATTTGGTGTATAGGTTGCTGATGACTAGTACATGACTGTCTGGTAGGTGTCATCTGACCTTGACCTCAATTTCACGGTCCAGCGACTACGTTAAAGTTTTTGGGTTACGACAGTTCCTCTGTAACAACGCATGGTAGGATGACAATATTTGGTGTATAGGTTGCTGATGACTAGTACATGACTGTCTGGTAGGTGTCACCTGACCTTGACCTCAATTTCACGGTCCAGCGACTACGTTAAAGCTTTTGGGTTACGACAGTTCCTCTGTAACTACGCATGGTAGGATGACAATATTTGGTGTATAGGTTGCTGATGACTAGTACATGACTGTCTGGTAGGTGTCACCTGACTTTGACCTCAATTTCACGGTCCAGCGACTACGTTAAAGTTTTGGGGTTACGACAGTTCCTCTGTAACTATGCATGGTAGGATAACAATATTTGGTGTATAGGTTGCTGATGACTAGTACATGACTGTCTGGTAAGTGTCACCTGACCTTGACCTCAATTTCACGGACCAGCGAGTACGTTAAAGTTTTTGGGTTACGACAGTTCCTCTGTAACTACACATGGTAGGATGACAATATTTGGTGTATAGGTTGCTGATGCATAGTACATGACTGTCTGGTAGGTTCCACCTGACCTTGACCTCAATTTCACAGTCCAGCGACTACGTTAAAGTTTTTGGGTTACGGCTGTTCCCCTGTACCTATGCAGGATATGGTGACAATATTTTGTATACAGGCTGCTGCTGATATTTAATGCTATTTACGTAATGCTTATGACGAAATTTATTTTCGTTACTGATGCGGAATGCAGGCGAGACGTTTTTCTGTGTCCACACTTGTTTAAAGATCTATTTGTCTTCAGAAATAATTGTAAACTTATTATTTTTGCAGCATAAAGATTTTTATGTTTTTACTAACTGAGACATTTAAAAAATTAATATTATCTTGTTATTTTATTTTTATTGGCGATGAAAATATACAAAAATTATTTTAAGTATGGTTAAAATGTATTTTCTACAGATACATTTAAATAGTATATTTAGATTATTGATTGCAGTACAGCTTCATTTCCAAATTGACAGGATCCTACTTTACAATTTACTTAGTCGGAACATGTTACCCTCTGAACATGTTCGAAATATGAACATTGCAGTGTTCTACTTTTTAACATTTCTCTTTGAACACTTGAAAAGTGTGTTCAGAATCTTCACATTCTTTCTTAGAACATGTTCTGTGTGTTCAAAAAGTGTTACAGGGCCTTAGAACACGTCTTGACATTAAATTCTTGAACATATGGACGTGTTCAAAATATGGCACACCAGGTATTCAAAACGTTAACACTAGTGTTTAAAAACGACACACTTAGACACCCAACACCAGAACACCAGTGTTCAAAAACTTAATACTTGGCATAAATATGATGAACAACAGTGTTAATTTTTGGAACGCTATTACACGTTCAATAAGTGTTACAAAAAAGTGTTTATTAGGTGTTCTCAGTTTTAACACTTGAATTTACAGTGTAGATAGCATAACCTACGACCCTCAATAAAAATTATTTTATCTATAATAAAAAATATATGTCGTGCGGCAAAAATGACAAAAAATTTGGATGAAAAAATCAGCACTGAATGAAACTAAAAAAATGTCTAACTTCCCTCTTTTTTTTAAAAAAAGCTCGATTTTCCAGACTCTTATGAATGTTTCCCCAGATATAGATTTTCAATCAATAATGTTTATATTTGAAATTTTTCAATTTTTAGAAGCCCAACATCCAATTAGATGCATCCGCGTATTTTCTTCTGATTACTATCAAATATCACAAATTTAAATAGTTGGTTTATTGTAACCTGTAGAAAGCACTAATAGAGTCCGAATCTGTTCAAAACTTTCAGGTATCATCCTTGGACAGCATCCACATGTTTGCCAAAATAAAATATTTATCTTCAAGGTTTTTTTTTAAATTTTCGATAGGTCACCCTCTCTCAAAATTGCACGCTTTTTTTCAACGTGTTTTTTGCAATAATGTGTTGCTGTGTAGTAATATGCGAATTATCGTTCGTGTTTTCAGTGGTTATTTGTCTGTTTGGTACACGATCATGTCTGGGATAATATTCTTCGTTGACATTCCTCGGAAAAATATTTAAAGGCCGAAAACGAAAATTCGTGGAATTTGTGAAAATCTCCATTTTTGAAACCGACAACTTGATAGGTCTAATTATATGTTTTTGTTTGTCAGATGTGGTCCTGGGGAAGGTAACTACATAAAAATTTTAGAAGGTCGATGTCCATCGTAGACACAGCACACAACAATACTTGAAACCAAGAAAATTACACGCGGCCGAAAATTGGTTAAGGCCCAAAAGTCGGCTAAAATACTTAATCATAACATAAAATAATAGTTTTGCTGTCAAACGCTGCATTTAAATGTGTAGTACAATTTGCTGGCTTATACTAAAAAGCAGTATCAATCTTTACTTAACAGGCCTTACAAACTCGTCTTAGTAGCCCGCCCTAGTTTTATAAATTGATAAATGTGTATTTCTTTAAATAGACTATATTTTTTACCACCACGTTTTCAATGAACAATCTATATATATAACTTGTCATTATGGGACGAAAACACAGTTTAAATTAAAAAGGGATTTATAAATCAACTGTAATGGAAAAAAATCCCGTCTCCCTATAGGTTTAAATAAACCAAATATTTTAGATTGCAATTTCCATATGGGTACCTGCATTTAAGATTTTATGTGTGAAAGTCCTCTCAATTTAAACCCCCGAAAGCAGTTGCTTGTGTTAGTTGAATGTTAAGGTATCCGACCCATAATTGAAGTCACCGTTTAATTTTATTTTTAGACCAAGAAATGCAAATTTATTTACTCAATATATTACTAATTAATGAAAGAAAGTAAATATATTGTTTTACTTTGAGTCAATGTTAACAGTTTTGAGAAAAAAAATTAGTTGCTCAAATAGTATTTCCGATGTTTGCCGAACATTACCGAGGTCTGCTCCATTGACAAACAATGGACATCCGGGACACCAAATATGATCACGTGGTCAATTATGGGTCGGATACCTTAATCTTATTAGAAAATAAAAAATATATATATATCGTGCGTCAAAAATTTTGGGTGAACAAATCAGCTCTGAATAAAACTAACAAAATGTCTAACCTCCCTTTTTTCTAGATTCTTATAACTGTTCCCCCAAATATAGAGGATTTTCAATAAACTAGAGGCTCCCAGGAACCTGTAATCGCTCACCTGGAATCCAAATGACTTCAACTATATTAAATTTTTTGAAATTAACAGTTTCAGTCTAGTTGTTATAGCTTTTAAGTTACTGTTCAAAAACTAAACATTTCTTCCAAAATTTTGGTTAAACACAATAACTCCTATAAGGTGCTATCAGACAATTTCTGAAAATTAAATGGTTTTTAGGCATTGTCCTTTAGGATACTTTAGAAATTTACAGTTTTACTCTACTTATAGGTGTGTTATAGACTAATTTATAATTCAAAAACTGTTCATTTGTCCAAATTCATAATGAAGGGCAATAACTCCTATAAAGAGTCATCTTGCAATTCTGGACTAAGCAATCATTTGTAGGGCTTCTATTGCTGATCATTTGTGCAATTTACAGTTTTAATCTAGCTTCTATAGATTTCAAGTTACAGGACAAAAATGGAAAATTTCATAACAAAATTGTCATTTAAGGGCAATAACCCCTATAAGGAGTCATCTGACAATATCATACCAATTAAGTGAATTGTAGGGCTTTTATTGCTGATCATTTTTGCAATGTATTATTTCACTCTAGCTGTTATGGCTTTTAAGTTACAGGACAAAAACGGAAAATTTCATAAAAAATTGCAATTTAAGGGCAATAACTCCTATAAAGAGTCATCTGACAATTTCAGACTTATATAGTAATTTGTAGGGCTTGTATTGCTGATCATTTTTGCTATTAACAGTTTAACTCTAGCTGTTACAGTTTTAAAGTTACAGGACAAAAACGAACAATTTCATAAAAAATTGTCATTTATGGGCAATAGCTTATTTAAGGAGTTGTCTGACAATTTCAGACCAATCAAGTGAATTGTAGGGCCTTTATTTCTGATCATTTGTGCCATTTACAGTTTCAATCTAGCTGCTATAGCCTATAGTTTTCAAGTTACAGGACAAAAACGAAAAATTTCATTAAAAAATGCCATTTAAGGGCAATAACTCCTATAAGGAGTCATCTGACAATTTCAGACTAAAACAATGAATTGTAGGGCTTGTATTGTTGATCATTTTTGCTATTTACAGTTTTACTCTAGCTGTTATAGTTTTAAAGTTACAGGGCAAAAACGGAAAATTTCATAAAAAAATGCAATTTAAGGGCAATAACTCCTATAAGGAGTCATCTGACAATTTCAGACTTTATAGTAATTTGTAGGGCTTGCATTGCTGATCATTTTTGCTATTTACAGTTTTACTCTAGCTGTTATAGTTTTAAAGTTACAGGACAATTGTAGGGCTTTTATTGCTGATCATTTTTGCCATTTACAGTTTCACTCTACCTCGTATAGTTTTCAAGTTATATTGTAAATACCAAAAATTTTGTCAAAAATCGTCAATAAAGGGCAATAACTCCTACAAGGAGCCAATACACAACTTCACACTAATAGCAACTATTGTAGACCTTAACGTGATCAATTTGAAGTAACGGTTTTCTCTATAGCTATTATAATTTTTTAGATAATGATCAAAAACCTGTGTTGACCCCCACGTTCTATTTTTAGTAACAGCGGCCATATTTGTCTGTTGATCAACACCCTGGGTACAAACTTGAAACTAGGAACCCTAAGGATGATTTTGAAAAAAAAAATTGGCCCAGTGGTTTCAGAGGAGAAGATTTTTGAAAAAGTTTACGACGGACGACAGACGACGGACGACAGACGACAGACGACCGACGACGGACGCCAAGTGATAGCAAAAGCTCACATGGACCTTCGGTCCAGGTGAGCTAAAAATGTTTGTTATTTGTAATTTTGTTATTTTTAGAACTCAATCAGATGCATCCGTGTAGTTTCTTCTAATTACTATCTTGGTTTCAAACATTTCCCGGTGAAATGTAAACAAATAATTGGTTTATTGTAACCTAGAGTAGTGTAACTAGTATTAAACGAGCAAAAATGAACTCTGCTGCAAAGATAAGATGATACATATATATGTTTTAATTGTATCTTAATTGTTTGATGTATGTTTTAAGTAACAACGTCTACTTTTTGTGTCTACTCTCTTTCCTTGTCCTATACGATGTGTTGTTCTTTGTCTCCCTCTTTCTCGCCCTGAAGAAGGTCTTTGGACCGAAAGCTCGGGCCCATCTTTATTGTTGATTTTTAATTTTTATTTTTACTAGATTGTTTATACTACAAATCCAGTTATAAGATGTGGTGTAGCAACATGAAAAAATTCTCATGTGGTTAATTCAAAGCTTGTTCAAATCTTTTTAATTTTCTATAAAAAAAACCAATTAATTAAATTACCAGAAAACAAAAGAATTTGGAAAACAAATCTCCGACCTTGTTGCATTATAATTCCAATCAAAACTAGCAGATGGCAAAATATTCCCAGAGATGAAAGAATTTGTACGTTCTGTAGAGACCAAAATGGCGATCAATATCACTTTTCGTGTACTTGTAAAGATGAAAAACTACCTAAATTTAAGAACGAAACTTATTCCAAACTACTATACTACAACCCCCGCTACTAAAAAAAATGGAAATATGATATCAGTGTATAATATCTTATATAACAACGTATATATATATATATGCATACATGTGTTTATAGAATTGCCAGTTTTATTGAAATCGGTGGATTGCACCAGGTAATCCGGCTTCCTCCACCAATACAAATTCCAGGCCATTATATGCAAATGTGCTGGAAACCATTATTTCAACAACAAAAAGTACATATATAACCTTCGATCTGGTACTTTTACGATTTTTTTTTACATTCTCGTCATAAATAAAGCTGATAAATGCTCACCGCACTTTGTGGAAACGTTCAATTTATGAATCAATCACAAGTCCAGGCAATACTTAATCATCCACCTGGAAAATAAAATATAAGTTTAAGTACAAGGGTCATAATTTTGTCAAAATTCTGGGACCGCAGCGACAGTCAAACTGATTTGAAGCAAAATATCAACTCAACATATGGACCAAAAGGCAATTATTGTGGACGTAGAAATCAAATACTTCTTTAGAAAATATAAAAAGTGTCAAGGATAGAGGGTTTTCACAATGTAAAAGATAATAACCCATATCCAATCCCAAATTACACTGCAGGAAACACAGTATTTTATCAACCAAAGGGAAGACTATGATAATTATAGGTTATTTACGTTTTTTGAAACGAGATGCGTTTTCTCGTTTATATCTCATCGAAGGGCGTCAGCCCTGAGATGAGATGACGAGAAAATGCATCGAGTTTCATAAAACGTAAATAATATGTTTATCGCTGTTTTGTAACATTGTGACGTCACAGTGTTACTTAACGACGTCTTGACAGCGAGCTGAGATGGGCCCATCTCAAGCTAGTAGAGTGAGATGGAATAATATCGCACACAAAAATCAAAGGAAAATACTGCAAAATAGCGATAAGGTGTAGGGCAAGTTTTGTGAGCTCTTCAATTAATTAATCTATTCACAAATATGGAAAGAAATTAATTTATTGAATAATATATGTTGAACTTGAACATTTACCATCTAAGGATGCTGGATAAAAAACATTAAAACATATGGTGAATATTTATATATTAATTGTTTGCATTCAGTTGGTATTAGGGAATCGACATGTCTGACGAGTACGGTTCCTCCACCCTTGAATTTTTTTCTGTGGTGAACCTGATGGTACCACCCACAATCTCGTAGTCCAACTCGTTTTGACCATAAAGTACAGCCGAACTTCAGTAGCTCGAAAACCCGGGATTTCTCGAACACCTAGCAAAGTACGGAGCTTTCCCCCTAATATAATCAATGTTAAAATTACTTCGATTTCTCGAACACCGATTTCTCGAAAACTCGAACTAAATCAGCAGTCCCAATACTAAAAATCCATTGAAAAACCATGAATAACTCGAACTAAAATTATTGACAGCCGTTGCATGACTAATTGGTCGTAAAAGGTGTAAAGATCGAAGCCATACCTGTAACATGACAAGCTTGATCTTTAATGATACAATCCCTAATAATTAACCTAATTTTATCAATTTGTATTTATGTACTCCTTTGTAGGCAAATTTGTTGAAGTAGGTTTTAATTAATTTAAATGTGCGCCAATAAATTACTATCAAATCCGAATCGAGGCCATTGACATACTAGTATAGACTGTCCCTGACGTAATGCAATAATTACCGTCTCCCATGGGAGACGGTATACATAGTCAAATGACGATCAGTCTTCGGAGTAAATGACTCTCTGTTACTTGATTGGGTGGTTACTGAATCTATAAATATTTTTCTCATTTCATTGGTTTACGTCAGGATCGCACTAGTATATGTACTAAAATTTCGATATATTCTTAGGTCGAATCGGGGTTGTAATCAGTATTTTAGTGTAGTAATGCAACGTTCCACATATTGACTTCTATTTCATTCAATGTATTGGTCAGTGAACAATTATAAGGTAAACATTGTACCAAAATCTCACTACTTTATAAAGCTGTTTTGGAAAAAATTATATGTTCTATGTCTTTATTTTCGTTAATCAGTATTTTAGTGCAGTAATTTTACGTTCCACATATTGACTTCTATTTCATTCAATGCATTAGGTCAGTTAACAATTAAAAGGTAAACATTGTACCAAAATCTCCCTACTTTTTAAAGCTGTTTGGGTTAGGAAAAAATTATATGTTCTGTATCTTTATTTTCGTTCTGATATTGATGCAAATTTAACAAAACAATGTCCTTACAAGGTACACGTACATTTTTTACCTATCTTACATATAAATTACAAAAACAGAATAAATCCATAAAATTTGTAATGCAGCTAAGAGACGGTTAGCTTTTTAGAAAAGCTAAACTTGTACTTATCAATCCTCGTGTATAAAATTAAACAAAAATATAACAGTAAACATTTTTTATTTTAATAAAAATCAAAATACGTACTTAAAAATAAGATTTATACATGAAATGCAATGAAGAAACACAATTTTATTATTCCAATGTTACACAGGAAATTAACTGAAATATATAAACCGATATCGATTCCGGTTCGAACATGAATCATTTCCGGACATCACAAACCCCGGTTTCTCGAACTCCCGATTTCTCGAACTATTTGTGTCGGCCCCTTCGAGTTCGAGCCATGTAGTGTATTTCTTTGTAATTGCTTTTCTTTGCCTTTTGCTTGTTTTGGTGCTTCTTTTAGGCTTATTGGAAAGAAAGATCTTTGAAAAAACTTTTAAAATTTAACATTTAATGAAATGTGATGGGTTAAGATCAATTTTGTCTTAAAGTGGAAAAAGTGCAAATTTCCTGTTTTCATTCTTTCTGACCTCATGCCGAAAGATAGGAATGCTTCCAGAGCTTTAAAAAGAATAAGGTGTGGTACATTTTTCTTATTTTTGGACATATTTTGGAAATGGTGCGGTATTTTCAGACCATCTAATGCCGTTCCAATTGCATTGATGGATTTTGTTTAATTGACTATGTTATACTTAATATATAGGCCTAACTAATTGTGTTCTCGAGCCATCTACAAACATTTGTTTATGTCTTTTAAACGGTTATTTTTAAAGACAAATGTGTGTTCCAGACGGACTGATGGACGGAGTACAAACCTATAGACACTTTTGGGTGAAGCCGGTAGTGGACTATAAGATATAATCCAGATCTATATTTGCTCTGAAAAAGAAATCAACACGAACCAAAAACACGGTTTAGGAATGTTGTTATTTTGCAAATTTCAAATATTTCGTAAGTTATTGAAATAATGATGTCATCAGTTCAAGCAGGCCGTAACGTTTATTCTAACGAGTAAGTTGTTCATTTTATGCGTATCACAATCATATACTGGACATAAAACAAATAACGCCTTCATATTAAGATACTTCGATACAGTGCTTAAAACAATATAAAAGTTACAAACTTGAAAAACGATAACATAATTCAAAGTTATGATTTTTTAAACATTAAGAAAAACACAAGGAAAGACTGACCATAGTGTTTTAAATTTATTAGAATTATTCAGTTCTTATGATCTGAATGCAGCAAGAGGTAGAAACATAATTTATTGAATGATTTACGCTTAACAACAAGTGAATGATAAATCCACTATTCTAATACAATAAGAAATCTAATACAATTTCTGAAGTTTTAATTACAACTGAAGGTAAAAGATGGAAACATTCGCAACAAGATAGAACAATCGCGGTCAATTTCAAATATTGTATTATTTAACATTTAACACCATTAAAATACACATTAAATATGTTAGATACCGGCGTCTCTTCCGATGCTGTAATGTTAAATGTATTACTACATTTTGCAGGATGAAAGTATAAATATTATTAACCTAAAATAGCAACCAATAATGCAATGCAATAAACGATGCAACGTAACATGAGAATAAAAAACCCGCTTTGTGACATTAGGTTGCATTAATACCCTGTTACGTTTACCAGGTGAAGATCGAATTGCTGCACTGTTACTGAGAAATATTAAAATACAGTTAAATATCCAGAGCTGTTAAATTTATCAGTGTGGTCTGATGGATTCACAAATGCAACAATATATGTTTGCCACAGGATAATTTTTAATTGGCAAAACAAACTATAATGTAAGAAAAATAGCAAAGAAATCGACCATACAACATGAGCCGAAAGTCACTGGGCAATTACAAATCCAGATATAGACAAAACAAAACCTCAAAACACACACAAAAAACAGAAAGTGAGTAATCCAAACATAATTTAAAACCGACCCAAAATTGTGACAAAAGATATTCGTAACATATAATGTTGTATTTATTATCATTTGTTGGATTTCAAGTGGAATTTACTTATATTTTGTGATATTTACATAATTAGATAATATAGACATTTTTTAACATTTCGGATTTTCAACTTGACTGGAAGATATGGACTATAGTGTATTTTAAATCCAGCTTTGACGATGACCTGTTTTAGACATATAGGTTTCGCACCGTACTCGATGATCCACCACACCCGGTAAAGCTTAGTTGTGACGGGCGAACAGACAGAGCAAAAATCTATGTCATACTGATTCTTGGGGGGAACATAATAAAAAATACAGTAAGTAACTCTAAACCAATAAAAACTCGGCTGCTGGATACACACACTTGTCAAGTTATTTACTCAATGTCATTTTGAAGAAAAGGTCAAAGTCGGGTTTGGTGTATAATCGAGTTATAGTTCGAGTTAAATTTGGATTTCGAGTTAAATTTTTCCAACTCAAAATCGCGTCCCCACCCACGAAAACGACGAAAATTGATACCCCACGAATAAAAATGAAACCACAATAACTCGAAGAATAAATCGAACTCGAACCTGATGATCCACTATACCCATATTTACCTTTGGGTTGAATCTTCTATTATGAAGATGACTTCATATCTTGATGAAAATTAGTACACCGTAACAGCAGGATAAGGTCTCTTGCATGATGGCAAATTTCGGGGTAGTGCTGCGACTAATACTTCACGCCTAAATGAAATTACAAAAAGGTGGGGGGGGGTTTACCAATATGTGCCAAGCGAGAAATCAATGTCGCCGAGACACATTGTCTCGTCTCATGTTTGTGTATCTATTGTCCTATACTCTGAATACAAGAAGTGGGGAGGTGGCAGCTTTCGTTAAATGTAAAAACATGAATGAATAGTATCTGAGATTTTATATAGTTAATAAACAAGTTCCAAAATATAGATATAGGCGATGGTAAAAATAGTTTTACTGCAGAGCTGTTTTTTTTGCATAATTACTAATACGTCTTGAAATCTGGTTTGTCAAATAGTTAGGAGTCATGCCATAGAAAATCTGAGAAAATTGAACTAATTTATGTTTTGCACGTCTAGAAACAATTTTTTTTCTTTGAGTTTTGTTCAACCAGATAATTCTCGCGTTTTCCACTTGAACGCAAAATTTATTGATTAAATATTGGAGTAAATTATTCCATTTAATGTCACAGTACTCGAGTAAAGGTCTAAAAAAGTGAAATATAGTGATTACCTGTCTAGTTTTAGTTTAAGTTTTCTAATAAGGTTAAGTATGTTATAAGAGTTTGTCACTATTAAGTCCACGTGATTGTTCCAAGTACCGTCTTCTGAAAAATACAAACCCAAGTGATTATGTTAATCGACTATTAGTCATCTTTTGCACAATCTAGGTTTATTTTACATGCCCAGGCCGATTATATTCATTGTACAGACAACTCCATGAATTATGTAAAAAGTTTTAAAAAAAAATCCGCAACATGCATAAACATAAATTGTACATATATTTTGCTAAAATAGCTGAATGAAGTTTGTTTTTAAATTAAATAAAATTAAGTATAGTACCAGCAATTCAATAAAGTCTCGCGTCGAACCCTGGCAACACTTTCCCAGTATCCAGGCTAAATTATCGGCTATAAATCAACTCGAACTTAAGAACAGTCGTTTCTTTATTGCGCGTCTAGAAAAGAGTGCAAAAGGGGGGTATTTTATTTGTTCAGAATTTTTTTTTCTTTTGGCAGTAAAATATAATTGTTTCAGATAATTTATAACTATTTAAAAAAACAAGCACATTTCTATTACATTTGCATATGTTATGACAGTACGCCCGAAATAAATAAAAACCATCATGTTTTTTAAGTTTCACGAAGCCTTTAAAACTAAATCCATCCCCAGTGATTTCACGCTACCACCAGCTAAGTTCCTTGTAAATTAGTATGTAAAAAGTCACAAGTATACACTGGTATTAAAATATCATTGAAAGGTATGAAATAAATTTATATAATGATACCCAAAGCCTAAATCGTCAACGCTGGGACAATACTGGGAAGGTTCCCAGTGCTCGACCCACAGAGCAGCCCAGCGCATCCCCATGTGGCGGAAAGGGGAGACCCTCTCGTTGGTGGGTTGTCAGGTCATAATACGGAAAGCCACGCTCCTTGCACTATAAAGACCCATTTTGTAAATTTCGAAAAAGAGTAGGCTCATTGTAGCCGCTATAAAAGGCTAAATTTTCCACCCTTACTCAAAACTCCATACTTTTCCAGTGGCAGTCAATTATTGTATTCCCTGTGACCCATCCCACCCCATTTTCCGTTGATTTATTGTTTGTTAACTTGTTTCGTCCTGAATATAGCTGAAATACTGCTCGCTGGACGTAGAGCAGACATCCAATCAATAAATTCTCAACGAAATGCTAATAAATTTATAATGATCCTTTAATTTTAACAATCTGATATAGGGCATCTCAACTATATAATTTGATAACAAAAAATTCGCATAAAACACTAAATCATGAAATTAGGTTTAACTGAAAATAAAAACCATGTTATATAAAAAGTAATTTGGAATTTTATGTAGGTTTATTTTTATCACAACGGGTATACATCCAATTAAAAAAAAACTATATAAACTATATTAGCACAAAAGAAATTTAAGCTATCATACGTTTGCCATAGAATAAACTGTCAAGGTAGGTATAGTGTGATCACCTATACCATTTAATAAAATTGCATAAGTTGTAAGAATATGCTTTTTAAGTTAAACGTATTACAATTATATGTATGTTTAAGTTAGATATACTTTCCCGACTGTACTCATGTTAAACTGGCTACGAAAGTTTGTGAAATTGATATGTAATTGATTCAAGACTTAACCATCATTGTAACGGAAACGGTAGAAGGTGAGGGTACAGGGTTCTATTTCCTGTCGGTCAAACTACAGACATTTTAATAATTCACCCTGTTTTCATTATCATTCCGTTTGTAAATGTGTTTATATTCAATTTTACGCGTCGGACAACCGTTACCTCCTTCAAACGCCTAATTAATTCAAAAGAAACTTCATCTGTCAATGCAGGAGCTGCGCCCACACGTGTTCAGACTCAAGAGAATGACGAAAACTCGAGGCATGATTTGTATAGACTTTTTGATGGAATAGATTTCTAGTTTATGTCTAAAAACCATTAATAAAACGTACTTCTAGTACTGACCAATATACTGCACATTTATTTGAATATGCTAATCACATTTTTGGTAGCAATATGAGCATTTTTTTTTCATATTTGATAATAACCGGAAGTGATGGACCGTATTAGTCCTCGGGTCTAATATCGATATTCACCCCAGTGGCTGATTTCTGTTTTTAGCTTTCGCTTTAATTTGACACTTTCGCTCATATGTCAACATAGCAGACGAACTTCAACATACAAAATGACTGATGACAGGTTTGTTGTTGTCACTGCAGAAAAAACGTATACATTTGTTTATTGTATGAAAAATGAAAATTCAAAACGGAAAACAAGCAACGAGTTTTTACTGAGTGACACCTCTGTGATAAAAACTGTTTTTCTTCTAAAACCTATGTCAATATTGAACTGTTTAGAGTTTTTTATATGTTGTCGTGTTTATAACTTTTTTTAAATATTAAACTTTCTTTCAACTTCTTTATTTTCGGATAAAGGTTGACTAGTGGTTATCAAATAAACATAAACAGATTATGGCATGTCCTTTTCCATATAGGTCCTGATATCAGACCTCTAGCAAGCTCTAGTGCTTGATTTTGGTGGTCTCCGGCTGATATCATGTAATTATCGCTATTTTGCAGTATTTTCCTTTGATCGTTGTGTGCGATATTATTCCATCTCACTCTACTAGCGTGGGATGGGCCCATCTCAGCTCGCTGTCAAGACGTCGTTATGTAAACACTGTGACGTCACAATGTTACAAAACAGCGATAAACAGATTATTTACGTTTTTTGAAACTCGATGCACTTTCTCGTCATCTCATCTCAGGGCTGTCGCCCTTCGATGAGATACGACGAGAAAATGCATCTCGTTTCAAAAAACGTAAATAATCTATAATTACCTATAAATATCAACAGGAAGTAGTTTCTACATGTTGGATTTTCCCCAAACTATTTTAAAGATATTTACCTGTAATTGGAAATTTTCATAGGTAAAGTAAGGTTTCCCCTGTAATTATAAATATACAGTTCAACTGATTGATTGAAATAGTACAATATTATACGTGTACGTATGTCATGTAGTACATTAGCAAAATGTATAAAGTTGTTAGATCTATGTATTTAGAGAATGTCAAAATTGATAAAAACTATGTTTGAATTTCGTCGGTGATATGTTACGGTTGTTTTCTTTTCACCCGTTTCGTCGATCGTATCGTCGTCGCCAACAAAATCCGAAGTAAACTTTTCACACTTTACACTTCTTTTCTAAAAACATTGTTTATTTGACGGTTTTTCTACGAAATTATTGTTTAAAATTTGAAATTTAGGTAGCTACCTAAGAACTGTTATAAACATTAACCATTTACAATAAGCGCTAATCTGATATAGCAATGCCTATTGAATAATTCTCTATGAAATTGTGTTTAACATAAATTCTACAATTCTGGAACAGTAACTAATGAAACCCATTTTACCAGAAATATTTATGGTTTGATACAACATGTATTGATATCCCCGCTTCGACGAAGAAGGGTATACTGTTTTACCCTTTTCTCTCCGTTTATCAGTCCGTTCGTTTGTCCCGTAACAAAAATTTCTGTCGCAGTTTTTCTAAGCAATTATAGGATGCAGAAGCCTGATATTTTCTATATTGCTTTATCCTATATTACCATATGGTGTATAGCGATTTTATGCCACTTGGTCATCTACTTCCGGTTTACCGAATACTGTTCGGGAAAGCGAGGTAATCACTAGTGAGCATTAGCTCACAGATACACTTGTTAGTGTATGATCACTGATGAACACTGAGGTGCAGGATGTACTCGACTCCAATCTTAAATGACAATGATTGTCCGTTTTTCTACTGAAGGTCTGGGGTTTTCTGTCTAGACACATATGGGGGAATATTTAACTATAAAGCTGATCGAATCAAATCTGTGCATGAATATGTGTAGGATATTTCTCCATCGAAAACCTAAGATATCAGTTACAAGAGGTCTGTTACAAAAAGTTTAACAGCACTATATACATGTATGTTAGTTTCGTAGGGCAAACTGAGACCAATCTTAACAAGCCATATTTGTTGTATGGTCATCTACAAATTTTTGTTAATTTCTGTCGATAATGCAAAGAACTTACTACCAATATCTTAAATAAACTCTAGACCCTATTGCAAAGTTTTAAAATAACTTCTTTTCAGGATTATACAGTTACTAGGCAATAATCTCTTTTCTAATACATAACGGTTTGTTAGTTTGCATTCCATGAAATATATCATGTAACAAATCTCTGAGTTTCCCTCCTCATCTCTCTTTGCAGGCAAATATTGGATATTTCTTGTCTATAGAGGCTGGTCTTAAGCACTATTCACCGTATCGGTTTGTGACATGTATAATATTTTATCATTCGGTATTGCAAATCGGTTCATACGCAGTTTGCTCCTCGAGCTAAAATAGTTTTTATCTAAGTAAATTTCACCCAAGTTCTTGTTTTTCTCCTACTAGAAGTGAGGGATGGCTTTATCAAGCTACCTTGTATTTGTTTTTAATGTTTTAATTGTTTATTCACTTAAATCACTGACTTTATGGATGCTTACGATTGATACACTTTTATCAGTATTTGATCTCAATTCAGTTTGAGCCATACGTCCTTGGTCAATATTCTTATTCTTGGTTGGTACGATAAAATCATGGGTTGACCTAATAGTATAATTTTACAGAATTATGGATGTATAATAATTCTGATTGGTTAAGCAAACCACATAATTTACCACATATTTGTTTATTTTTTCAACCAAACACGTTATTTTGTGTTGGATAAATATCGATTGACACCACACCACTAAATATGTATCCTGATATTCGTTCTGGTTTGACTTCATTTAATTTAACCACACATGTAATTTTCAGAAAACATTATGGGGACAATTCACCCTTGTACAACAAGTATAGAGGAGGATTACAAAGATATTCAAGATTTATTCCAGGCAGCATATTTCGGTAAATGGGACGAAGTATGCCAAATTCTTGGAACGCCAAACAGGCCTTTCAAGCAGTATCTTATAAACATTATACCAGAAAACAGGAGCTGGAGGCTTCTGCGGCAAGCGGTGTGGTGGAATAATTTGTCGGCTGCGAAAAGACTTTTACGATTTCCAACATGCGACGAAATGCTTAAAGCAAAAGAAGGCATGTCTGAAATTGGACCTACTAGTTGTGATACGGCTGAAGAAATAACGGAGAAATTTGGATATTTAGAGATAGCAAAAAAATTATCGAAGAACACAAATATATAAAAACTTATGAAGAAATTGACACGTTCTATATAGGAAATACTGAAATTGAAAACGAAGAGTTTGGCCTTTTCAATGCATTCCATCCATCACAAGTCGACGAGTCGATATCTTTGTCGACTTTAATGAATGATATCTTTTACTATGTCAACTCTGGACGCAATTGGAAAGGGGCAAGGAACAGAATCGCTGAGTCATTATATCCTGTATGTGAGGGAGCCAGTCAATGTTTATATGAATGTCAAACAAAACAAAAATTCTACGAATCCATCATAAATGTCTATACTGACGAAGAAACAGCACTTTACACTTATATGAATACAGCTTTAAGATGACAACTTAGTACGGGATATAAACCTACATCCACTGAACTTTCCCTCGGTCCATAACTTATACTATCTTGCTGGAATTATTTAAAGCGGGAAAGAAAAACAACATATCGAAAAATTAGAGTCAGCGCCAAAGATCTAGCTAAATACCAACCAAGAACAAACTTTACGTGGCTTTCTTCCATATCGTCAGTAGACCGCAGGTGTGCACAGGTTTTTCCATCATGTGCACACAGCGGAGACTTCGAAGTACTTTTCATCATTGATAACTCAACAGACTGCCAGTGGCAATCAAGAAATATTGAAAATTATTCAGTTTACGTCGAGCGTGAGCGAATATACGAGGTTGGCTCGCAGTTCCGAGTCCGAGATCAAGAACTTGTGAACGGTCTAACTTATATTAAACTTAAACTAGTAAACAGAGAAGTATGAATAAAAAGCAAATCAATCAGCTGTTTTATATTCGTGTGAATGGTAGAATGTGGTTTGTGTTTGTATGATAGAATTTTTCCATTTTCCAATTATTTTGTAGTTGTGACGTCACCTCTGTCTGCACTAAATGAAAATATGCAAGCACAAGTGTTTTGTATTCCGCTCTTAATCTTTGCCTTCCATCATTGTTAGCGTTCCCTCAGTCCCGGAACACAACACTTTGTTGTCTTAACCATTTTGAGCGTTCCCCCAAGCCCGGAACACAACACTTTTGTTGTCTTAACCATTTTGAGCGTTCCCCCAAGCCCGGAACACAACACTTTGTTGTCTTAACCATTGTGAGCGTTCCCCCAAGCCCGAAACACAACACTTTGTTGTCTTAACCATTGTGAGCGTCCCCCAAGCCCGGAACACAACATTTTGTTGTCTTTACCATTGTGAGCGTTTCACACAACCCCGGAACACAACATTTTGTTGTCTTAACCAATTGTGAGCGTTCCCCCAAGCCCGGAACACAACATTTTGTTGTCTTTACCATTGTGAGCGTTTCACACAACCCCAGAACACAACATTTTGTTGTCTTAACCATTGTGAGCGTTCCCCCATTTGTGGAACATACAATAATTCGTTATGTACTATTTTACAACACGACACTATACAGAATGAAATCATTAAGGGGCATTTAAACAAATTCATTTAACAAAACCAGACATAGATCGTGTTTGGATTTGATATTTTAATAATTGGCCATAATGTTCCAAACCCTGGTTATAGTTTGGTGAAGTATAGCGGACAGAAACGGTATCTATTTTGGGTATTCAACTCCCTCTTAAGCCTTTAACCTGACACATTTCAGACAAATTGCTGACATATTGACATTGGGCACCTGCTATTACTTAGTTAAATATTTTTGTTCTATTTTTCATCTTTTGGACTTAGGAACTTAGTCCTTTTTTGTATAACAAATTCTCCTACAGCTTTCAACCTATCTAGAGTGTAGTTAGCCGGAAATATGAGCCGTCAATACCGCTAGCAGTAATTTTTGTTTGTTTATTGTTTAACGCCACTTTCAGCAATTTTTCAGCTATATCATGGCGTCCAGATTTTATTTGCGGAGGAAGCCGGAGTACCCGGAGAAAACGCCCGACCTTCTGTAGGACAACTGGCAATACTTCTCCATTTAGATTGGAGTAGAGTACACCCTGTCATCAGTAAGACTGGAAGCCGCAACCTCAATGTTGACCCGACCACGCGTGATCAATAGTAGACGAACTACCTTAACCACTTTTTAGGGACTTTAGAAACTAATTTTAAGATTGAACATTGGTCATTAACACATCTGGTAAATAGTTAGGGCAAAATTTGAGTAAATGAAAACCCCTTTTTAATTGCCCTAATGTAAAAATAAAAGTCATTAACCAATATCATGAATACTTGAATACTTGGGCCAGCTTCCGGTGTTCGAGTTATCCACGTCTGAATTAAGTGAAAAATGAGCGATAAAGTAGTCCCTTCTCCTGTTAGGACTTCGTACCAATTTAAATCGTCATGGGCTTAGGGAAAAAAGTTATTCGGGTCCGAATTAAGTGAAAAATGATCGATAAGGTAAAATCTTTTCTTCTGTTGGGACTTCGTACCCCTTTCAATTGCCAATAGCTTAAAATAAAATAAGAGGGAAGTTCAGTAGATCCTTAATCTATATCATGAATACTTGATCCAACTTCCACTGTTCGATTCACCCGGTACTGAATTAAGTGAAAAATGATTGATATGATGACATCTATTTCCATGCTAGTACTTCACCTTCACACCCCTTTCAGTCGCCATGGGCCTAGGATAAAATAAGAGGGGAGTTCAGTAGGTCCATAATGTATGTCGTGAATACTTGGGGCAGATTCCGGTGTTCGAGTCATCAGGGTCTGAATTGAGTTAAAAATGTCCGATAAGGTAATAATAATGTAACGCCGCTCTTTATGCGATAGAGTCTGGCGCCAAAAGACGTCTTGAAACAACAAATGTTTGCTGGAAAACCAACATTTAGTTCCTAATTTATATCTCAAACGGAAATCAAAAGGACAAAAGACGACCTAAACACGATGGATCGGCTGGGAAACTACAAAACTGTAAAGAATATATAATTTATTAAATAAATAACGGGCTCTGGAACACTCTTCTGGACGGTAATACAACTGGTCTAGTAGGAAGGCTGACATTTTTCAGTACAATTACTGATTTTTTCCAGCAAAACCTCTGATTATTCAATTATAATTCCATACCCCGAAACTCTTGACATAATTCCTCTGAATGAAATTGCAATAACTGCATTTGACGTTGATAAAATGTTCTTATTAACTTAAATATTAGTAAAGCTAAGGGATCGGACTTTGTATTAAAAAACCTGTGTAAGCTGTTAAACTATCACTGAAAAGGGGTATTTATCCAGATGATTAGAAGATGATTAGAAGAAAGCAAACGTTTGTCCTGTTTTTAAAATCGGAGACCAAAATATTGTCGCTCTTTAAAGACCAATTTCTCTTTTATTTGTACTTCGTAAAGTTATGGATAGGTAAATTTATAAGAATGTAAATAACTACCTTCTGCAAAATAAAGTTATCACACCATTCCAGTCTGGATTTACACAAAATTATTCTGAGGCTAATCAACTTGTGGATATCACTAATGAATTCAGGCGGGCACTATATGAAGAGAAAGAGTGAATTTCTGCGATATTAACAAGGTGTTTGATCGAGATTGGCACAAAGGATTGTTATTGAAACTACAAAACAATGTATTTCAATGCAAGAATATTTTTTGGTTTAAGAATAACTTTAAAAATAGACTTCGACGTGTTATAATTAATTGGTGGAATTCTCTTCTTGAAGTTATATTAATGCTGGAGTTCCACAAGGATCACTTTTAGGTCCTTTACTCTTCCTTACAGTTATAACGACATAGTCACGAATATTCAAGCCAACATTAGATTGTTTGACGATGAAACTAGTCAATACTTGATAGTTAAGAACCCAGTTTTAGCTGCAGATGTTCTTAATATCGACTTGAATAAAATATACATGTGATCACAACAGTGGCGTTTTACATTCAATCTCGCAAAAACTGAAACCTTATTAGAAAAAAAAATATATTTAGCCTTTAATAGAGCATTAATCAAATATTGTGACATTATATGGGATAGTAAACTTCAATATTTAATAGATAAAGTTGAAGTTGTTCAACTAAAAACCGCAAGAATTATAACTGGAGATACAAAACTCACATCAAAGAAAATATTATATAAGAAGACTGGGCTAGAAAAATTAAGCTATAGACGTGCAAAACATAAATGTTTTAGTTCAATTTTACATGATGTTCTATGGCATGTCTCCTAACTACTTGACTAACTTGATTCCAAGACACATGAGCAAGTATTCAACGCGAAACACAAGTTTGAGTCAAACTGTCCGCACAAAAAACAGCTCTGTACTCGACTATATTTCATTGGATTAAAAACACATCAATGCTGAACTAATTCAAAGAAAACAATGCAAGTGCTTTTATTCAGGAACACGTATAGGACAAGTTTCACATTGACGTCCGAGCATGAATTGTTGTAGCCTTAACGAACAACAGTTTTAGAGAAATGTCCCAACTGTACCGTGGCTCATTCGAATCTAGGACTTAATTTTTTACATTGCCACACTCAGAGAACAACACCTGCTTTACATCTATATAACTAACCAATGAAATCTGCCTTTATCATGTTTTTGATCACAAGAATTATCCCTGTACACTAATATTAAAATTTTCAAACTTTATTATAAAAACAAAGAGATTCACTGCTTAGCCATGTTCCTATTTTTCTTTATTTCACTTATATATTTTATTGAATTTAGATATTATATAAAAATTCTCACCTAAAACTTTCTACTTATAACTTGATATAACCGTTACGTATTAAATATGGTTATACATGTATATGGTAAATATCGAAATCAAACAGATATAATGTACTGGGACCATACTGGGACGGTTCCCAGTACTCGACCCACATAGCAACCCAGCGCGTCCCCGGGTGACGGATAGGGGATATCCTCTCGTTGGGGGGTTGCCAGGTCATAATACGGAAAGCCTGGCCGCGGACCATAGTGGGTAACGTGTTTAGATAGTGCCACGCTCCTTGCACGATAAAGATTCCTTTTGTAGATTTCGAAAAAGAGTAGGCTCATTGTAGCCTCTACAAAAGGCTAAATTCTCCGACCCTACCCAATGCTCTGTACTTTTCCAGTGGCAGTCAAAATTTCGTTCCATGTGTCTCATCCCACCCCTTTTTAATTGATGTACTGTTTGTTACCTTGTTCCCGTTCAGAATATAGCTGAAATACTGCTCGCTGGACGTAAAGCAAACATCCAATCAATCCATCAATGGACACAAATATATTAAAGGGGATTATATTCCGCATCTTTCCTTTCCTTCAAATTCTTTAGTTCTGAATTATTTGATCTTGTTTTCAATATAGTGAAATTAATTATTAAATATTAAAGTTACACAACCTCCTTAAAGCTTGTAAGTAAATGTTTTTTCCGTGATACATATAGACATGCTATATAATGTAGATTTAAAAACCTAATTTCATTCAGATCAACTAAAAATATACTATCTGACGATGATTATGTGAAGGTTTAATTGAACTGAATTCCATGTAGCGGTGAAGGAAAAGTTGCGGATAAGAGATGGCTATCCCAAAGTGTAAGCACACCCCATTCACAATGTTCTCCCAACAGGCATAAATATAAATTAAGCACAGAGAAACGGGGAGTGTTCATATACTGCCCACTGTCTTAGACCCACAATAATTCAAGGGCTTATTGACGATGGCTTTAAACTTGGCACCTCATATTTATGAGTGTGCTTCGCAACAAAAGTTCCGTAAGAAGCTACAATGGAAGTTGCTCAACTTTCCAAAATTATTCTAAATGACAAACTATATTAATTGTCCATTAGCAATACATAACATGCGCAAAGCACCTTCTCTGCGCATCTAGTTCTGACATCGCTCTTCGTGAAAAACCCATATGAACTATATGCCATGTGGGTTCATCGTTCAACAACTCTTACGTTTCATGGAAATTTAGTTATTAATCGACACTGAACTTGTCTATTGGTGGGATTTTTTTACTGTGTAGTGAATATAAACGATCAGTAATTGTTAAAAATTCAGTGTTGTTTAAATTTAAAATTTATTTAATTTAAAAGACACCAATGAACGTCATTTCTTAAGGAAAAAACCGAAAATAAAAACCATTTTTTAAAAATAGCATTTTGGAACTTTATGAGGTTTATTTTTATCACAGATTGGATTTTATGCTGTGTATTTTTATCACAGGTTGTAAGGACTATATAAACACGAATCAATATATGCCCATATAACTTTGCAAACGATAAACTGTGAAGGTAGGTACTTAGTTTTGGCTTTACGATTTTATTTGAAATATTAAATAAAGAGATAAAAATAAATCTGAAGTCAAACATACCCATATCGTTTAAGATATATATTAACTACATCTTATACTAATCTAAACCACACTGAATCTAACGCGACATAGATATGTGACAGTAAACTAATGAAAAACTACTACTAAATAAATTAGCAATACATATCAACCAGGAAATGTAAATACCAAATCGATTAATTATTAACCTTAATGTCAGAATTTTCTTCAAACTATTTTAAGCCTTTTTACTCTAACAAGTTTAGCTTTTCTAAAAAGCTAACCGTCTATTAGCTGCATTAAAAATTTTATGGATTTATTAAAGTATCTGGGTTTTTTTGTAATTAATATGTAGGATAGGTAAACAATGTACATGTACCTTGTAAGGACATTGTTTAGCTAAACTATTACCCAATGGTGCTTGAGAGATTTAAATGCCTGTCGTCACTTCACACTTTCTTTTTAAAAAATAATTAAACAAAAGTTGACTAAACAAATGTTCCCAAATGAGCGGTAAAAATATGTTTTGTTAAATTTGCATCAATATCAAAACGAAAATAAAGATACAGAACATATAATTTTTGCCTAATCCAAACAGCTTTGAAGAGTAGGGAGAATTTGGAAGAATGTTTACCTTTTAATTGTTCATAGACCAATGCATTGAATGAAAGGAGTAGATTGTTTCTCATTAACTATTGTATGTTTTGACAACATATTCTTACTACAACTATTCAGTTCCACACGTCGCAGAAAACGTACGAATACTGTGACATGTCAGCTTTTCTGATAACATGTATTGTCAAGTCAGCTGACATTTAGATCATAAAATGAAAAGATACAGGTAATCGTTCGATAGTTTGGTTTTAAATCAAAGATTTTGGAGAGATATTTTTTCTTATTTCTTCTTTAACTCTGTATTCAATCATGTCCGCACGCTTTCTTACAGATGCGTTGTCTGATTGACACGTATACAATGTCTTGGGATGTCAACACAGAAGTCGTCCAAAATCACCATTGATAGTATTTTATTGAAATCAGTGCATTAAAATATGAATTGAAATAAAATTGCTTTGAAATCGGACAAAGATTGATGGGAAAAGTAGAACAAAAAAAACGGACAACAACAATAAGGGACCGACCATTTTACTTGCAGGGGGGGGGGGGGGCCTTGGTTTTTTCCTAAAAAAATATTTTGAAAATGATTTTTGATGAAAAAAATATTTTGGAAGCAGAGGGTAAGAAAAAAAATATTCTGAAAAAGATTTCTGCTATATAAAATAATGCTAATAATGAAAAATAATATTCTGTCGCGACGCCTTCAAAAAATATATATTTTCTGACCAAAAACAAAAACCCAAGGCCCCCTTTCAAGTTAAATGGTCTGTCTCTAAGTCGTCCAAACATTGTTTCTGGGACTAAATTACCGGACGTTTAATTTTTTATAAATTATTTACAAATGTCTTTCCAGAAAACATTATGGGGACAATTCACCCCAGTGCAAGAAGTATAGAGGAGGATTACAAAGATATTCAAGATTTATTCCAGGCAGCAAAATTTGGTAAATGGGACGAAGTATGGCGAATTCTTGGAACGCCAAACAAACCATTAAAACAATATCTTATTAACCTCATACCAGAAAATAGACGTTGGGGTGTTCTACAGCAAGCGGTTTGGTGGAATAATTCGTCGGCAACAAAAACGCTTTTAAAATTTCCAACATGCGACAAAATGCTAAAAGCAAAAGAAGGCGTGTCCGAAAAAGGACCTACCAGTGGTGATACGGCTGAAGAAATAGCCAAGAAGTTCGGATATTTAGAGATAGCAAAGATTATTGAACAACACACATATATTCAGACAGATGAAGAAATTGACACATTCTATACAGGCAACACTGTAATTGAGAACGAGGAGTTCGGGCTTTTTAGACTTACCATAGCTGCATATAAAAATGCATTCCATCCATCACAGATCGACAAATCAAAATCTCTGTCGGCCATATTGAATGATGTCTTTCGTCATGTCAACTCTGGAAGCAATTGGAAAATGACAAGAGAAAGAATCGCACAGGCATTGTATCCAGTATGTGAGGAAGCGAGTAAATGCTTGAATGAATGTAAAACACAGCAAGGATTCTACGAAACCATAATAAATGTCTATACTGACGAATCAACACAGCTTTATACTTATATGAATACAGCCCTAAGACGACAGCGCAGTACCGGATATAAACCTACATCCACTGACCTTGCCCTTGGTCCATATATCCTTATGTATCACCTGATACTATCGTCCTGGAGTCCTCTTAAGCGGGAAAGAAACACAACACATCGCAAAATGAAAGTCGCCGACAAAGATCTAGCCAGATACCAACCAAGAACAAACTTCACGTGGCTTTCGTTCATATCATCGTCAGTAGAACCCAAGTATGCACAGATTTTCCCTTCGTGTGCACCTAGCGGAGATATAGAAGTACATTTCATAATTGACAACTCAACAGACTGCCAGTGGCAACCCCGAAATATTGAAAATTATTCACGGTTCACTGAGCGTGAACGAGTATACCCAGCTGGTACACAGTTCCGAGTCCAAAGTCGTGCACTTGTAAACGGAATTACAACTATTCGACTTCAACTACTAAACAGAGATGTCTGAAAGAAAAACAAATCAACAACATTAAATGGCATACCATATTACTGAAAATGTTTGTGAACAATAGAATTTGTTTTGTACTAAATATGGCCAGTAAAAGATGTGATGAACTTCAAAAAAATCTCTCTAAAACGCAAATGAAATGAATCTTTTTAACCTTGTAGATAATTTGTGTTGTCCTTTAACTTATTGGTTTATTCAATTTTGTGCATATTTTTGAATTATACAATTATGTTAGTACCTGCAAAGACAGTTAAAAGTACTCATAATTGTTTATAAAGTAAGGTGTATAGTGAAGTGTCCGTCCGTCTGTTACATTTTGGGGGTACTAATCTGTTATCAGCATCTGCTCTTAAACCACTGGATGGAGTTTAATGAAACTTTCAAAGAATCTTTGTCACATAGGAACAGTGTGCACCAAATATTTAAAATTTTAATCAGCATATTTGGGCTTTAGCATAGCAAAACATGTTTGTAGTTAATGACTCTGTTGTCTCTAACCAGTAACATACGTACCCGTCTTAGCAAATATTCATATGTATGTTGATATTACACAGCACACCCCCATCAATGTAGCAGAATGTTGACATTATAGGGGAGGGTTGTACATGTACACACCTGATACACACACCATTGAAGCACATTTTTATTTAATGTTACTTATATATACTACAGATTCAATAGAAAGAGAAACAACTCTTTGAAATATCCAATATATGTATTTGTAAATATATATTATTATATAGTAATATTTTTCCCCCATTGTATTTCATATAGCAATAAAGTGCAGTATATTTTCATATTTTACTCTGAATCTCGGCCTTTTATGTAATTTCCGGGAAAAGTGCAGATGTAGTTCGAACATCGGCTTTATATTTTACTGTTGTTTGGTAAACAAACATGGCCAAAATAGACATACATGATCTCCTCTCGAAGGGAAAATTAGCAGAACCGCTTGAAACTGAACAAATGGAAATGAATTCGATTGTAGATAAAAGTAAATTTAAAAGACCAACAAAGGAAAAAATCAAGTGTAAACTAAAACAAAACGGGATTTAAATATTGTGCACAAGTGGCTCGTTTCAAAGCAGGAATTTATGCTAGTAGTAGTACACTTGAATTTTGGCGATGAAAGTGTGTCGCTTTAACGGACGTTAATTTCGCTGAAACGCATTGTATTTAATTATTTAGGAGTCATTTGGTTTGAGCAATAAATGCAAGATATTTTAAAAGTAATTTATCCTTGGGATCATTGTTGACATTGCCGAATGAAGGGTAATCGCCAAATTTCGAGTATGGACGAAATTCGAGTGTGTGGCCATATATTCACAACAATAAGGTGCAACAAATAAAAACACAAAATTGTAAAAAAAATCTGTTTTTATTATATGTAAATCTACATCAAAATATATATCTGTTATATTGACCAAGAGAAAATATGATAATATTGGAACTAGTAAAATATTACAAAATAGCAAAGATAATTAATAATCACTTAAAAGCACAAAAAAATATTACTATATAATAAAAGGGTTATTGCATGAATATTGGGAAATATTGTCCCTCGCAAGATGCTATATTGCACTCGCAAGCTCGTGCAATATAACACTTGCTTGGGACAATATTTTCCAATATTCATGCAATAACACTATAATATTCTTACATGTCATGTGTTTTATCACACTTTTATATTAACACCATTATTTTAGCAATGTTTGTTGGTGTGAATAGTGACACCACTTTCATCAATGTTTCAGCTATATCGCGGTTTTCAGTTTGTATTGGGAAGAAAACCAAATAAACTGGTAAAAGCCCCTTTTATGGTAGGAAAACTAAAAATAGTTGTCAGTTAGGATTCGAATGGAGCACAGCCATCCGTTTCCTAGGTCTCTTTTCTGAATAGAACAATACTGGTATCAAAGTGAGACTCGTACCCGCAACTCCAATGTTGATACTAGGCACGTGATCAAAAGCAGACGACTTAACTACCTTAAAAGTTTGATAAAAAAATAACGGTAAACTAGTTTAATTCAGGTTGGTCGCGTTTTTGGACATGGACAGATGGGCATCAATGGAAACACTATGTCCGACACGTGATGTCCGACCTGTTCAATTCAACAAAAAGTGATATTAGTGATTCACCAGTCAGAACATTGTTTTATCGTCGTTATTTAAAACGTGTACGTTTACAAGGTCATCTGGACAAAATGCATAATAAAACATAGCAAAGAACTCGCTGGGATTATTTCGGAGTTATTTCCTCTTGTTTTTTGCAAAGTTAATATACTAACAAAGTACCGCTTGAACCAGAAGTGTTAGAGACTTGCATTGATACTTGGTATTAAAATATGGGCCAAACTGTAAGGTCCTTGAATGGCGTAATTAAACAATAACTTTTTCAAAGAATTATTTTTCTTGGATCAATTAAATTAATATGAAATCAACATATCACTGTAACTATAATTATATTGAATTAATATCTTAAACATTGTTACGTCCATTTTGGTCTTTTGTCAAGTATTTATTTTTGCTGTTTTTAATTTTTCATGCTTATTAAGTGGTTTATCCTCAAGATACTTAGTTTACATTAAAAATAAAGATACAAATCTAAAAATCAAAGTTCATGTTCATTTCAGCCTTATCATTCCAATTTTTAAATATTTTTTTGTTCAAAAGATATCGCAGTGTTGTTTATTTGATATGTTTATACCGTAAATAGATTCCAGTTACATAAAAAAATGGTTAAGTTCAGCAAAACAATGTTCCAGTATTTGACATTTCCTATTTTAATTTATATCTCAAATTTATTCTTCAAGGTTTTAAGTTCTGAATACAAATTATTTATATTTTTGTCTGCTAACTTTCAGTGTTATTGAAGAAGATTCTTTGTAATTTTGTTAAAAAGAAAATTTATCAATAGTTACTTAGAACCCAACAAGTAACAAGTCAACGAGCTCAAGTGTTTATGTTGCACTGCATGTTTATGTAAACTATACTTGAAACTATAAATCAAGTTCACATACTTACGTACTTATTTAAAAAAAAACTTAGACAAACAACACTTCAGATGTAATAAGATAGCTTATAACTTAAACCCCTCTTCGCAAGGTGTCGAGAAAACAGAAAACTGTGAGTTAAAAAATCGAAAAAACAGATAACAGCAGAATCTCATCGATTCCTCCCTTATAGAAAGACTCAATAACATTAAAAAATGGGCAATAAAATGAATTAACAGATAAAAAAGAAAAATATCTGTAAAACCGTTAACAGAGTTATGACTATTAACAGCAAACGGTGCTTTTATTTTCATTATAACATTAAACAACAATGTCAATTTTTAGGAAAACAGATAACAGCTTACGGTTGAAAAAACAGTTAACAGTTGCTTTAATAAAAAAACCCTCATATATGTTTTACTATCAATTTGTTTATATAAAGTCGGTTCAGATTATTTTTGGAAGAAGAAACTTAACGTGGTAGACAAATGTTTGTTTGTTGTTTGAATGGAGTTTATCGCCACTTTCTGCAATGGGGATCAGATGATATGATAACAAAGCCAGATTACCAGTTGAATAACCCTGACCTCCGGCGAACAATTTTAAAATACTCGTCAATTATCAATGTTTTAAAACACTCCAAACACGATAATTGATATTTTAATATTTTATGTACAGCAAGCAATATTTCAGCTGTATTTAGAACATAATTTTTCAAATGAAATGGTTTGGGTAGTGACAATGAGCAGTAATATTGTACTTTCAAGATTTATTTTTTATTTATTTCTTTGTCCATACAATCGACATATGATACTCCTAGTTGTAAGAATAAATACTACAATGTTGACTGATGCAACGTTACGGCTGCCCCTTCATGTCCAATAATAAAAATATTCTCCTGGTATCCTAACTCAGATATTTCTATCTATGCTATCGAGTTTGATTTATCGAACACGCACCTAAAGCTTGGCTTCCTCATGAAGTTCACTTATATCACTCATCTCTTTCATTAAGGAATCGCAGGTCTCATCCTTTCTAACGGTAATTTCAGGGAGTCACAGAAAGCAAAAATGACTGGTTGATTGGTTTCATACAATGAGACGTGGACTACGGTCACATGTAAAAAACCAATTTATTAGTAATGATATTAAAACCGTATGGTGATGGTCTGTGCCTATTTGCCCTAAAATACATCTGTAGATGTAAACGACATCAGATGTGTCATTAATGGTCTGCGATATTATCACTATACATGTTCAAGCAGTGGTGTGCAGAGGATTAGTAATGCCAAGTGACGACTGCTAGAATGCATGCCCCAGATACTCACATGTATGGCCTAGAATTGATAAATTTGAGCAATGACGACATTTAAAATATGAAGTACAATTTCCACTCATAGCCCTCTCTGTCTTTGCACTGCATCTGAAATAACCATCGTGTCTTGTTAAGTCTAGACATCGCACACGACATCGGCATTGATGACATTCAATGACCACATACCACTGTCACTTAACATTAAAATTTTAATGTCTTACACAGGAGTCATGTGTCGTCGATAGATTGCCCAATCTCCATGATCGTAAAATTATAGATTAAAACATCCTTACATGAATTAATACGAAATCCTGTTATTTTTGTGGTGTAAACCAGCCGATGTCAGAATGCATTCAGATTCTTGGGTTCTTTTTTAAAATAGTTTATGATAAGAATGCTACCTCTGGGATCATACTGGGGAGTGTTTCCAGTGCACGAACAATAAAGCTGTCCAGCGCCTCTCTAGTTGGCGATTGGGGAGACTCTAGTTGCATAGTCAAAACATTTTAAAGAAAGCTTGGCCGTGGACTATAGTGTGAAGCATGTTTAAAGAGTGCCAACTCCTTGAACAGCAAAGAACCATTTTGTAGATGTCAAAAACAGAGAACGCGTGCTACAAAAGGCTAAATTATCCGTATTAATCCAATACTGTTTTGAGGTATAAGATTTGCTTTTCCAGATTTTGAGGTTGACAAGACACCACATTGTTTTGAGGCAAATAAAATAAAACACCTGGTACACAACAGGAGTTCGTCATATAGAAACTATTTGAGTTTGATTTTGTTACGTCCGTTGCCTTGAAATAATTTGCCCATGAAAACAATTATGCGGAGACACGCATGCGACAAAACAATTTAACTGAAAAACGGGTACAGCAAATAGAAAGAGTGCAGAATTAAGAAAACGTCAATGCAAACTGCTGACTGGTCATTTATTCACAAAAAATATATAAATAATTTATTTCATATAACTTTTTAATTTCTTCTGTATTTACAATTTTCAAAGTCCCAAATTTACCAAATAAATACATTTATTAGTAATTTCAGAATGAAGACAAGAAAACGAAATACTAAAATATAATGTTTATTATCTACATTAATTGTGAATCCTTAATTAAGTTGACTATTTTGACAGTGTACATTCTCCTTTGATGAACTGTGAAGCTGCGTCGAGTGGTCCTCCTATAACCGCACCTAGTCCAAGGTCGTAGATATAGTACCTACAGAAGTTAAATATATGACAAGGAAATGTCTTAATAAGTCGTGTTGATCCTCTGAAGCGATACAAACGGTATGTTAAAATCTTGGAAAAAATGGAACAACGGACCAATTTAAAAGAACCGAAAGTCTGTTTAATAATCCCTTATGTGTAAACAGGACGGTTGCAAGTTCGAGCTCGACTTTGGCCAATGTATGCTCGTCTCCAACCTTATCTTACAAGGATTGCCAATTGACTTGCAATAGTCATGTTGGAGGCCATGATATCACAGAAAATTGCAGAAATTGACGTACAACCATATTCTAACAAACAACAGCCATTTTTTGACTACTTTGTAATAACAAATATATCCCAAAAACATATTCTTGGTAAAATGTCTGTCAAAAGCTTGAATTTAAATACCATAAGTAAACATGATATAGATATTGTCATAATAATTTTCTATAGTGCCCGGATGCGCACATTTTGCGTTTTCAATATACATTTCCTAATGAAGACAAAAATGAAAAAAAACATCAATGGTATTCGATTTCATGCCTTCTCCTTACTGTAATCTCTGTTTTGCCTTCGCGTTTTTCTTCTATGAAATATCAAATACAAAATGCATCCGACCACCATATTATTTTAGTACTTACTCAGTGCCTTTAAAGAAAAACACAGTTGATGAGTCGTAGAGGAAGGCAGACCTAATGTAATCCGGAATACCTGGAAACTGTTGGGAAATTAGAGCTTCGGTGTTACTAACAACTGTTCGTGTTGTCAGATCAACTTTCCATACTTTGGTTTTCTGAAAAAGGAGTAAATAGAGTAATGTTAATGTAATGGTATATATAGATACATAACTACTGTTTACAAAACAACAATAAATTGAATAAAAAAATATGGTAGTCACATTTTTGTACACAGCTCGAAAAATCAATTCAGACAAAGCCAAGACACGGAGACACGTACTGATGAATTGTGAATGTAAACAATCAAACTTCATCAAATATTGAATTAAAAGCGGAATGCTGCTTATATATTTAATGTTCTTCTGTTAATTTCATCCTGGAATAACCTTTTTTTCTACAATACCAGGATATCGAATACAACCGATCTGTAGTGTTTATACAAAATATGTTTTGCATAATGCGCATGACACGGTAAATGCTAAGCAAAGCCTCGCATTTATAATATGTTTCTACAACACACTAATATTGTATTTGCAACGGTAATATAAGCAGAGACATATAATTATATGTCTCTGATATAAGTCATTTGAATTTTTTTACATCTCAAGATGCTTATCGGACATTAGTTGAAATGATCAAAAACACTCTTGAGATTAATACTTATTTTCCGCTTTTAAACGACTGTCTTGGTGTAATACGTTTTTCCTGCTGAAATATCTACAGTGCCTAATTTATTTAACTTAACACTTTATTCGTAATCATGGCATTGTCGAAATTGAAATTTCGAAGTGTGTATTCTAGAATCGTACCTCTGGAGTATATAATAAATATAACAAAAATGATCCGGAATGCCCCTTTTCTACCAAATTTATTCTGAAATTATGCACCTCTGGAGTATAAATTTCGTCAACATTGTTACATAAAGTGTTAAAATTTATGAAAAAGGTTTAAGCAAACCAGGTAAGCGGCTGAAAAGCGGATTATATACATATTATATATGGAAGAAACATGTGTAATCTATTAGTCTTTCGTATATTTATACAGGTATAGCTGCTAACTTTGTTTAATGTGTTAAAAGTGTAAATACACATTGCTTTTGATTGACTATTTACAGGTGTATTTTTCAGAAGTTTCCTCATTTCTCCATCGTGAATTTGTATTACATTTGGCATCAACGGGTATTAAAAGAAAAATTACCCTTATCCGCGTACCTGCTCTGTGGTGTTTGCTAAATAAATACCCTTATTCGGGTTTTTGGTATCCAACCAACAAATAATGGCGGACGTTTCTGCTGTTAAGGCGATTCGATGAAATAGATCAAATCACAGATGGAATTTACATTTGCTGTAATTAAACATATTATGCCTTGCAGGTGTAAAACACCAATCCCGAAATTAATTTTCACTCGCGTTTAAGGCTCGTTTAAAAAAGTATATGCATCTGATCTCAATAAAGACATTGAATTTGCTTACAAATGCGTACATTTGAACATACATGTATTTGTTTACTTTTTAAAGGTTTTGTTGATAAATTTTAACGATTAGGGGTTGTTTTTAACACAAAACCTATGTCGCAGTAGGCACTGCTAGTACACATTTTATACCAAAATATTCCAAGTAAAAAGCTCAATAACAATCGGTCAAAACTGCCAATAATACCTATAATTTAGTACTATCAAACTGTCGTTACAATATGATAATAGCCATATATGATAATAAACACGCATGCAAAGTTTTAATGAATTCTCAATACAATAAAATAGAAGTTTCGGGTATATTTATGTGTGACAGACGAACGGCGATGCATTTAGAAAACAAGATTTCTCTCATCAAGATGAGATATACAAATATCAACACATTTTTTCTCATAAACCAAGTGCTGTTCGGTATAATTTTGTTATCTCGCCTTCAAATAGTGAGTTCGATTTAAAGCTGCCAGTTTTTATACTGAAGGTCGGGGTTTTCTCAGGGCACTTCGCCTTCCTCCCTCAATAAAAACAGAACGCCATGATATAGCTGAAAAATTGCTGAAAATGGCGTTAAACCACATTTAAACAAACAAACAAACAAACAAACAAACCGATTTAAAAACAATGAAAACAGCATATGGTAAAAACTGTTTATTGGCTTTGAAGTAGACGCAGCTCATTTCATTTGAGTCAAGTCCGTTGTATTATAACCCCAACAGCAACTGTAATGCTTGTGACAATACCTTCAGACAGTAGATGAAGGAGTTTCCACAACGACTAAACGACTAAACGTCCATCATCAGAACTAACGTATCAACACGTAAATCAATTGGAGACATAATTAATACAAAAACTACAGATACGTACACCGATCATATAGACTTCTTGGTCACCGATAGCAAAGGCAGCTTGTGGTTGCTGTGGCATACGACCACGGATCCCGAACGCCGCAGTTCGTTGTTTGTTACTGTTAAACTGGTACGCATTTTTCCCTTAACAACACAGGAATACAATTAATCATTTTTGTTGCATGGTAAATTATTGATATAATACAGATACGTACACCGATCATATAGACTTCTTGCTCATTGACAGCAAACGCAGCTTGTGGTTGCTGTGGCATAGCACCACGGATCCAGAACATCGCAGTTCGCTGCTTGTTACTGTTGAATTGGTATGCTCTTTTCCCTTAATAAATTTATTATTTAATTATCTATAAAACTTCAAATAATGTGCATAAATTATTTTAAATCAAAGGTTCTATCAGAATCCGATTTACTTTCTGAGATTTTCTTTTATGTTTATGAAAGTTAGTGACTTATGAACTTAATGAACAAGGTGTTCTTAACCAATAACAGAAAACTTAAAACTAAACGGAGTGTTTAAGCAAACTCTCCATACATGTGTTGATGATGCACGCTGGATGTTAAGCAGCTATGAAAATTACATTGGCATACTGAACCCTTGTATTTATTGGGCTTGAAAAGGCACCACAATTTTTCTGGGTTCCATTATCTGTATACAAAGCGATTAATTCTATGATATAATTAAATGAAGTTTTTCGTCACATTTTTGTTTTGCAGCTATATTACAAGGACAGCCAAGTGTAATATGTCAAGCTAATACACTGTCTTATATCTCAGTGCAAATTCTGTACAATAAAGCGACCGACTAGGCATTCAATACGTAATGCGGAAGCTACTATAATCTGATTAGATGTACCTGCTATGAAATATATACTTCCGGCGCTTGTAAATGTTGCATCCGGTCTCCTTGGAGCACCTCTAAAAAGTCTGTCTGTTCTTTCGACATCGTACAGCCCATTAACTTCATCCATTATCAACACGTATTTTCCGGAAACAAATGCTAATATATCACTATTGGTATCTGGTGAAAATAAATATGAAAAGTTTTTTGTTTAAATAAGGATAGACATGTTGTAGAGATGATTACGTACAATTTAGATGTTTATTGTCGGTATCATTACTCCGACATATTCTCTGGGAGTATACTTCTAGAGATCCCAGTGCTCGACCCAGAGAGCTGTCCATCACATCACAGAGTGACGGACCGATAAGGTCTCAGTCTCGTTGGGGTTTGTCACGTTATAATACAGAAATACTTACAGCGGCCCGTAGAACGTCACGTGTTTGAAGGTCGAGTGCAACTTTTGTGTAGATTTCGAAAAAGTTTAGGATCAGTGTAGCTGCTACGAAATGCTCCGCCGCTGTCATTACTTCGCCGCTGCCATTACTCCACACGTTTCTGGTGGCAGTCAAGATTTTGTTTTCGACGTCCCGTCTTTTTTCCCGTTGATGTGTTGTTTGTTCTCGTTTTGAAGATAGCTGAAATATTGCTCTTTGGACGTTAATCAAACATTCAAGCAATTAAGCAAGGAACATATTCTGATATAGACAGAATCCATGTATCTTACAGTGCTTGTTCAAAGTATATTAGAAACGATGATAACTTCAACACCGAACATAACATATACTATGGTTGTGGAACCATAAAGACATTGTCAAAACTTTTTTTACTGAGTGTTCACTGTGTATTTAGTTTTTTATTGTTTATTTTAAGTTGAGGTGATTACAACTCTTCCAAGCTTATCGTTATGTCTGCCACTGTTACTTTGAATTCCTGATTTTTGTTAAATGGGTAAATAGTAGTCAAACTTCACTATACCTCTTGTAACTGCATCAAATACAACACTGCAAATTGGTGGTCTGGTTGGTGGATTAGTTGGTGGATTGGTTGGTGAATCAGATGGTGGATTGGTTGGTGGATTGGTTGGAGCGTTAGTTGGTGGATTCGTTGGAGCGTCAGTAGCAATTGGTGCTCCTAAAATAATAATACAATTCTGTGCAGATGTGTATAAAATGATGATTTAAAAAAATGACAGTATACAGTTATTTCATGTATGATTTGGGAACAGTCAAACTGTTGGTCCGAGGTGGAGGGGATAGTGTTTTGAACTGTTAATTGGTCCGAGGTGGAGGGGATAGTGTTTTGAACTGTTAAACTTTTGAACAGTTTAAAACACTTTTCCCGACACCTAGGGACAACTGTTTGACTTCCGAAATCCACATATGAAATAACTGTTTTATTACCAGATCAATTACTGTTTTAACAGTATTTGCAGAAGAAAAAAAGGAAAAAGAAAGTTTAGCTATTTTCAACTGACAAATTGTACTTTGTTTAAATACTTCAACACATTTTATTTATGGAGAAATAGTCATGGGGTTCTTTCCAAACAACGAGAATGAAGTCATGTGTCTTTACTGTTCCTCGTGAAATTAGCGGGGAAAAAATGACGCGATGTGAAACAGTCGAAACTATTGACCGGTCAACAGTTCGCGAACGTGGACGTTTTTAGAATTTCAGAAAACAGTAAAAAATACCGAATTTCATTTATATAAGGTATCAGGTAATAATAAAATCTAATACACAATAAAACACATCAAGTAACAATATCTAAAATATATAAATAAGTATTGGTTGACATAATTTTAAATACATATGAAGTAAATAAATATTAAATAAATAAATGTAAATAAATAAACATTTCCCTATTATTCGTGTAGTATTCAAAAATGCAAGCCGGTCTTATTTCAAGCATATCTCAACGATCAAACATACGGCGATTGTATTTGAACAGTTAAACACATATTGTCAAGAGCAACATGTGCCGATTTGATTTATTTCATATGTTCTCTTATTGATATTTGTTTCTATAGTAATATTGATGTATGATTGCATCAGGTATTATATTACTGAGAACAGAAATATTTCAGCCATATCATTAGTTGTTTATTTATGAAATATCAAATTCATTAAACCAAGTTCACAAAGTGCCAGAAGTTCGCACGGTTGTTCTTGTTCTTTTCAATACTTTTCTAACATCTGCGACGGGAGCCACATCACAGAAACACCCACGCACCCATGGTTACCGAGGAGTACAGACAACCATGCAGTGTTGTTTTTGTTGTTTTGTGTAATCACACAAATCAAATTCCTACGTGGTGTATATACATTGACATTTAAAGAACGTACCATATATCGCCTGTATTCCAGCTATATCATCAGGACGAAGTTGATAGTTTGGAACATAGCCAGTGTAATAAGGTGCCATCAGAGCATCGGACACCTGTGAGTGGTCCAATCCAAGGGCGTGGCCAAACTCATGTGCCGCAACAATAAAAAGGTCAATTCCCGTTTGATTCACAACCCACTTCTCTGCATCATCAAAATGTGTATCTCCAACCGGTGGGAAAAATGCATGAGCCAGCACACCAGCTAAGGAGGAAAAACAAGCCGTAACAGATATAAGTAACTCGTGTCGTAACTGCTAAACAAAGCAAAATTCTGAAGAGGAACTGGTCGACTCCGTTTCTCAATAAACAACAATTAAAGCAACAAAAAGCCCATACATAAAATATATTTTATATGCATGCCTTATCTACATTTTGTTAATTATACTAAAGCTTTTTAACACGAAGAAATGGATGTATTTTGTTATGCGGGATGTTCAGATTATGAAATATTGAACCAAATGTGCAAAAAGGATGAAGAGATATTGAACCAGATGTTTAGCACATTCAATCCCCTGTTGTAAAATGTCAAACCCATGCGTGTAAAGGATCTCATTTAGCCAGATCAATTTTGGCTGTGAGCCAGACAAATTATAACAAACCAATAATATTGTTATTTCTTGTAGCAAATACGATCTACTATTTGTTTACTTTTTTCTTTTGCCTGTCAACGTCTTTCAGGTTTGAGAATAGATGAGTGATTTTTGATGATTGTCTTGAATTTGGCCAGATGTGTTAGTATCTTGAATAGTTTAACAGTATTAAATAATTTGGACGCCAGTTACTTCAGGGTATCCAGTTTACAATTTATTTATAAACATATAGAAGTATATATCGAAGTTAGTTTAAAAAAATAATTACATGGTCCATCAAATGAGCCACCATCTCCATGGTTTCCAGATACAAACTTTATTTCAATGTCAACAGAGCTTGAGGCTGACTCCGTGAATGTAAGTCTAGAAACATCTCCCCAGGCTTTAAAGGCTCTGGCTATTTCCGATCTGTAATATTAAAATATATTACCAGTAAATGTATTTCGTCATAAATAATTATATATAGGGACTTAACTAGAATTGCTATGAATATACATGTATAAATATATAACGACATAGAATGTTTGGGATGACACTTGCGCTCACTGCCTATTGTAATACGAGTAGAAAGACGCAATACCCGGATGCACATGTATATTAGGTCAACCATTGTTCCGAAATAAAATAGTTTGTTTCGTGTTTTTTTATTTCGTAAATAAATTGCATTTGTAGGCAAAAATCATTAAGTTGTTTAAAGAACGAGCACTTAACAATTTCCCTGATAATTATATATATAGTCCATTATAGACTTCTTTGTTGTTTTATTCGATACTTATTATCATGTGACAATCATGTGACTACTTCTGTACTGGTACCCTCACATACCGTACTAAAGACTGTGTCAGATCTGGGGTGTAGATAGAGATCTTCCATGTTATAGATAACTTGTTCCATGAAGCTCCTGAAAATATAAATCAAAACAAAAATAGCACTTAATTAAATAATCACAAAATTCTGTTCATACAAGTTTTCTGAATTTTTGTTATATAATGTCAAGCAATTGGTATACATTTTAGTGATGGAAAGAAAAAAATGGTTCTGTGAGTAAAATTGTGTCTATTGAAAAAAAGATAAAAAGGGTCATTTTTGGTAAAACGAATTATTATTTTTTTTTTGCTAATTCCATTGTTTTTATATCTATATTTAGATTTTCACATAAAACGGCGGATGGTGTCCTGCATCTCATAAATTTCTACAGTTATACAGTACCGGCCTGGCAAAAGTAATTAACACGCTTTTGTTCACTCAGACTTATATGTGTACTTATATTGTTTTGTACTTGTCGTCAGTTATCAAGAATGACGTGGAATATACGCTTACTACATGTTATGCATAAAATCCAGACATAGACACAAATAAATATTTGACTACAATGTCCGATTCCTGGCTTTCCTGTAAATTGCCAGAATCTTTCAAGCCTTACCTACACATAGGATTGTGGCATTCTTTCCGTATCCACACGTAGGGTTGTGGCATCCCTTCCGTGCTTGTTTAAGTCTTACCTACTATATAGGGTTGTGGCATTACTTACCTACTACGTAGGGTTGTGGCATTCCGTCCGTGCTTGGTACCACGTCTGGCAAACCACAACGTGGCGAGTTCATTAAGTTCACAGTTGCCTCATCTAGCTGACCGGTTACCGGCAAGTTATTAAACTTTTGGAAAGCCCTGTAATTATGTTGTAAGATACTGATTACTTCAAACAGTCAGACTTGGTCTAGAATACAGGCTGTGGTGGACACCATGTATGATCCCCCCCCCCCCCCCCCATCCCCCCATCATCTTCTTGCTGCCGTTATACAATGTGTCTTATAAAATAAATATTTGGTACTAAATTTCACAAAGTAGCGTTACACTGCTAATAAACAAACAAACAAATAATCAAATAATGACTTAAATTTACCTTAGTGCTTCTGAACTTTCAGGATCTGTTCTAAAAGAGCTGACTTTAGACATGTATCCATAGCGTTTTAAATACTCCTGAAATACAGCATGTATGTGTGTTGGCAATTGTCACATTTTTGGTTTTATGATGTCGCATATTGTGCTTATTTAAATCGGAATAATAATAATAATAATAATAATAATAATAATAATAATAATATTAAATAATAATAATAATGTAATTTAGTAATTTAGTAAACTGCATCGCAAATAAGTTAAAAATCTGGCTCTAGTTTCATAAAACGTCTCAAATTGAGATTTTCCTCAAATCCTTGAGATTTTCCTCAAATTTTAAATTTTCAGCAATCTGATTGGTCAATATTTGAGTTGAGGATAAGTTGAGGAAATCCTCAAATTTGAGATGTTTTATGAAACCGGCCCTGAAAATTTTTGCAAAATGTACTTACATTTGCAGCACTTTGGTCTCCTAAGGATACAGAACGTGTTTTTCTGTGAATATGCGCTCCTGAAGTATAGACAAAAAGTCCGATAACTAGCATAAACTTAACACACTTCATTATTTTCAAATGAAACAAAGTATTAAAAAATTCAGGTTTTATACCTACAGTGGATTATACATGCATCCGTATTATTAGGCGGATTAATGTGAGATAACCGGTTCACGCGCGAGACTTTACGAAGGATAAAAGCAAAAAGTTGTAAATGCATCCTTACACATATCCTTGTTTTGTCACTTAATTAATCATGACTTTGATATTTTTTGAAAAGCAGTATTAATACAGCCCCCACACTTGTTTAAGACTATGTTCTTTTTAAAGTTTAATGCTATTCAAATGCATAAAAACGTCACTTGCAAAATTGAAAAAACTTATATTGGCAGTTAACTAGAAATCTTATAAACTTTTAAATCATTGTTACCGTTAGTTTCATATTTTGTATGTCATGTTTGGCCTTCAATGCATTTTGCTTACCAAGTTACAATTCTGCAGAACGAATTTGGAAAACAACAAATATCTTACTCGAGTCATTGGAAAACGACAAACACCTTACTCGAGTCATTGGAAAACGACAAATACCTTACTCGAGTCATTGGAAAACGACAAATACCTTACTCGAGTCATTGGAAAACGACAAATACCTTACCCAAGTCATTGGAAAACGACAAATACCTTACTCGAGTCATTGGAAAACGACAAATACCTTACCGAAGTCATTGGAAAACGACAAATACCTTACCGAAGTCATTGGAAAATGACAAATACCTTACTCGAGTCATTGGTAAACGACAAATACCTTACCGAAGTCATTGGTAAACGACAAATACCTTACTCGAGTCATTGGAAAATGACAAATACCTTACTCGAGTCATTGGAAACGACAAATACCTTACCGAAGTCATTGGTAAACGACAAATACCTTACTCGAGTCATTGAAAAATGACAAATACCTTACTCGAGTCATTGGAAAACGACAAATACCTTACTCGAGTCATTGGTAAACGACAAATACCTTACCGAAGTCATTGGAAAATGACAAATACCTTACTCGAGTCATTGGTTAACGACAAATACCATACTTAAGTCATTGGAAAACGACAAATACCTTACTCGAGTCATTGGAAAACGACAAATACCTTACTCGAGTCATTGGTAAACGACAAATACCTTACCGAAGTCATTGGAAAACGACAAATACCTTACCGAAGTCATTGGAAAACGACAAATACCTTACCGAAGTCATTGGTAAACGACAAATACCATACCGAAGTCATTGGAAAACGACAAATACCTTACTCGAGTCATTGGAAAACGACAAATACCATACCGAAGTCATTGGAAAACGACAAATACCTTACCGAAGTCATTGGAAAACGACAAATACCATACCGAAGTCATTGGAAAACGACAAATACCTTACTCGAGTCATTGGAAAACGACAAATACCTTACTCGAGTCATTGGTAAACGACAAATACCTTACTCGAGTCATTGGTAAACGACAAATACCTTACCGAAGTCATTGGAAAACGACAAATACCTTACTCGAGTCATTGGAAAACGACAAATACCTTACTCGAGTCATTGGAAAATGACAAAAACCTTACTCGAGTCATATGAAAACGATAAATACCTTACTCGAGTCATTGGTAAACGACAAATACCTTACTCGAGTCATTTGAAAACGACAAATACCTTACTCGAGTCATTGGTAAACGACAAATACCTTACTCGAGTCATTGGTAAACGACAAATACCTTACTCGAGTCATTGGTAAACGACAAATACCTTACCGAAGTCATTGGAAAATGACAAATACCTTACTCGAGTCATTTGAAAACAACAAATACCTTACTCGAGTCATTTGAAAACGACAAATACCTTACCGAAGTCATTGGAAAACGACAAATACCTTACCGAAGTCATTGGTAAACGACAAATACCTTACCGAAGTCATTGGTAAACGACAAATACCTTACCGAAGTCATTGGTAAACGACAATACCTTACTCGAGTCATTGGTAAACGACAAATACCTTACTCGAGTCATTGGAAAACGACAAATACCTTACTCGATGCATTGGTAAACGACAAATACCTTACCGAAGTCATTGGTAAACGACAAATGCCTTACCGAAGTCATTGGTAAACGATAAATACCTTACCGAAGTCATTGGTAAACGACAAATACCTTACTCGAGTCATTGGTAAACGACAAATACCTTACTCGAGTCATTGGTAAACGACAAATACCTTACCGAAGTCATTGGAAAATGACAAATACCTTACTCGAGTCATTTGAAAACGACAAATACCTTACTCGAGTCATTGGAAAACGACAAATACCTTACCGAAGTCATTGGAAAATGACAAATACCTTACTCGAGTCATTGGTAAACGACAAATACCTTACTCGAGTCATTGGTAAACGACAAATACCTTACCGAAGTCATTGGAAAATGACAAATACCTTACTCGAGTCATTGGTAAACGACAAATACCTTACTCGAGTCATTGGTAAACGACAAATACCTTACCGAAGTCATTGGTAAACGACAAATACCTTACCGAAGTCATTGGTAAACGACAAATACCTTACCGAAGTCATTGGAAAATGACAAATACGTTACTCGAGTCATTTGAAAACGACAAATACCTTACCGAAGTCATTGGTAAACGACAAATAGCTTACTCGAGTCATTGGTAAACGACAAATACCTTACTCGAGTCATTGGAAAACGACAAATACCTTACTCGAGTCATTGGAAAACGACAAATACCTTACTCGAGTCATTGGAAAACGACAAATACCTTACTCGAGTCATTGGAAAACGACAAATACCTTACCGAAGTCATTGGAAAACGACAAATACCTTACTCGAGTCATTGGTAAACGACAAATACCTTACCGAAGTCATTGGTAAACGACAAATACCTTACTCGAGTCATTGGAAAACGACAAATACCTTACTCGAGTCATTGGTAAACGACAAATACCTTACTCGAGTCATTGGTAAACGACAAATACCTTACCGAAGTCATTGGTAAACGAAAATACCTTGCCCGAGTCATTTGAAAACGAAAATACCTTGCCCGAGTCATTGGAAAACGAAAATACCTTGCCCGAGTCATTTGAAAACGACAAATACCTTACCGAAGTCATTGCAAAACGACAAATACCTTACTCGAGTCATTGGTAAACGACAAATACCTTACCGAAGTCATTTGAAAACAACAAATACCTTACTCGAGTCATTTGAAAATGACAAATACCTTACTCGAGTCATTGGAAAATGACAAATACCTTACCAAAGTCATTGGAAAATGACAAATACCTTACCGAAGTCTTTGGTAAACGACAAATACCTTACTCGAGTCATTGGTAAACGACAAATACCTTACTCGAGTCATTGGTAAACGACAAATACCTTACTCGAGTAATTGGAAAACGACAAATACCTTACCGAAGTCATTGGAAAACAACAAATACCTTACCCAAGTCATTGGTAAACGACAAATACCTTACCCAAGTCATTGGTAAACGACAAATACCTTATCCAAGTCATTGGTAAACGACAAATACCTTACCCAAGTCATTGGTAAACGACAAATACCTTACCCAAGTCATTGGAAAACGACAAATACCTTGCCGAAGTCATTGGAAAATGACAAATACCTTACTCGAGTCATTGGAAAACGATAAATACCTTAGCAGAGTGACAACTGAATAACATCACGTAATGAATTGTATGTTCGCGAGACATTTTCTTGTAATTTTTATCATGTGACAACTGAATCACATTATGTAATGAATTGTATGTTCATTTTTGTTGAGGCAAAGAAAAACGCAGAAATCTATCAGTAATATCAATAGTAGGTTTTCCTCAACAGCAAGAAAGGGCCTCGTTGTCCGAGTGGCAAAGAACATCATTCACATATAGAATCAAGCACTCAACAGCAACATCAAATATTATGCATTTAAACATGTACCTTCATAGCTTCAACTCTAGCTGTAAATAAAGCTTTGATACGTGTTGATTAAACATGTACCTTCAACTCCAGCTGTAAATAAAGCTTTGGTACGTGTTGATTAAACATGTACCTTCAACTCCAGCTGTAAATAAAGCTTTGATACGTGTTGATTAAACATGTACCTTCAACTCCAGCTGTAAATAAAGCTTTGATACGTGTTGATTAAACATGTACCTTCAACTCCAGCTGTAAATAAAGCTTTGATACGTGTTGATTAAACATGTACCTTCATAGCTTCAACTCCAGCTGTAAATAAAGCTTTGATTCGTGTTGATTAAACATGTACCTTCAACTCCAGCTGTAAATAAAGCTTTGGTACGTGTTGATTAAACATGTACCTTCAACTCCAGCTGTAAATAAAGCTTTGATACGTGTTGATTAAACATGTACCTTCAACTCCAGCTGTAAATAAAGCTTTGATACGTGTTGATTAAACATGTACCTTCAACTCCAGCTGTAAATAAAGCTTTGATACGTGTTGATTAAACATGTACCTTCAACTCCAGCTGTAAATAAAGCTTTGATACGTGTTGATTAAACATGTACCTTCAACTCTAGCTGTAAATAAAGCTTTGATACGTGTTGATTAAACATGTACCTTCAACTCCAGCTGTAAATAAAGCTTTGGTACGTGTTGATTAAACATGTACCTTCAACTCCAGCTGTAAATAAAGCTTTGATACGTGTTGATTAAACATGTTCCTTCATAGCTTCAACTCCAGCTGTAAATAAAGCTTTGATTCGTGTTGATTAAACATGTACCTTCAACTCCAGCTGTAAATAAAGCTTTGGTACGTGTTGATTAAACATGTACCTTCAACTCCAGCTGTAAATAAAGCTTTGATACATGTTGATTAAACATGTACCTTCAACTCCAGCTGTAAATACAGCTTTGATACGTGTTGTTTAAACATGTACCTTCAACTCCAGCTGTAAATAAAGCTTTGATACGTGTTGATTAAACATGTACCTTCAACTCCAGCTGTAAATAAAGCTTTGATACATGTTGATTAAACATGTACCTTCAACTCCAGCTGTAAATAAAGCTTTGATACGTGTTGATTAAACATGTACCTTCAACTCCAGCTGTAAATAAAGCTTTGGTACGTGTTGATTAAACATGTACCTTCAACTCCAGCTGTAAATAAAGCTTTGGTACGTGTTGATTAAACATGTACCTTCAACTCCAGCTGTAAATAAAGCTTTGATACGTGTTGATTAAACATGTACCTTCATAGCTTCAACTCCAGCTGTAAATAAAGCTTTGATTCGTGTTGATTAAACATGTACCTTCAACTCCAGCTGTAAATAAAGCTTTGATACGTGTTGATTAAACATGTACCTTCATAGCTTCAACTCCAGCTGTAAATAAAGCTTTGATACGTGTTGATTAAACATGTACCTTCATAGCTTCAACTCCAACTGTAAATATAGCTTTGATACGTGTTGATTAAACATGTACCTTCATAGCTTCAACTCCATCTGTAAATAAAGCTTTGATACGTGTTGAATAACATGTACCTTCAACTCCAGCTGTAAATAAAGCTTTGATACGTGTTGATTAAACATCATGTTGTGTAATTTGTTGTAACAGAATTTCAAATAACTAGAAAGGAACGTTTTTTCTTGCTTTTACAATTTACAAATTTGACCAATTTGGTATACTTTGTATTTTAAAATGGATTGGGAATACTAATTTTACTTTGACTATTTGCAGTTTCGAAGTATTGCATTATGTATCAATCAATCAATCAATCAATCAATCAATCAATCAATCAATCAATCAATCAATCAATCAATCAATCAATCAATCAATCAATCAATCAATCTTATGAATACATGTTGCAATAAAATAAAAAACGTTCTTGAAAATAAATATTATTCCTAAACGTGCGGTATTATAAGCAATTTAAAGCTTTTTTACGGAATTCAGCGTTGAGGTATTCGAGTAACCTACCTTCCGGATTTAAGCGAATACATTTTACTCCTTTAAACAAATCTTATATTTGATCTAATTGATGTTTAACGCAGTTATATTTAAAAGACAATGAAGAGAAACAAGAGAGTATAAGGTGTGTGGGGGTGGGGAGGTAGAATTTTCTATCAGTTAATTAGGGAAAAACCAATTTATTGCTATTTACTTTAACAAATAGCCAGTAGTGTGTCGTCGCTTTAAAAAAAGCATGCCATAATTTACTCATAAAAATAATACGTCACAAAAATTGGTAAACAGGATTTTGAACTTTTATATCGTGTGAAAACAACTTTTTAATCCCTTTATAGTTTTTCAATATAAACACCAAATCTTAGCATAAATGGCAGCTTTAAGAAATTTAAAACTACAAATTACAGGGGCCCCATACGGAATAAAAAGTTTTAATTTATACAGCTGTAAACGTATACATTGTACCTTCGCTTCTGCCCATTTGTGTTTTTGAGTGGTATTTTCCGGTCCATATGTACTGCTATTTGATCCGAAGTGCCATGTACTAGTTGTTGTATTATACTTCGTGAATCTGGAGCTTTTACAGTAGATATGTTCAGAATTTTCCCGTCTCACAATATAACTTGTGTGTTTAATTTATGATTGCAGTACTTATTGCCTCTTTCCACGTTTGTTTATTTCTTCAAATTTTAAAGATTAAAAAAATCATTTCAACATAAATTTTAATAATGAAAAACAGTTTTTAAATTAAATTATGCAATTTTTAACAATTTCAGTTCACTGAATTTATTTGAAAAAGTAACGAGTTTTAGGGTTTAATAATGATTTTGAAAGTAAACATTTACGTCAATGAAAAACAAAAGATGGCTGGGCAGTTTTTAGAAGTATCAATAGTCGTATTGGTCAGTTTTGTAAAATTGGCTCCTGTCTTAACTACATTGTCTACAGAATGGACAGCAAGCATTGTATTCTCAACCCAACTGAGTTGTGTCGGTTTTTTCATAATTTTATAGTCTGCAACTTTAATTAAGTACGAGATAACGAGTGACATAATAAATCATCCATACCGTATATCATTTGTAGCAAGATTATTTACGGTTTTGATTACTTGAAGTGTCTCGCGAATAACTTTTTTTAGATGACTCATAACAGTGGCATGACCAGTCATGATGAGACGCGATTCAATTTCTGAATTATCCAATAATGGTAGTTGCACGTATACAATGGTATGTGTATGTCATGGTCAATGTCTTTCAAAAGTTTACCGTCATATTACCCAGCTTGTTTTTGCTCAAAAACAAGTTTTCGCACCATACACAATCATCATCATTATAAAAGTAGCGCGGTGTTTGAAACAAATCACTGCAAGCTGGAATCCTTTTTTAAAATATATTTAGAAAAACTTTTGACAGGACAACTATGATTGTTCATGGCATACATGCGTAGGATTTTATTATTATTATTATTTTATTATTATTATTTTTTTTTGTCACTTCAGAAGCCACTTGACAGGCATATTGTTTTTCCTCAGCATCCTCAGGAATGTCAAACATTGATGCAGTTAATTTACGCTGGTTTTCCCTTTCACGACGACACAAATATATACTAAGTTCCAAAGAGTCCTGTTGGAGAAGCAATATTAAATACATGAAATAAAGTTTTTCAATATACTGTGATGTTATTCCATCCTTATGGCCAACAACGCCCTTACCTTCACAGGTGGTTAGTTTACACATACATTTGAACATTTTATTTGACAGTTTTAACTCCAACTCATTGATAATGTCATACGAATAAACAGCTGTTATCTGACGGCAAAATACACTTCTTCTGAACTAACAGCTGCTATCTGACGGCAAATAACACTTCTGAACTAACAGCTGCTATCTGACGGCAAATAACAATTCTGAACTAACATCTGCTATCTGACGGCAAATAACAATTCTGAACTAACAGCTGCTATCTGACGGCAAAATACACTTCTGCACTAACATCTGCTATCTGACGGCAAATTACACTTCTGAACTAACAGCTGCTATCTGACGGCAAAATACACTTCTTCTGAACTAACAGCTGCTATCTGACGGCAAAATACACTTCTTCTGAACTAACAGCTGCTATCTGACGGCAAATAACAATTCTGAACTAACAGCTGCTATCTGACGGCAAATAACACTTCTGAACTAACAGCTGCTATCTGACGGCAAATAACAATTCTGAACTAACATCTGCTATCTGACGGCAAATAACAATTCTGAACTAACAGCTGCTATCTGACGGCAAAATACACTTCTGCACTAACATCTGCTATCTGACGGCAAATTACACTTCTGAACTAACAGCTGCTATCTGACGGCAAATAACAATTCTGAACTAACATCTGCTATCTGACGGCAAATAACAATTCTGAACTAACAGCTGCTATCTGACGGCAAAATACACTTCTGCACTAACATCTGCTATCTGACGGCAAATTACACTTCTGAACTAACAGCGGCTATCTGACGGCAAAATACACTTCTTCTGAACTAACAGCTGCTATCTGACGGCAAATAACAATTCTGAACTAACAGCTGCTATCTGACGGCAAATAACACTTCTGAACTAACAGCTGCTATCTGACGGCAAATAACAATTCTGAACTAACAGCTGCTATCTGACGGCAAATAACACTTCTGAACTAACATCTGCTATCTGACGGCAAATAACAATTCTGAACTAACAGCTGCTATCTGACGGCAAAATACACTTCTGCACTAACATCTGCTATCTGACGGCAAATAAGACTTCTGAACTAACAGCTGCTATCTGACGGCAAATTACACTTCTGAACTAACAGCGGCTATCTGACGGCAAATAAAACTTCTGAATTAACAGCTGCTATCTGACGGCAAATAACACTTCTGAACTTACATCTGCTATCTGACGTCAAATAACACTTCTGAACTAACAGTTGCTATCTGACGGCAAATAACAGTTCTGAACTAAGAGCTGCTATCTGACGGCAAATTACACTTCTGAACTAACAGCGGCTATCTGACGGCAAATAAAACTTCTGAACTAACAGCTGCTATCTGACGGCAAATAACACTTCTGAACTTACAGCTTCTATCTGACGGCAAATAACACTTCTGAACTAATAGCTTCTATCTGACGGCAAATAACACTTCTGAACTAACAGCGGCTATCTGACGGCAAATAAAACTTCTGAACTAACAGCTGCTATCTGACGGCAAATAACACTTCTGAACTTACAGCTTCTATCTGACGGCAAATAACACTTCTGAACTAACAGCTGCTATCTGACGGCAAATAACACTTCTGAACTAACATCTGCTATCTGACGGCAAATAACACTTCTGAACTAACAGCTGCTATCTGACGGCAAATTACACTTCTGAACTAACAGCTGCTATCTGACGGCAAATAACACTTCTGAACTAACATCTGCTATCTGACGGCAAAATACACTTCTGAACTAACAGCGGCTATCTGACGGCAAATAAAACTTCTGAACTAACAGTTGCTATCTGACGGCAAATTACACTTCTGAACTAACATCTGCTATCTGACGGCAAAATACACTTCTGAACAAATAGCTTCTATCTGACGGCAAATAACACTTCTGAACTAACAGCTGCTTTCTGACGGCAAATTACACTTCTGAACGAACAGCTGCTATCTGACGGCAAATTACACTTCTGAACCAACAGCTGCTTTCTGACGGCAAATAAATTTCTGATTAGCAAAGGAGATTGCACTTGTAAAGTTCGGAATTCCGTATAAAAATTTCTCAATTGAATAATATCCAATTCACTTTTTGTCAAATTTTCCACATCTTCCTTTAAATTTTTTTCCTTTAGGTGAATCCTGAAATTGCTGAATAAATATTTTGTGGCTTTTTGCGTTTTTAAAGAAATTTTTGCATTCGTAATTGCCTTCATTTCATCCTCGTTCAAGGATGCAATACGCGCAGATTTTATATTTCTATACAAGTGTAGAATAAATTCGGGCCAAAACCGGTTTAATATGGAATATGCTATTTCAGCATCAAAACGAGGTCTGTCCATATTCTCGGCCGGTCTATATACGATTATATTGACCGTTTAAGCTTACAAAGAAATCAATGAAAAATAAATCTTTAAATTTAATTATCCGTTATTATTCTAATCTTTATCATAGGTTGTACTGTTTTAAGTTAATCAATGGTTGTGTAAGATGTGGATGCCTTTTCGCACCACGTGCTAAGTAAGTTGAACGGTAATACAATTGTCTATTTATATATGCCCAACATCTGATTGTATTTCAACATTGGATCTTTAGAAATGCACTAAAGATACATAGTTAAGATAAATAATATTTATAAGTGTCTAATGAATTAACCAAACAATGTCGTTGTAATTTCCACTCTGAAAATCATCTGTACACACAGATTTGATTTTTGAGCCGTCCCACCTCGGGAATCGAACTCGTGTCAGTTTATAACATCTATGGCTACTGCGCCTAGCATGTAAAGACAGAGGTGTAACCTCTAGACCAGATCCGTCCGCTAAAAAATCTGTGTTTCATCGGGAGATGGAATAATATTTTTTTCATTAAATAAGTGTACTGGTTCAGCAGCATTCTTTTAGACCCTTTATTTAATATTTTGAACTGCCTGTATTGTGTATTTACACGATCCCAGTGGACTTATATTATTCCATCTCCCAATGAAAAAAAAATATTATTCCATCTCTCAATGAAGAATATCTTAAACATTTATAGTTAAACGCCACTGATGAGTCTTATGTAGACGAAACGCGCGTCTGGCGTAATGAATTTGTCACCTTGATAATTTTGATTACATCTTGTTGGAATATTTGAGCAAAGCCAAGTAACAACACGGCACGTCCCCGGTTAGCGGACTGAGAAGCAACTATTAAAAAAGTTTTGGGTTCATTTAAAATGAGAAAGTTTAAGATGAATATGTTATGATTGTTTACGTTATTTATTTTTATTGACACTCAATGACTAAGGCCATTCGTTGGTCAGTCTGTGTCTAAATTTATGACAAGAAACACCGTCATATGTATCGTTGCATAATCTTCTAGACTTGTATATTATTATTTTTTGTTTATGCTATATCTGAAAATCATCTGTACACACAGATTTGATTTTTGAGCCGTCCCACCTCGGGAATCTAACTCGTGTCAGTTTATAACATCTATGGCTACTGCGCCTAGCATGTAAAGACAGAGGTGTAACCTCTAGACCAGATCCGTCCGCTAAAAAACGGAGTTTCACTGGCCTAGTGTTACTTTTGGTTGAACATGTCATTTACATACACAATGTTTTTGTGCGACCTGAGCTTTAATTACAACGATTTTCATAAAATCAGAATGGATCTGTAACAGTCCGGACCATTACAGAAAATTGTAAAATTACAAAAAAATTGTAATATAACAAGAAACTGTAACTTTACAGTTTCTTGTAAAATTTACGCTGAGTAGCAGTTGCCTCCCGTGTAATACAGTCAAATTTTTCTGAGGGGTGACAACTCTGTTCTTGATATGGTTACTGATAGTAAGAAAGATAACTCGGGAATGTTATTATTTCACGACTCTTCCAACTATTTTATTTATTTATAGGTTCATGTCTTGCCCTTTAAACATTGACAAATAAAACATTCGATTATTATCGTTATTTTGGTCGCTTATCGAACTTAACATTGTGTGCATTTGTCTGTTCTTTGAAATCTGCATGATCCTCCCGTTATCTATGCTTTTGCAAAATTCCGGGGTCTCACCCACCACACCCCGCACGAATCCTCCCTGACAAGGGTAAACAATGATTTAAAGTGTTCAATCAACATAAGACTTGTAAATTTTAAATAGTTAAAGAATTTGATTTTGATTATTTGTGTAAATTATTAGTACTTCTACTACACTAATTGGAAGTGTGCGGTTTTGACAACTTAATATATTTTAATGCATTTTTAGGCAAGGGCGTAGCTACGTAATGCCAGAGTAGGCACGTGCCTACACTCAGATTCGGCTTTTTTCATCAATCGTATTTTTAAAATGTTGTAAATATAAAATTTCCCCTTCAAGAAAGACTTTAACATCACAATTTCATATTAATTTTTACAACACAATCAATGCCTTACTGCAGGAGCTTCCGGGGGGTTTCGCCCCCTGGACTCTTCACTGGACCTGCTGGGGGCCTTGGGCGACCCCCAGACCCCTCTCCGAAAGGGTGTGTGCCTATACTCTTTAATTTTTCTAGCTAGGACCCTTTTAGGGTATAACAATTAACGGTGAGCCGTTGGATCGCGATAATTAACAGGTTCAACCGTGCCACATAATTTGTTATGTGATTGTTCTAAGCCAGTGGTTTCTGTCGTCGTTTTTTCTCCTTTGCTTTTTATGAATTTATGTGATTTTTAATATTTCCATGTTTTTGAGTGAATTTTGTTGATTTGTTGTCTCCCTTTCTTATATAAATAACTTTTTTATCATTTGCTTGTGATTTTCATTATTAATTTCCGGTGCTTATATATGTTGTTCTCCTTTTTCCGGTGAAGTTACTCTAGAAGCATTCTTTATTTTATTTGTTTATTTTAACGAGGATTCACTCAACTTTCAGCTATTTGTCAGCTACATTATGGAGTTCAATTGTTTTATTGGGGGAGGAAGCCAAAATACCAGATGTAAACCCCGATGTTTTTGCCAGGAAAACAGGCAAAATTGTCAATTAAGGTTGGAGTCGAGCATACCATACCAAAAGTCAGGCTCGAACATATTTTTAAATTGAAAGTATTATTTACAAATTATACATAAGCTTGCTTAAAATAAATAAAAGTCTCAAAAACATATAGTGTCCGAGTGTTTTGCAATAACTGATAACTTAAACGAAATGTTCAAAAGCGAAGATCACAGTGACTTTAAAAGGGATAAATAGGACCGCTACTGAATGCAAGGACAGTCTATACTAATAGATAGTATATAGACTGTCCCTGCTGAATGTAATCATTTAAAGTTATTGTTGTTTGTTATAATGTTGCTCCTGTGATATTATTTAAGTAAAATATTTCTTGGAATTTTATAATAAGGAGTATTATCGGCCAATCTTATCAATGCTTATTGGACTGAAATTTATAATATATTTTTTGTAATCGCGAAAGACATTCAGAGTAAGAACGACCTTTGTCACCCATTATGTCTTCTAACCTTGGGACGTATTTCGGCATATGACATGGACAACACAATACTATTGTATCAATCTAAAAGAGGAAGAAATAGACAAAAATATGTAAGACTATTTAGAAACGTAGATGGCATGTACAACTAATTCTAAATAGGTTTAAAATAAACAGAACATGGATTTTTTCTTCACACGTAAGACTTATAAAAAATCCCAGAGAGAATTATTGTAAATAGGGGCAAATAATTTATTACGAAATCTAGTAAATCTAGAGTGAATTAACTAAATTAATAAAAACCTTTATACACTGTAAGACATCTTTTTAATTAAAATTGTCGAGATATCCTGTAAATTTGTCATGACTTTTCAGACAAACACAGACACACAACTTACAACATGTTACAACTTTAATAGATATATATCTAATCTAATAGTTAACCAATATTAATCATCATTATCATCAACGTGAACTGCCTATCACGATATGTCCATAAACATGATCAATGTAATTCGAGTTCAATAGTTATGTAGAATCTTGAACAGGCTATTACACTAAATATTTTAAAGATATTAATTGCATTTCCTAGCATAGTTTGTTGTTGAAGCTAGGTCAAATTGTAAACTTGTTATTTGAGGTGTTGGCCTTATAGAACGTGTCAATACGATAGCATTGGATTATTTAGTTTGGCTTCCCATTTAATCATTGTTTTCAACATCTCATAGTTTGTTGTTACGCGCGTCTGGCGTAATGAATTTGTCACCTTGATAATTTTGATTACATCTTGTTGGAATATTTGAGCAAAGCCAAGTAATAGCACGGTACGTCCCCGGTTAGCGGACTGAGAAGCAACTATTAAAAAAGTTTTGGGTTCATTTAAAATGAAAAAGTTTAAGATGAATATGTTATGATTGTTAACGTTATTTATTTATATTGATACTCAGTGACTAAGGCCATTCGTTGGTCAGTCTGTGTCTAAATTTATGACAAGAAACACCGTCATATGTATCGTTGCATAATCTTCTAGACTTATATATATATATATATATATATATATATATATATATATATATATATATATATATATATATATATATATATATATATATATATATATATTCGTTTAAAAATATGTACAACAACATCTAGATACATAATTAAAGCGAAAACAAAGTTTTACACTTTAAAAAAATGCACAAATATTTCGCCTGACCAACAGGCTTCGTCAGTGTTTTTACAACGAATGACAATAACAGGTAAAAAGGTTTTGTCGTTATACGTATGTGATGTATACTATATCTAGTAATTAACGAAAAAATGTTTTTTGTTAGTGCTATTACAAGTATGTACATGTATTTAAATATGAAGCACTATTTATACGGTTACAATCAATATATATATACAAAAAAGCAGTTTTAAAATAAATAAAACGACACGTAATTCACAATGAATATTCGGAGACCATGGTTGTATCTGGTCTAAGGTCCTATAATTTTTCATTAATTCCCTTCGGAAATGATGTTCCCAATGTTTTTATCCAAAAACTTTCTTTCTCTTTTCTCTGTTTGTCTGTCCACCTTGGGTTATGGTCTATTAGGGTCACCCTGAGTTTATTAAAAATTTCAGCTATTGCAGTGCCGTGCGTACGTAGGTGCCTATTAAGGGGTAAGTTTGGTTTGCATCTTGTGTCGCTTCTGTGCCCGTTCATTCGTTTGCTGAATCGTTGCACAGACTCACCAACATACTGGAGATTGCATATACCGCACTGTAAAAGGTATATGATGTTCTCACTTTTGCAATTCAAATTGACATGGATGTCAAATTGTTTGCCATTTGATGTGCTAGTGAAGTGTTGGGTGTGTTGTATGTGATCACATGTCATACAACGACCGTCACCACAGATGCAGCATTGCCCCGATTGGCGGCTACGTGACGACATTTCTGCTCGGACTAACTGATCTTTTAAACTTTTGGGTTTTCTAAAGGCCATTACATTAGGTTCTGGAAATATTTTTGAAAGTTGATGATGTTTTTCAATTGCTGTCCATCGTTCGCGGATAGTACGTGCGATGTCTTTAAAAGCTGGGTGGTATGTTAGGACAAACGGGACTCTATTGTTAGTTTTCTTTTCTCTGTACTGCAGGAGCTGGTCCCTACTGATGTTGTTGGCTTTATTAAAACCTATTGATATGTTTTTGTTATTGTATCCTCTCTGCTTTAGATGGCATCGAAGCTCTCCAAGAAGCTGTTTAGTTTTAGCCTCCGTAGAACAGATGCGTTTAACTCGCAGAGCTTGGCTGTAAGGAATACTTTTGCTGCAATGTTTAGGATGGCAGCTGTTTGGTGAGAGGTACTGATGTTTATCTGTGGGTTTACAGTACAGATCGGTTGACATAATTCCATCTATTACGGTGGAAGTGGTATCTAAGAATGAGATTTTAGATGTGGACATTTCATGTGTGAATTTGATAGAAGGATGTATACTGTTAGCGTGGTCAAAGAACTGTTTAAGGTTTTCCTCGCTTTCAATCCATTTCATGTCAACATCATCAATGAACCTAAACCATGAGAGTGGATGGTGGAGAGAAGAGTTTAGAAGTTGTTTCTCGAGTTTTCCCATAAAGATGTTAGCATAGGATGGTGCCATTTTGGTTCCCATGGCTGTTCCGTTAATTTGTAAATAGTGCTCCCCATTAAACGTAAAATTGTTATGTTTTAATACAAGTTCAAGTAGTTGAATTAGGCACTCAGTGGGGGGATCTTTGATGTCGCGTTGTTCCCAGACCTCCTTGCATGCTGTTATGCCGTCGTCGTGTGGTATATTGGTGTACAATGATGTTACATCCATGGAGACGAGGATTGTGTCCGGTGGAAGTGGATTCATGGATTCCATTTTACGCAGGTAGTCGGTTGTGTCTTTTATGTAAGATGGTAAAGTTTCTACGTGTGGTCTTAAGTGAAAATCTATAAACTCTGATATTTTCTCTGTAGGATGTCCGTTGGCCGAAACTATGGGTCTACCGGGGTTATTCTCCTTATGGATTTTAGGCAGGAGATAAAAACGACCAGCTCTGGGATTTTCCGGTTGTAGATATTCAAGGGTGTCTTTATCAATGTGACCCTTTTTGTGCATGGATGTTAGGGTCTTACTTATTATTTTTGCAAAATTATCCGTTGGATCAGTCAAGTTTTTTATAGAATTTTTCGTCAGTCAGTTGTCTTTCGGCTTCTCTAATGTAATCAGATTTATCCATTACTACTACTGCACTCCCTTTGTCTGCTGGTTTGATGATAATGTCATCTCTTTCTTTTAGTTGGTTCAAAGAGTTCATTTCTTCTTTTGACAAGTTGTTGAAGGAAGGGTTGTAGTTTTTGGCAATACTCGTCACGTCCGACTTTACTTGGTCGATGAAAGACTCAAGAGTAGAGTTTTTGCTCGGCTTAGGAATCCAGGTACTCTTTTTCTTAAATCTAGGTATCGATGGTTCATGTTCATTGTTCTTGGATTCATCGATATTATTGCTACAGTCCTCGTCTTCGTCTTTAGATTTGAAGTGCTCCTTAATCCTGAGTGCCCTTGCAAACTTGTTGAGGTCGTTTTCAAGTTCAACTTCATTTATTTTGTTGTTAGTGGGACAGAAATTAAGACCTTTCGACAGCAATTTAGTTTCTGTTTCCGTCAATGGTGTGGACGATAGATTCACAACAATATTGGTATTAGTGTTTGATATTTGCTTACGTTTTCTGAAGCGACGTTTTCTAGATCTCTTTTCGTGTGTAGGTTCAAGTTGGTTTAACGGTGGCTTAACGGGAACAATACCATCTCTCGAAAATTTTTTGTTTTGTTTTGATTCTAGTTTTGTTGTTTCTATAGACCTAATTTCATCAAGTCGTCTTTGTAAGTTCTTATATTCCTTAGATGTCAATGTACGTTCGGAAGTGTCTATCAACTTTGCTATTTGTTTGTCCAGTATTTCTTTTTGGTGTAGAGCATACTGGAGTAAAAGATTCATGAGACGCATTGAGCAATCGAATAATATTGATTCCCATCTGAATCGAAATCTTTTAGATTGAGCACCAGTTGTTTGTGGTGATAATTTAATTTGTAACCCTATCGGTATAATTTCGTTCGAGATATAACATCGAAGATTGGAAGCATGATGCGTTGTTCGTACATGTTTCTTGGTAAGTTTTCTTAATTTCTTGAAATAAAAGTCAAAATCCATGGTGGTTTATAAGTAAGAACAATTGGATTACGTGAAAACACATAATACTGACTAAATAAAATATAGATAATTCGTCTAAAGAAATAGTCAACAATTGTTCGTACGGGATGTTGGATCGTTACGATAGGTAACGATGCTGTACAGACTAAAATAATAATATATTCGTTTAAAAATATGTACAACAACATCTAGATACATAATTAAAGCGAAAACAAAGTTTTACACTTTAAAAAAATGCACAAATATTTCGCCTGACCAACAGGCTTCGTCAGTGTTTTTACAACGAATGACAATAACAGGTAAAAAGGTTTTGTCGTTATACGTATGTGATGTATACTATATCTAGTAATCAACGAAAAAATGTTTTTTGTTAGTGCTATTACAAGTATGTACATGTATTTAAATATGAAGCACTATTTATACGGTTACAATCAATATATATATACAAAAAAGCAGTTTTAAAATAAATAAAACGACACGTAATTCACAATGAATATTCGGAGACCATGGTTGTATCTGGTCTAAGGTCCTATAATTTTTCATTAATTCCCTTCGGAAATGATGTTCCCAATGTTTTTATCCAAAAACTTTCTTTCTCTTTTCTCTGTTTGTCTGTCCACCTTGGGTTATGGTCTATTAGGGTCACCCTGAGTTTATTAAAAATTTCAGCTATTGCAGTGCCGTGCGTACGTAGGTGCCTATTAAGGGGTAAGTTTGGTTTGCATCTTGTGTCGCTTCTGTGCCCGTTCATTCGTTTGCTGAATCGTTGCACAGACTCACCAACATACTGGAGATTGCATATACCGCACTGTAAAAGGTATATGATGTTCTCACTTTTGCAATTCAAATTGACATGGATGTCAAATTGTTTGCCATTTGATGTGCTAGTGAAGTGTTGGGTGTGTTGTATGTGATCACATGTCATACAACGACCGTCACCACAGATGCAGCATTGCCCCGATTGGCGGGTACGTGACGACATTTCTGCTCGGACTAACTGATCTTTTAAACTTTTGGGTTTTCTAAAGGCCATTACAGGAGGTTCTGGAAATATTTTTGAAAGTTGATGATGTTTTTCAATTGTTGTCCATCGTTCGCGGATAGTACGTGCGATGTCTTTAAAAGCTGGGTGGTATGTTAGGACAAACGGGACTCTATTGTTAGTTTTCTTTTCTCTGTACTGCAGGAGCTGGTCCCTACTGATGTTGTTGGCTTTATTAAAACCTATTGATATGTTTTTGTTATTGTATCCTCTCTGCTTTAGATGGCATCGAAGCTCTCCAAGACGCTGTTTAGTTTTAGCCTCCGTAGAACAGATGCGTTTAACTCGCAGAGCTTGGCTGTAAGGAATACTTTTGCTGCAATGTTTAGGATGGCAGCTGTTTGGTGAGAGGTACTGATGTTTATCTGTGGGTTTACAGTACAGATCGGTTGACATAATTCCATCTATTACGGTGGTAGTGGTATCTAAGAATGAGATTTTAGATGTGGACATTTCATGTGTGAATTTGATAGAAGGATGTATACTGTTAGCGTGGTCAAAGAACTGTTTAAGGTTTTCCTCGCTTTCAATCCATTTCATGTCAACATCATCAATGAACCTAAACCATGAGAGTGGATGGTGGAGAGAAGAGTTTAGAAGTTGTTTCTCGAGTTTTCCCATAAAGATGTTAGCATAGGATGGTGCCATTTTGGTTCCCATGGCTGTTCCGTTAATTTGTAAATAGTGCTCCCCATTAAACGTAAAATTGTTATGTTTTAATACAAGTTCAAGTAGTTGAATTAGGCACTCAGTGGGGGGATCTTTGATGTCGCGTTGTTCCCAGACCTCCTTGCATGCTGTTATGCCGTCGTCGTGTGGTATATTGGTGTACAATGATGTTACATCCATGGAGACGAGGATTGTGTCCGGTGGAAGTGGATTCATGGATTCCATTTTACGCAGGTAGTCGGTTGTGTCTTTTATGTAAGATGGTAAAGTTTCTACGTGTGGTCTTAAGTGAAAATCTATAAACTCTGATATTTTCTCTGTAGGATGTCCGTTGGCCGAAACTATGGGTCTACCGGGGTTATTCTCCTTATGGATTTTAGGCAGGAGATAAAAACGACCAGCTCTGGGATTTTCCGGTTGTAGATATTCAAGGGTGTCTTTATCAATGTGACCCTTTTTGTGCATGGATGTTAGGGTCTTACTTATTATTTTTGCAAAATTATCCGTTGGATCAGAGTCAAGTTTTTTATAGAATTTTTCGTCAGTCAGTTGTCTTTCGGCTTCTCTAATGTAATCAGATTTATCCATTACTACTACTGCACTCCCTTTGTCTGCTGGTTTGATGATAATGTCATCTCTTTCTTTTAGTTGGTTCAAAGAGTTCATTTCTTCTTTTGACAAGTTTGACAACAAATCAATAGGTTTTAATAAAGCCAACAACATCAGTAGGGACCAGCTCCTGCAGTACAGAGAAAAGAAAACTAACAATAGAGTCCCGTTTGTCCTAACATACCACCCAGCTTTTAAAGACATCGCACGTACTATCCGCGAACGATGGACAACAATTGAAAAACATCATCAACTTTCAAAAATATTTCCAGAACCTCCTGTAATGGCCTTTAGAAAACCCAAAAGTTTAAAAGATCAGTTAGTCCGAGCAGAAATGTCGTCACGTAGCCGCCAATCGGGGCAATGCTGCATCTGTGGTGACGGTCGTTGTATGACATGTGATCACATACAACACACCCAACACTTCACTAGCACATCAAATGGCAAACAATTTGACATCCATGTCAATTTGAATTGCAAAAGTGAGAACATCATATACCTTTTACAGTGCGGTATATGCAATCTCCAGTATGTT